>CM074285.1:26031255-26164852 GCA_037194245.1 Opsariichthys bidens | reverse complement strand
GACTTTTCTCAATATTGCGATGTTTATATCTCTAATTCTGATTTATAACCTCGCAATTGCAAACTTTATTATCACGCATTTCATGAGGGAAAAAGTCCAGAATTGTGAGATTAAAAAAGCTTTTTTTGTGTTTGTTTCCACACTTATTAGTAATTCAAACGTATTCTAAAGTATTTAGATTAAGTACTAAACTTGAGTAATGTTACAAAATACCGTTACCAAATTACTTTATAAAAACATGTATTTTGTAATCTGTAGTGAAATACATTTTAAAAGTAAACCACCCAGCCCTGGTTAATTATAAACTTGATGTGAACTCTGTGATTTCATGCTAGTTTAATATCTTCCTGTAGAAATGAAAAAAGCCCGTGATGGAGTTTGGTTTTAACTCATTAATCCTCTGCAAGGCAAAGCTGATTAGAGCAAGACCTCACAGTGTTGTCTTTAGGTCAAAGATAGAGAACACACAGATTTAAACACACACACTTTCTGTATGAGAGCACGAGTGGTTATCATTATCCTTTTCACCTAATGTAGCAGATACTAGAGCCTCATCTCTACATAGTTGAAGCATATCAAATCAGACCAGCTTCGTTTTAAGAAGATTAATTTGAAAACGGGGACGAGGGTGTGGGTACTTACGTCACCATTGTTGTAATGCAACCAAAAGGCATTTAAACTCAATCCAGCTCATAAAAATTACCACACCGCAAGAAAACATCCACTGCTTATTAATGGGGTCTTATTTCTGATGGTCGCTGCTTTCTGTGGTTTTCTAGACCTGATTTTAAAATGAAAAGATGAGGGCAATTTCCGGGAATTTCAAAATCAAAATTGACCCTAAACTTTCTTAGTACACATTTTTGTGCCTGATTCATCAGAGCATTCGTTCCAATTAAAAATAAAAAAAGTTTTTTTTCCACACCTCTAAAATCAACTCTGACTTTTTCGGCATATAGTCACAAAATTTCTCTTATCTTTCCTACATTTTTTTTTCTACACTGTAGATGAATTACAGTGTAAAATATTACAAGGCATTAATTTTTACAGCCGCTGGCTGTTTTTTAATAATACAGCATATATGCTGTAAACTGAAATGCATTCTGGGGTCACATGTTGGTTTGACTCAAATTTACAGAATATTGCTGTTAAATTGACCCTTCGTAATTTAAATAAAATACAATTATTTACTTGTAATCGGAGAATACAGGGAAAATTCTGTAAAATTAAATTACAGTAACTCTACCTGTAAATTTTACTCAGTAACTGGCTGGCACACCCTGCTTGCCGCTAGTATTATTACTGTTAAAATTTACAGTAATTTTTACAGTGCTACTGTACTGAATTACTGTTAAAAATTTACAGCATTTATTTTACAGCCGCTGGCTGTTTTTTTAATAATACAGCATATTGCTGTAAACTGCAATGGCATTCTGGGGTTCACGTGTTGGTTTGACTCAAATTTAACAGAATATTGCTATGAATTGACCCTTCGTAATTTAAAAAAAATACAGTTATTTACTGTATCAAGAGAATACAGGGAAATTCTGTAAATTAAATTACAGTAACTCTACTGTAAATTTTACAGTAACTGGCTGGCAACCCTGCTGCCAGTATTATACTGTAAAATTTACAGTAATTTTTTACTGTAAAAATTACAGCATTATTTTACAGCCGCTGGCTGTTTTTCTAATAATACAGCATATTGCTGTAAACTGCTGAACTGCCAATGCATTCTGGGGTCACCTCCAACCCCGTTGGTTTGACTCAAATTTACAGAATATTGCTGTAAATTGACCCTTCGTAATTTAAAAAAATACAGTTATTTACTGTAATCAGAGAATACAGGGAAATTCAGTAAATTAAAATTTACAGTAACTCTACTGTAAATTTTACAGTAACTGGCTGGCAACCCTGCTGCCAGTATTATACTGTAAAATTTACAGTAATTTTTTAACAGTGTATTTTGCTTGGAAACATACCCCACAACAAAAGTAATATGATTTTAATTGACCTACTCAATCCACAAATGTATGATCACCAGTTTCGGCTTTAACCGCTATTCCACATCACACAAGAACTAAAACTCAAAGGTCAAGTAGTACGTAAGCTAAAATTCAACTGCAATACAATCTAAGGTTCGACTAAGTCTGTTAGCCCACCTTAAACATTGGAGGTCTTCTGGCCCAGATTTACAGCGAGTAATCTACGGATGAGATGGTTTATTCATGCGTCTGCGCTCAAAGATTCAAAGGAAGCTCTAAAACACACTGCATTATAAAACACTATCACACTGAACACGTGAAAAGACAAACACAACTGATATGACGGCAGTCGATCCCAATGCCAAAGTCAAGGTGTTTACATTAAAACATTTAACAGGTTGAGTCAATGTAATTCAGACGACTCTATTACTGTTTGAAATATTGTCATAAATACTTCTCTATATTGCAATGAATCCTACCAATCTCCCACAACCAACATACGCTAGAAATAGATCAGCATCTAAATGCCTTGGAATATAGGACACTTTTTCATTATATGGATATTTTTGGACATTTTCCAGTATTTTACTATAAGGGAACGATAACTGTAGTCAGGGTTGGGGAGTAACGAAACACAAGTAACTTAGTTACGTATTTAAAACACAAAATTTGAGTAACTGTGTTTCATTACAGTTACATTTTAAATGGGTGGTAATCAGATACAGTTACATCTGAAAAGTGTTTTAGATTACCAAAGTGATTACTTTGAGTTTTAATGTCATTTAAACAGCGATTGGTGATTCTCTGACTCTGACCGTCTGAAAAACAGGAGTTCAGTTTCATGTTTTCGACTGTTTTCATGTTTTCTGATAGTTGTTTGTGAGTCATTTTATAATTCACTCGTCACTGCATCTTTTTCTCACAATTTGTTTTTCCCCCTCACAATTGTGAGTTTGCATTTCACAATTCTGACTTCTTTTTCTCAGAACTGCGAGATTTAAACTCTCAATTGCAAGTTATAAATTCAGAATTGGGAAGATATAAACTCGCAATACTGACTTTTTTCTTGCAATTGTGATTTTAGGATGCAATTTAAATGTCATAATTCTGACTTTTCTCAATATTGTCAGTTTAATATCTCATAATTTTGACTTTTCTCAATATTGTGAGTTTATATCTCATAATTCTGACTTTATAACTCACAATTGCAACTTTATATCACACAATTCTGAGGGAAAAAGTCAGAATTGTGAGATAAAAACTTGCAATTGCCTTTTTTGTGTTTGTTCCACACACGTATTAGTATTCCAAAGTATTTAGATCAAGTTACTAAACTTGAGTAATGTAACGAAATACGTTACAAATTACTTTTTTAAAGCATGTATTTTGTAATCTGTAGTGAAATATATTTTAAAAGTAACCCACCCAGCCCTGACTGTAATAGCACTGATAGGGGAAAATTTATTTTAAAAGAAATGCATAACAATATTGCGTTACTGCCTAAAAAAGTAACTAGTAACTTAGATCAGTAAACTAGTTACTTTTATGGAAAATAATGCATTACGTTACGTTTTCTCAACTGGGCTCACCCTTTCACACCAAAAGTTAAAATGAATAAACCCCAAAGTATACTCTATTTTTTTTACTCGTACACTCGCACAGTCGAATGCACTTGCCAAGTATACTTCCTTTGACCTGTACGTGTACACAGGCGTTCAACGCATTCTCAGTTTTGAACAATCTCTAGTTTCAACCGTTTGTGTTCTTTCATGCTAGAGTTTCATACTAACCTCTTTGTACAAATCTCTCATCTATGTAGGCCTCCATTGTTTGCTGTAGCTTGCATGCGTTCCGGTCTGTTCACGCAGTTTTTATTTGACGCCCCCAGGGCACGGTTGCCACCTTGTGGACAAAACTAATCACTACAGAAAAATTAAACGTGCATGTGCGTTACAAAAATCCAGCAGTACGTGTTCAGTACGATGACGAAATTTGTGTCGCGCACTACTCTGACCCTTGCATCCGCGTAGAAAGTGAACTATACTTTAGGCTTTAGCCTCAGGCTGAAGGAAATTCAAATTCACACCTGTACAGTAGAGGGCGCATTTTAAAAAAAAACAAGCCTTTCGGCCATTCTAGAATACAGAAGGAATAGGACGCAGGAGAACACAATTTTAGTCACCTCAGGATGTCAGTCAAGAAATTGGAAAACAAAGTAGCTTGCGTTACTTATTTGACAAAGTAACTCAGATATTTTGTTGTAAATTTAAAAGTAATCCATTACTTTACTAGTTACTTGGAAAAAGTAATCCGATTATGTTACTTGTAATGTATCACCCCAACACTGTATAATGGGAACTATATTGTTATGAATCCGTTCTGTTGTCCTCCATTCACCTGCCACTAGATGTCGCCCTCATCACCCCATTTCAGAACTCTATCATGGGACTCCATACACCACACTACACTTCCCATAAGCCCCTTATGTTAATTACCGCCCAGCCTGTAGCCTATCTAGCTCCCTATTTACGTCTGTTCTGTTTCACTTGTTATTTGCGAAGTATCGTTTCCTGTAACATTGCTGAGGATCATCCCTGTCTTGTTTTTTGCCTGTTATCCGATCCTGCCTGGTTCTTCGTCTCGTTGTTTATCTGCCTGCCTGGAATATTTACTACGAGTTTGCCTTTCCCTTGTTACTGCTGTTTGCTGTTGTGTTGACCATTGCCTGTCTGACTACGTCTTGAATAAATCTCATTCGCTCATCGTTACATATATTAACATCCACGTCAACGCACAATGACATTCTGTGTTTATTATAATCACGCAAAGCAATTATGTTGCGTGGATTCTGATTGGCTGTAAATGTTTTTATCCTTCCTCAGCTAATCATGTGACGCAGTCGTGACGTGACATCGCCTGTCACTTTAAATGCTCCAGTTCTTCAAAGCTGTATGGATTCTGATTGGCTGTCAATGTTTTTATCGTTCATCAACCGGAAAAAAATAGCTCTGAAAAATGATTCCCATAATATCGTTCCTCTGTGTATTGTATTAGCTGTGTGGTTTCCGTTTCTCATCAAATTAGAACTATTAGTCTATTAAAACTTCGTATTATAGTTGTCATCCTTGCCGTGGATGGGCTTTAACTCCAACGATGTGAAAATTAAGAAACTTTCAGGGCGACGTGACCCATCAACGCTGTGTTGCCGGGGAAACAGGTGGCCACTAGGATGCAAACGAGTGGACAGGTGGTTTAGGTCACCTCCTGTGTTCACCTGTAGTGACATCTCGTCTCTCCTCTTTGCAAAAAACAACCCCGGACTGAAACGGGAGTCTGGTGGCCCGCTGACTCACTCGGTGGTCCTGCTGTCTCCGTGCGCCGCGGCTCTTGACATGGTTCAGCTCATTCCACATTGTTGGCTGGAAGATTGTTCATTAGGAGCCCATCTGTTGCTGAAGGGATGCAGCCTCAAGTCCGCCACACATTCCTTTCACACATTTTAGTTGGCTTCTCTAATCCCTTCTGTCACTCGTTCCCTCGGGAAGAGAAAGAGAGAAAAACGCCATCACAGCCCTGATGACATGAGACTCCGGCCAGACGCTTGGAGGATTTTCCCTGGTTCTACAGGTCTCAGACTCCCACTGGTCATTATTAGCACACACACACACACACAAAACCCATCATTACATTACTGAGTATTCAGTGTCAAATTAGAAATCATTCTAATATGCTGATTTGCTGCTCAAGAAACATTTCTGATTATTACCTCAATGTTGAAAACAGATGCGCTGCTTCATATTTTTGTAATTTTTAGTTTTTTTTCTACATAAAAAAAATGAATCTTTTGTAACATGTCTTTACTGTCACTTTTAATCAATTGAATGTGTCCTTGCAGTATCAATTTCTTTAAAAATGAAAATCTTTGGAATGTTATACATATAACATGAAATTGCCTTTCCATCTCTGACAACATCGAAGAAACATTTGCTTGTGGTTCTGACGGGATTCAGCAGACCAGAAGCTGCACGGCTAGTGTTATTTTCACCTGAGTGTCACTCTGAAGTATTTGATGTATTTATGCATGCTATAAATATTTTTATAAAAGGAAAGAGAGATGAAATGTTTGCTTGGATATTATGTCAGAGAGTAAACATTTATCTTTGATATGAGAGGCAGCGCGGTGCAGACGGAGCTCAGCTTGGTATCAGCCCCACGTGAAAAGCATCTAACCAAGACGTTCAATCAATCAGACAAACGCAGCGTTCTCCAGAGAAAGACGCGGGATGGAAGAAATGGCATGATAAATAATGTTTGTATGTGAAGGACAGGGCGAACGCTAAAAAAGAAACATTTGATAGTTACTTCAGCAGGGTGGCAAACTTCTACACATTTGAAGCACTTTACTACTGCAGTTTGCCGTTTTATAAAGCAACCAAAATAGAGCGCGAACAAGCAATTTCGCAAGTACATGCACAAACGCTAGATGTTTATCTTTAGGATTTTTCTTGCTCAAGTCACATATGCTGATTTTGTACAAAAAAACAAAAAAAAAACAAGCACAAAATAAGTTGAACTTTTATCAACGAAATTTAAAAAAGTGGTTTAAACAAAAGCAGACTTGTGATCATTTTATTATTGTAACTTTTTTTGGAGGGGGCTTTTTACTTAAGTTTTTGTGTAATTATTGTTTTATTTTGTTAAAAAAAAAAAAAAAGCCTAACCAGGGACTTGGGCTGCAAATTAGTCTTTGGCTAGAAGCATCGGCTGCTTGAAATTGTAGCAATGTTATACTACATTGTCCCTGTCAAATAAACGAATAAATAAATAAATATAGGGGGCGTAAACTGAGAAATGAAAATTCAAAACATATAAGAGGTCATTGTCCTATAAAAACATCCTGTAAGTTTCAGAACTATAAGCAGAAAAACACCTTATATTGAAGCCAATCTGACAAAACATAATAACGTAATAACGTAATAGTGTGGCTCAACAACACTTCACATATGTAGTAGGTAAATAACGAGAGAGGCAAACGCTGGAATACGCAGAAACCAAACGAAAAACAATCAAGATGGACAACAAAGACAGAAGACGCTGTTGTGGAAAAGCAGTCTTTGAATTGCCTTCCTTCTGATCCCAACATTAGAAGAGTTTCAGTTAGAACTCGGTCCTTTGTTCACTTAATTTTACCGTGGATCTGTTTACAAACAATGCGCATTTTGATGCTGGATTTTTTATTTTTAGAAAGATTGAAACTAATACTTATTTCACAAGCGAAGATGTTAATCAATCACAGCAGTGCGTATTTACATTTAAAGCTGCACTATGTAGTTTTTTCGTCCGCTGGAGGTCGCCTGTTCAAAACAAAAGTTCGAGCGAGGAATCTTGGGACGTGTGGTCTTCACCTCACAGCCGGTGGGAAAGAATCGGGATTGGACGCGGGCCATTTACAAGCGACTCCCTCGCATTTCACGGATCCTTGGTTAAAATCTCATGATTTGGGTTGTGTCTTCGTCCTGCATTGAAAAAAGTCATGTGATTCGCCACAGTTGCTTTTTCAATGATGTATGAGTCCCATTGACTGGGGAAGTTTACACTGGTACAGTTCCAGAAAAATGGCACTGCAAGTCGTGAACGTTGAACCCAACATTACAGTCATATTATTGATTACTATTAATATAGATGTCTATTTTTAGGAGTATTGATTTACATAAGGAAAATGCATGAGAGCCAACACTTGAGAGCATAGGTTTCAATAATAATGTTACATCTTGTCTCTCTATTAATGAAACAAAGTCCTGATTTAAAAACCCTTCAGTTAAGGCATTAAACAGCGTATTTTCATTCGATAAGGGCTGCTGAAGTGCTGTCATGCATATTAATTGGATATTAATTAGCTCTGGCTCTCTTTTCTCTAATGTGCTTATGAAGTGATGGGAGACGCGGGGTTGTTCTGTCCTCGTGCGCTCATTTAGTGCACGCTTAGGCCGCATTTACACGGCTGGTCATCTGATATGTTGACTATATCTGATTTTTGCCATTTTCACTATACACTTGGCGAAACAACCCAAGGTAGAAGTATTGACCTGGAAAAGCTTTAAGGAAGTAAAAATTGCGATGGACGCCAATGAAATGCAAGTTTTTTTTCTTTAAAGGTTAGCAAAACATTGGGTTGTGTCTTCGTCCTCCGTTGCACCATTTTTCATCCGCTGGAGGTCGCCTATTCAAAAGAAAGGCGTAGCTTGATGATGCCAAGTTCGAGCGAGGAATCTTGGGACATGTGGTCTTGGGATTGGACACGGGCCATTTACAGGCGACTCCCTCGCATTTCACGGATCCTTGGTTGTGTCTTCGCCCTCCATTGCGCCATTGAAAAAAGTCGTGTGATTCGCCACGTCATTCACCACCGTTGCTTTTTCAATGATGTATTGACAGGAATGTCCAATCTGTCCGCTTACATGGCAAAATGTAAATGCACATATCCGATTCATATCAGATTATTGGCCTGAAAATGATCTGAGAATATTGGAATCCATGAGCTTTTTTCCTGCTTACATGTTCGTGGGTCATATCCGATCTGAGCCACGTTGGAAGAAAAAATGGGTTTCTTGAACCATGTAATATAATTGCGGCCTTAGGGCCAGATTTATGGAGCAAATTCCACAAATGCGCCGATGGGAGTGGCAAGTTTTGCACGTGATCTACTGCTCACTTAAAGAACACAGACGCAGCCACTTATTTACATAATGAAAACACAATAGGTTAATAATATTTTCTTAGAGCTGCTGTCCATTAACTTTCCTATTATGACTGTGAAGCTGCTTTAAAACAATCTGTACTGTGAAAAGCGCTGATGACTTCACTTGTAACATGACCGACATGATTCTTCTGCTTATGCTGGTTGACCAAGTAAGTCCACCACTTGTAGTATATAGTTCAGTTTCTGCCATCCCTGTATTAGTTCGTTTTTATGGCTATTCATTGGTTAATCTCGCTCAGGTGTGCATGATTTAGTTCCTCATTTACTCTATGTATAAATATCTCATTATATTTATTCAGTTGCCGGTTCACTTTACGTTTACAGTTATTGTGATCAGTTTATTAGTAAAGTCTCTTGAGTGTCTACTACAAAACCTTCACATTTGTGACAGTAGACAAACTCGAACTGAAACGAAGAACTAAAAACAAGAGCTATTGAGGCGCACAGCTGAATGGAATCATTAACTTAACTACGACTGTCACGAGCTGAAGTGCCCCTAAAAACCACTAGAGGGCACTTCGCCCTGGTCTTTCACACACTCACACGCTCATTCATTCACATGGACTACATTTCCCATAAGCCCCGTACCCAGTCACTGATTACTGCACTAGCTGCACCTCATCACCCACACCATATATAAACACCATTCACACGTCACTCCCCGCGAAGTCTTGATTTGGTTCCCCTGTCAATTCCGAACATTATATCTGTGTTCGATTTGCCTCTTTTTCTGTTGCCTGATTCTCGCTGCCTATCCCGACATTCCCGCCTGTGTTTTTGAGTACGATTCTGTTTTTCCCTTGCCATTCCTGTTTGTTGTTCATTGACCATTGCCTGTTTGACCACGTTTTTATAAATAATTTATATTAAAAAAAATGTATAAAATAAAGCTGCACTTGGATTCTATCCCGCTGACTCTTCATTACAACGTCACTACGGTAACAAACTCAGGGAAAAGGTGCAAGCAGAAAACCAAGTCCAGCTGAACGTAACTGTGACAACTAGGTCATCGTTTATTTAAAAAAAGAAAAAGTGAGCAAGTCAAAGAATTAACAAAAATTAGGGAACTACTTAAAAAGGCCACAACATCTTGTTTTTTTTTTTTTTTTACCATGAGTATTTAGCTATTTAAAGGCTTTGCTATTTTAATTATTTTGCATTAAAATCAAGTTGTCAATTTTAATGCATCATAAGCACTGCTGAGGCAAAGTGTGATCCAAAAGGTAGTCAACAAAATGCTGCCTTCTAAGACAACTCATTTTGAATCATTTCTAAGGCAGAAACACATGCATCCTTCACAGAAATGTTGACTACAAATACTTATATTTCATTCAATGCTAAAAAGTATTCACCCCTCCCTATGTCGGCAGCTGACTACTTTGGGACAGAGCTCAAGAATGTGACCTTTATTATATGAAGATGAGAGAGGCTGTTGGTAGTTTTCTTTCGTTCGTCTACGGATGATGTCAAGAACATGAAGAGAGTGTATGGAACCTTTCCAGGAAATAAATTGGAAGAGAAAATCATTCACATACTACCAGAGTGAAGTCGACTGTCGAGACACAAAGCATCGGTGCGTGAGAGAGTCTGCAGTGATGCTGCAGAACTGCGGATCCGTTCCAGCCAGCATGACTCAGAGCCGCGTGTCTCGCTGACGTGAGGGGGAATCGAAACAGCATGGAGATCTGATGGAGGCCGTTTCTCTTCAGTCGGGATGAAAATCTGCTGCACACCAAGCCAATTTCACTCACACGGACACCGATTATGCATAGCACGTTACAGGAACAGTTTATCCAAAAATGACAATAGAGTGGTGCAGGCATGATGTATTTTTATATGCCAAAACACGGAAATGAGTTTGCTTTTTACCTCTGCTTTTTCAGTTCCATCATCATTAAGTCAATGGTTTTCTGAATATGGTGTTGGTTAAATGCCAGAAAATAAGGTCCGTCATGAAGACCAGCACAAGATACAATCACGTTTTATTCAACGACATAAAACACATCAGTAATGCCTTGTGATTTTTAAAAAGCTTTTACTTATCTTAAAAAAGTGTCTAAATGGATCTACTATGGAAGCTCGTTTCCACCACAGAATTAAACAATAAAGGATACTTGCGACTTTTTTTTATCTTACAATTCTGAGTTTTTTTGAGTTTTACATCCCACAACTTTTTTCTCAGAATTGCGTGATATAACGTCACAATTGCGTGTTCTAAAGTCCAATTATGAAGGAAAAAAGATGTATTTTTTTTTCTCAGAATTGAGTTTATATCTTGTAATTCCGACAGTATATCACGAAATTCTGACTTTATATCTCACAATCCTGACTTTATATCTCACAATTCTGACTTTATATCACGAAATCCTGACTTTAAATCTCGCAATTCTGACTTTATCTCGCAATTCTGACTTTAAATCACGAAATTCTGACTTTATATCACAAAATTCTGACTTTATATCACGAAATTCTGACTTTATATCACGAAATTCTGACTTTAAATCACGAAATTCTGACTTTATATCACGAAATTCTGACTTTATATCACAAAATCCTGACTTTAAATCTCGCAATTCTAACTTTATATCACGAAATTCTGACTTTATATCTCACAATTCTGACTTTATATCTCGCAATTCTGACTTTATGTCTCGCAATTCTGACTTTATATCTCGCAATTCTGACTTTATGTCTCGCAATTCTGACTTTATATCTCGCAATTCTGACTTTATATCTCGCAATTCTGACTTTATATCTCGCAATTCTGACTTTATATCTCGCAATTCTGACTTTATATCTCGCAATTCTGACTTTATGTCTCACAATTCTGACTTTATGTCTCGCAATTCTGACTTTATATCTCACAATTCTGACTTTATATCTCGCAATTCTGACTTTATGTCTCGCAATTCTGACTTTATATCTCGCAATTCTGACTTTATGTCTCGCAATTCTGACTTTATATCTCGCAATTCTGACTTTATATCTCGCAATTCTGACTTTATGTCTCGCAATTCTGACTTTATATCTCGCAATTCTGAATTTATATCTCACAATTCTGACTTTATATCTCGCAATCCTGACTTTATATCACGAAATTCTGACTTTATATCACGAAATTCTGACTTTATATCTCGCAATTCTGACTTTATATCACACAATCCTGATTTTATATCACGAAATTCTGACTTTATATCTCGCAATTCTGACTTTATATCTCACAATTCTGACTTTATATCTCACAATTCTGACTTTATATCTCATAACTCCGACTTTCTAACTTGTAATTATGACTTTATATCTTGCAGTTCTGACTTTATAGTCGGATGTCATAGCCTACATTTAGCTTTTTGCTTCTTGTATTTAAGCCTCAAAATTCATAAAAATGTTGGTAATTTGTGAAGGGGGAACAAAATGTGTGGGCATCATAAAGTCATCTTTAATTAGTCACAGACCTTGTTTTCCGCTATATTCCAAAAGCCAATGGAAAAATCCCGTTGGGTTTTTGTCAAGGGAACCAGAGTGATGCTACAAAAACACGTCATCACTGCAGCACTCTGTTCTGCCCTCATATATGGCTTCAGACGAGTTGGGAAATTTTACTTTTATAATGCTTCCATGTTTATTTTTTGTCCTTTTTGACCGTGATCAGGGTTTGACTCTTCCCTCATTGCAGTGCAGAACAAACCAGTCCCCCTGAGAAGTGAAACCCAACACATCCGGGCCTGACGAGAGACTCGGGCACGTCCCAGCTGCTCCGATAAGGCTTCACCGATCCCGTCATGAATAGCAGATTCATCAGTTTTACGAGACGCTTCACGCCCAGCGGGTTTCAGAGATTTAAACTGCGCTACATAAACCCGAAGACAAAGATTTACAGGAAAGTGAGATGAGTCACGATTACGGTGAATGAGGGGACTGTAATAGGTGCAGGCACTGCTGTCTGCTTTGATTTGTAACATTGTGATCACAGAGCAATTTTCGAGGTGAAAACCTCTCTCGCACGAAACCGCAGACGCACACTCTCTCACAGGAAATTGGAGTTAGAACGCTGACTCACATAAATGATCACATTTTCGGTTAAAGGCTTGCACTGTGTTTTCGGAAAAGCATGCAACATTTTTGCCTTTGTTTCAATAGTATAGCTGGAGAGACGACTGGAAGTGAAGTGGGAGAGAGATGAGGAGAGGACCACGAGCCGGGACTCAAACTCTGAAGAGGTGGCGCTATGGCTCTGACCATGCAGCACTGTTTCACAGGAACACTTCAGCCAAAAAAGATGGTCCTGCCACCATTTATGTACCTTCATGTCATTCCAAAACTGTTTGACTTTCACCTGTAGAATGCAGGAGATGTTGATTGGGGATGAACTCCAACAAACAACCAAAAAAACATGTACAAGTAATCCAATTTATATATGCATGAATAAAATGATAAGCCTATGGGAGTTTCCACCTCAGAGTAAAAAAAAAATTATTTTCAATAGTCCGCTTTAGACATTCTACTAACTACAAGAAACTTTGCAACTACATACCAGTCATTAGAGTAGACTATTAGTAGACGGTCTGCTTAATTGACTCTTCGCAAACAGTTTGATTGACAGGCGATCTGACCAATCGTAACCCCGAATCCGCAATTTTGTCCATCAAAGCAGTCAGGGGAGTTAGTAGATTAACGTTGGTGAACTTGAACTTGATAAATTGTGTGTCCTCACGTCTTGAAACAACATTCCTTCTGATGTTCATTCATGTTTATTTGATGCTATAAATGAACTAGTATGAAGAGACGATCGAGGAGCTGCAGCGACACATTAAACACACACTAGACGCTATTTATTGATTAAACTTCTTTAAAGAATTGCGAAATGTTAAATATGAAACTGTTTCATATGTTGTCAGTGTCCTCTTTGCTCCAGGATGTATTTTTCACTGCATGAGAACATGATGTGTGGCGTGAGAGCACAGTAACTAAAGGGGGCGGGTCTAGTTTCAGCTTGACGCAGTTATCATTTTCATGTCCAGCGCTAACATTGTTTAAATACCAAATGCATTCAGGCCCGTCTGTTCGCCCATGGGCGTGTTTGTCTGAAAACAAGGTGTGTTCAGGCACATTGCTATTGTGAGGCAACTGAAAACGAGTCAATGGCGCAGCATTTTCTTTATTATTATTATTATTATTTAAAAGGCACACACCTGGCTTTTAAAGGGAGTGGGAGATAAGACTCTGATTAGTTTTTTGTGCGTTACGCCCAAAACACACCCATGACTCATTACGAGACTAGGGACAACTCTCCTGGATCATGCGCCTATTGCACAGACCATTTTTTCAGTCATTAAACTAGCAAAAGTGGAATGTTGAAGTGCACCTGCACCATGCGCTGAGATCTTTAAAATACGGCCCTATAAGTAACATCGCAACTACATGTCAACTTATTCTAACCCAAACCCTATTAATCCCAACGGAACAGTTCCTCTAGTGAGAGTTAGTTGACATGCATTTGAAAAATTACATAAATTGTAAAGTAAAACCAAAAAGAAAATGATAATTATGTCATTATTTCTTAAAATAATCTTTGTCTCACAATTTGACTTTCACTATATTTTGAAGTTGGAGGTTTATGTCACTATTGCTTTATATATCACAGTCTGACTTTACATGAACAATGTGAATTTCACTATTGAATCTTTTTTTCCCATTTTTCTCACATTCTCACATTTGTGACTATTTCTTTGAATTGCAACTTTTTCACCTCTCACAATTGCACAATGACTTTACATGTCATAATTGCAACGCTGAATATATGAATATATTTTACTACTTCAACTTCAAACAACTATCATAATATCATAAGGTGACTATTTTTGTATTTTATTTTAAACTTTATTTCTCAATTAACTTTTGTATTTCTGTTCTGAGCCTTCCATAGATTTGAGATAGATTTACATTTTAAATTCAGTCTGCCTTTCACACAAAGCTATCAGAAGGCTTAAATACAGTAATGTGCACTATTGTATGATGCCTTTATTTGACTTTTTTTTGTCATTTTGGAGCTTGATATTCTCCTTTGGGGTTACTGTATGGTTTTGTTATATAAAAAAGAGCTGTCTGAACTGGGAAAATATCTAATTTTGTGTTCCATGGAAGAAAAGTCATAAAGGTTTGAATGATATGATCTTAAATAACTGAACATTTTATCATCATTTCCTCACCAATGATGACAAAATGTTGAATTATTTGAGATGAACAAATGTGACTATATTATTTTGTTTTCTGAATGTCTCAGTCTCCCTCATTCCTTGTCTTTTTCTCTTGTTTTCTCTTAGAATCTGGGAGACGGGCTCAAGCCGTGTGACCTTTTCCGTGGAAGTCACAGCTGATAGTCATGTCACTGTGATCAATACCTCTGTAATGCATTTCCCACACTGCTCTTCTATCTCTCTCTCTCCGAAGGCTCTTTGTCCCTGTGTCCGTCTGCAGAGATTTCCTCCTCGCTCCGACACGAAACTAATAATGAAGCATTTCATCTGCAGTCGCCTTAAATATTGCAGTAACTCCATGTGTCCATGTGACAGGATGTCATGGTCACTCAAGGCTGATGTGTGAAAACACCTAGATCCCTGGAAATGGAGAAGAAATGGGTTATTATTAAATAGTAATGTACATTTCTTGTGGATTAAATTCAGTTCATACTCAACCTACATGCAAAAAAAAAAAAAAAACACAACTGTACACTTAAAATGTATTAAATAAATGTAAATGGCAATATAAATATGTAAATACCAATAATGTTATTTCCTAAGGTTATATATTTTGAAATATATTTTTGATGTTTAAATTATTTTAGATTAAATTAATTTATAATAAATTTACTGTTAAACTGGCATAATAATAACATTTATATTAATGAGAATGACAATCATACATAAAGACATTTTTTAATATAATTTAAAAAAAATAAATAACTGTAATTCGTAAATGAATAAAGACACTAAGAGCTAAATTATATTTCAGAGCACTGCAGCCATAAAAATAGTAACAGGATAGAAACCTGATCAATAATTGCTCGATAACTCAATTATTTTTCTTCAAACATATTATAACTCTGTACTGAATTGAGAATCTTCAAAGTCAGAGCCACTAGCACAAATACAAATTCTGTCATGAAACTCTAGATGGCACAGGCTGATGGGTCCTTAACTACTTGCAATTACATCATTCTTTATAGGGCACAACTGATTGGCTACTGAAAGAGCAGGAACCAATGAGCTCGCGACTCAACCTTCAAATATTTGTCAAATACTTGTCAGCAACAGCAGCCATAACAACAGCAGCAATAACTGCAGCAGCAATAACAGCGGTAATAGCCAACAGCAGCAGCATTAACAGCAGCAGCAATAACCAAAAGCAGCAATAACAGCAGCAGCAATAACCAAACGCAGCAATAACAGCAGCAGCAATAACAGCAGCAGCATTAACAGCAGCAGCAATAACAGCAGCAGCAATAACCAAAAGCAGCAATAACAGCAGCAGCAATAACCAAACGCAGCAATAACAGCAGCAGCAATAACAGCAGCAGCAATAACAGCAGCAGCAATAACCAAAAGGAGCAATAACTGCAGCAGCAATAACCAAAAGCAGCATTAACCGCAGCAGCAATAACCAAAAGCAGCCATAACAACAGCAGCAATAACTGCAACAGCAATAACAGCAGCAGCAATAACAGCAGCAGCAATAACTGTAGCAGCAATAAGCAAAAGCAGCATTAACCACAGCAGCAATAACTAAAAGCAGCAATAACAGCAGCAGCAATAACCAAAAGCACCAATAACAGCAGCAGCACTAACAGCAGCAGCAATAACAGCAGCAGCAGCAGTAATAACAGCAATAACAGCAGCAGCAATAACCAAAAGCAGCAATAAGAGCAGCAGCAAAAACAGCAGCAGCAATAACCAAAAGCAACAATAACAGCAGCAACAATAACAGCAGCAACAATAACAGCAGCAGCAATAACCAAAAGCAACAATAACAGCAGCAGCAGTAACTACAGCAACAATAACAGCAGCAGCAGTAATAACAGCAGCAGCAAAAACCAAAAGCAACAATAACAGCAGCAGCAGTAATAACAGCAGCAACAATAACAGCAGCAGCAATAACTACAGCAACAATAACAGCAGCAGCAGCAGTAATAACAGCAGCAACAATAACAGCAGCAGCAGCAATAACAGCAGCAGCAGCAATAACAGCAGCAGCAGCAATAACAGCAGCAGCAGCAATAACAGCAGCAGCAGCAATAACAGCAGCAGCAATAACTACAGCAGCAATAACAGCAGCAGCAATAACCGAAAGCAGCAATAACAGCAGCAGCAGTAATAACAGCAGCAACATTAACAGCAGCAGTAATAACAGCAGCAGCAGCAATAACAGCAGCAGCACCAATAACAGCAGCAGTAATAACCAAAAGCAGCAATAACAGCAGCAGCAATAACCAAAAGCAGCAATAACAGCAGCAGCAATAACTGCAGCAGCAGCAATAACAGCAGCAGTAATAACCAAAAGCAGCAATAACAGCAGCAGTAATAACAGCAGCAGCAGCAATAACAGCAGCAGCAATAACTGCAGCAGCAGCAATAACAGCAGCAGTAATAACAGCAGCAGCAGCAATAACAGCAGCAGTAATAACAGCAGCAGCAATAACAGCAGCAGCAGCAGTAACAGCAGCAGCAATAATAGCAGCAGCAGCAATAACAGCAGCAGCAATAACCAAAAGCAGCAATAACAGCAGCAGCAATAACTGTAGCAGCAATAAGCAAAAGCAGCATTAACCACAGCAGCAATAACTAAAAGCAGCAATAACAGCAGCAGCAATAACCAAAAGCACCAATAACAGCAGCAGCAATAACAGCAGCAGCAGCAATAACAGCAGCAGCAGCAGTAATAACAGCAGCAGCAGCAGTAATAACAGCAGCAGCAATAACTGCAGCAGCAGCAATAACAGCAGCAGTAATAACAGCAGCAGCAGCAATAACAGCAGCAGTAATAACAGCAGCAGCAATAACAGCAGCAGCAATAACAGCAGCAGCAGCAGTAACAGCAGCAGCAATAACAGCAGCAGCAATAACCAAAAGCAACAATAACAATAGCAGCAGTAATAACAGCAATAACAGCAGCAGCAGTAATAACAGCAGCAGCAATAACCAAAAGCAACAAAAACAGCAGCAACAATAACAGCAGCAGCAGTAACTACAGCAACAATAACAGCAGCAGCAGTAATAACAGCAGCAGCAATAACCAAAAGCAACAATAACAGCAGCAGCAGTAATAACAGCAATAACAGCAGCAGCAGTAATAACAGCAGCAATAACCAAAAGCAGTAATAACAGCAGCAACAATAACAGCAGCAGCAATAACCAAAAGCAACAATAACAGCAGCAGCAGTAATAACAGCAGCAACAATAACAGCAGCAGCAGTAATAACAGCAGCAACAATAACAGCAGCAGCAATAACTACAGCAACAATAACAGCAGCAGCAGTAATAACAGCAGCAACAATAACAGCAGCAGTAATAACAACAGCAATAACAGCAGCAGCAATAACTACAGCAGCAATAACAGCAGCAGCAATAACCAAAAGCACCAATAACAGCAGCAGCAATAACCAAAAGCAGCAATAACAGCAGCAGCAATAACATCAGCAGCAATAACAGCAGCAGCACCAATAACAGCAGCAGTAATAACCAAAAGCAGCAATAACAGCAGCAGCAATAACCAAAAGCAGCAATAACAGCAGCAGCAGCAGCAGCAATAACAGCAGCAGCAATAACAGCAGCAGCAGTAACTACAGCAACAATAACAGCAGCAATAACAGCAGCAGCAATAACCAAAAGCAGCAATAACAGCAGCAGCAATAACATCAGCAGCAATAACAGCAGCAGCACCAATAACAGCAGCAGCAATAACCAAAAGCAGCAATAACAGCAGCAGCAATAACATCAGCAGCAATAACAGCAGCAGCACCAATAACAGCAGCAGTAATAACCAAAAGCAGCAATAACAGCAGCAGCAATAACCAAAAGCAGCAATAACAGCAGCAGCAATAACTGTAGCAGCAATAAGCAAAAGCAGCATTAACCACAGCAGCAATAACTAAAAGCAGCAATAACAGCAGCAGCAATAACCAAAAGCACCAATAACAGCAGCAGCAATAACAGCAGCAGCAGCAATAACAGCAGCAGCAGCAATAACAGCAGCAGCACCAATAACAGCAGCAGTAATAACCAAAAGCAGCAATAACAGCAGCAGCAATAACCAAAAGCAGCAATAACAGCAGCAGCAATAACTGTAGCAGCAATAAGCAAAAGCAGCATTAACCACAGCAGCAATAACTAAAAGCAGCAATAACAGCAGCAGCAATAACCAAAAGCACCAATAACAGCAGCAGCAATAACAGCAGCAGCAGCAATAACAGCAGCAGCAGCAATAACAGCAGCAGCAATAACAGCAGCAGCAGCAGCAGTAATAACAGCAATAACAGCAGCAGCAATAACCAAAAGCAGCAATAAGAGCAGCAGCAATAACCAAAAGCAGCAAAAAGAGCAGCAGCAAAAAGAGCAGCAGCAAAAACAGCAGCAGCAATAACCAAAAGCAACAATAACAGCAGCAACAATAACAGCAGCAGCAATAACCAAAAGCAACAATAACAGCAGCAGCAGTAACTACAGCAACAATAACAGCAGCAGCAGCAATAACAGCAGCAGCAATAACCAAAAGCAGCAATAACAGCAGCAGCAATAACTGTAGCAGCAATAAGCAAAAGCAGCATTAACCACAGCAGCAATAACTAAAAGCAGCAATAACAGCAGCAGCAATAACCAAAAGCACCAATAACAGCAGCAGCAATAACAGCAGCAGCAGCAATAACAGCAGCAGCAGCAGTAATAACAGCAATAACAGCAGCAGCAATAACAGCAGCAGCAACAATAACAGCAGCAGCAATAACAGCAGCAGCAGCAGTAATAACAGCAATAACAGCAGCAGCAATAACCAAAAGCAGCAATAAGAGCAGCAGCAATAACCAAAAGCAGCAAAAAGAGCAGCAGCAAAAAGAGTAGCAGCAAAAACAGCAGCAGCAATAACCAAAAGCAACAATAACAGCAGCAACAATAACAGCAGCAGCAATAACCAAAAGCAACAATAACAGCAGCAGCAATAACAGCAGCAGCAGTAACTACAGCAACAATAACAGCAGCAGCAGCAATAACAGCAGCAGCAATAACCAAAAGCACCAATAACAGCAGCAGCAATAACCAAAAGCAGCAATAACAGCAGCAGCAATAACATCAGCAGCAATAACAGCAGCAGCACCAATAACAGCAGCAGTAATAACCAAAAGCAGCAATAACAGCAGCAGCAATAACCAAAAGCAGCAATAACAGCAGCAGCAATAACCAAAAGCAGCAATAACAGCAGCAGCAATAACTGCAGCAGCAGCAATAACAGCAGCAGCAGCAATAACACCAGCAGTAATAACAGCAGCAGCAGCAATAACAGCAGCAGCAGTAATAACAGCAGCAGCAGCAATAACAGCAGCAGCAGTAATAACAGCAGCAGCAGCAATAACAGCAATAACAGCAGCAGTAATAACAGCAATAACAGCAGCAGTAATAACAGCAGCAGCAATAACCAAAAGCAGCAATAACAGCAGCAGCAGCAGTAATAACAGCAGCAACAATAACAGCAGCAGCAGCAATAACAGCAGCAGCAGCAGCAGCAATAACACCAGCAGTAATAACAGCAGCAGCAGCAATAACAGCAGCAGCAGTAATAACAGCAGCAGCAGCAATAACAGCAATAACAGCAGCAGTAATAACAGCAATAACAGCAGCAGTAATAACAGCAGCAGCAATAACCAAAAGCAGCAATAACAGCAGCAGCAGCAGTAATAACAGCAGCAACAATAACAGCAGCAGCAGCAATAACAGCAGCAGCAGCAGCAGCAATAACAGCAGCAGCAGTAACCAAAAGCAACAACAGCAGCAGGAGTGTAGCAGATCTTTTCAGCCAAGACCAAACATGTTAACATTGTCACATTCTGACCCTGGTTTCTCCCAAATGTTTTTCTCTCCATTTTTCACTGTAGTTGAAATTCACCCATGTGATTAAAGTCAGGCCTCTCAATAGTAAAATTATCAAACCAACTTTACTGAAAAAAAAAATCGAAATTCAGGGTAGTCTCTCTACAGAGAACTACAAAGTGACTTTCAAAACTGATTGGATAAACAAATAAGTAAATTATCATAAAGCCATCCTACTTCCTTTTACCATATAAGTACAAATTCCAGTCCATCGACATTCAGAAATAGTTATCCGCTCAATGTGTGTAAATAATTTCGAGACATCTTATCTAAACCCCTAACTTCTTCCCAGCTAACTGACCTTGAAGGCAGAAAAGTCATTATTCTCAAGTTAACTCAGAGAAGCTATTAACTAACTTTGCAACATAAACGACAAATGGTAACCCATTTACTTAGCCATAAAACCAACAGATAACACATATATCTCTTCATGCTCACCAACCAAGATCTGACCGTTAAAAATGTGGCTTAACCTCCATTGGACAACAGTCAGTTTTATTCCTTCAGTTCATCCCTTCGCATTCACTGTTTTGAAAACATCATATCTTAAAAACAACAACAAACAAAACTCTGTTTTTATATGTGCAATGGTTGCACGCATATCTATATATCAACAATCATATTACATTTTTCCCATGATTTAAAGATTATGAAAAGATCATATAAGGAAATCCACATAACTCATATAAGATTAACAAAATTAATCATGTATGAGCCAGAGCATTGATTGAATACACATAAGAAAATAATATTTCCCTTGCATCACCTGATGTCACCTTGCCGCTGTCGCCTTTGGCTTTCTCTCGTACTGATATATAGATAAATTAACTAATAACTAATAATATTCTTACAACGGAATGAAAAGCTGTAAAGCTGCTTTGACATAATTTGCATTGTAAAAAGCGCAATATAAGTAAAGGTGACTTGACATTCATACCATGCCAAACACTCTGAGAGTTAACATGATAGAAATCTTTTAGTGAAATTCTGTACATTTAAGTAAACAATCTGTGTTAGTACACAGCATAAACTGTGGCTTTATCTGTTCAAGTGCTGTTAGCTACATGTATTTTAATTCACGTCAGTCGAGACAGCCTGTTACCAGTGTTTACAAAGCTGGCGATTCCTATTTGTTTTGTGCAGATAGAAACTGCTGAACTGAAGCTGATAAAATCAGTACAAACAAACAGAAGAATGTCCTCAGTTACTGACACAGCAGATTTCAGCTAAGCTGCTTGCTGTTAATTGCTTCTTAACAACCGTCACATGAATGATTCCAGCTTCTATCTTATCATCAATCACAGACAATGAGAGAGTTGGTTCATATGCAGAACATATTCAGTTTTTGACAGAGATATGCTTGTTGACTCATTGCTAGTAGTGCTTGTCAAGTCAAGCATCACTATTACTATACGATTGCTCATACTTTACGCTTACAATCTCAATGACGCCTCAAATTGTGTGGTTTATTGAGGACAGGTGAGCTATTTTTTCTCAGTCACTTAACTTACAATTTTTGCCTTTTGGATGACAAAAAATGCCGCAGATTTACATTGAAAGAAGGACCTGAACGTTAAAGACCCCTATCAACGCCCCAAAAACTAGATGGCAGTGCCCTGGCAACCACTCAGAACACCATAGCAACCATATGGCAATGCCCCGGTAACCACTCAGAACACCCTGGCAACCACCAAAAACACCAAAGCAATGACCTGACAACCGCTCAGAACACCTTAAAAACTACATACCAACAGCTGATCAACCACCTAGAACACCATAGCAAACACATAACAACACCCTGGCAACCATCCAAAATATCCTAGAAACCACATAGCAAAACCTTGGCAACCCCTCAACACCCTAGCAGCTACATGGCAACACCCTGGCATCTCCCCAACACCCTAGCAGCTACATAGCAACACCCTGGCAACTCCCCAACACCCTAGGAGCTACTTAGCAATGCCCTGGCAACACCTCAACACCCTAACAGCTACATAGCAACACCCTGGCAACTTCCCAAAACCCTAGGAGCTACTTAGCAATGCCGTGGCAACAAGTCAACACCCTAACAGCTACATGGCAACACCCTGGCAACTCCCCAACACCCTAGCAGCTACATAGCAACACCCTGGCAACTCCCCAACACCCTAGGAGCTACTTAGCAATGCCCTGGCAACACCTCAACACCCTAACAGCTACATAGCAACACCCTGGCAACTTCCCAACACCCTAGGAGCTACTTAGCAATGCCGTGGCAACAAGTCAACACCCTAACAGCTACATGGCAACACCCTGGCAACTCCCCAACACCCTAGCAGCTACATAGCAACACCCTGGCAACTCCCCAACACCCTAGGAGCTACTTAGCAATGCCCTGGCAACACCTCAACACCCTAACAGCTACATAGCAACACCCTGGCAACTTCCCAACACCCTAGGAGCTACTTAGCAATGCCCTGGCAACACCTCAACACCCTAACAGCTACATAGCAACACCCTGGCAACTCCCCAACACCCTAGGAGCTACTTAGCAATGCCCTGGCAACACCTCAACACCCTAACAGCTACATAGCAACACCCTGGCAACTTCCCAACACCCTAGGAGCTACTTAGCAATGCCCTTGCAACACCTCAACACCCTAGCAGCTACATAGCAACACCCTGGGAACTCCCCAACACCCTAGGAGCTACTTAGCAATGCCCTGGCAACACCTCAACACCCTAACAGCTACATAGCAACACCCTGGCAACTTCCCAACACCCTAGGAGCTACTTAGCAATGCCCTGGCAACACCTCAACACCCTAACAGCTACATAGCAACACCCTGGCAACTCCCCAACACCCTAGGAGCTACTTAGCAATGCCGTGGCAACAAGTCAACACCCTAATAGCTACATGGCAACACCCTGGCAACTCCCCAACACCCTAGCAGCTACTCATCAATGCCCTGACAACCCCTCAACACCCTAGCAGCTACATAGCAACACCCTGGCATCTCCCCAACACCCTAGGAGCTACTTATCAATGCCCTGATAACCCCTCAACACCTTAGCAGCTACATAGCAACACCCTGGCATCTCCCCAACACCCTAACAGCTACTTAGCAATGCCCTAACAACCCCTTAACACTGTATAAGCTACATAGCAACACCCTGGCAACTCCCCAACACCCTAGTAGCTACTTATCAATGCCCTGACAACCCCTCAACACCCTAGCAGCTACATAGCAACACCCTGGCAACTCCCCAACACCCTAGTAGCTACTTATCAATGCCCTGACAACCCCTCAACACCCTAGCAGCTACATAGCAACACCCTAGCAACTCCCCAACACCCTAGGAGCTACTTAGCAATGCCCTGGCAACAAGTCAACACCCTAGGACCTACTTAGCAATGCCGTGGCAACAAGTCAACGCCCTAACAGCTACCTGGCAACACCCTGGCAACTCCCCAACACCCTAGCAGCTACTTATCAATGCCCTGACAACCCCTCAACACCTTAGCAGCTACATAGCAACACCCTGGCATCTCCCCAACACCCTAACAGCTACTTAGCAATGCCCTAACAACCCCTTAACACTGTAGCAGCTACATAGCAACACCCTGGGAACTCCCCAACACCCTAGTAGCTACTTAGCAATGCCCTGGCAACAAGTCAACACCCTAACAGCTACATGGCAACACCCTGGCAACCCCTCAACACCCTAGCAATCACACAAAAATGCCCTAGCAACTACCAAATGTAAAAATAAAACAATTCTTTTAAACGCACTAGAAAGAACATTAACATGAACTCATTTTCAATGTGACCTCATAAGCTGAGTTAGTTACGGTTAGAGAAATTAATCTTTCAAAATGTACAAAATATAGCACAAATTGAAAACAATTCACCTGATAAATACACACAGTCATTAATGGTTGCCATTCAGGCTGTCAATCACAGACATGTCAAACACACACAGCTTTGTGTGAAATAATCAGGTGTGCGATGGCGTGACGGCCGAACACCGCAACGTGAGACGGGAAATAATAACATAAGAATGAAGATTAACAGTCTTTGATTTAGCCGTTCCCCATCCACCCACCTCGAGAAAACTTTAATCACGAAAGGTTAAAGAATATTAAAGTTGTGCAGCAGTAAATTAGCAGGAGAAAATTGAATCAACTGTGTGGATTTTAATACGGAGAGATGAGGAGGGAATGGGGAATCATTTCAGTCACAATTTACTTTAGAAGGAAAAAAAAAAGAAAAAGAAATATTGGACGAAATCTTTCCCTGCATTATCTACCTAAAAGCAGGTCTCTCCTCCCCTTCATGCAGTTTGGACAGGATTCATTAGGTCATTTCACGACCTTCCAGAGCCGCCCATATCTCAGCTTCAGCGCCGATAAAGAGCAACTCGGAACAAATAGGATTTTTTTTTGTGGCGTGCGGTCCCCTGATGAAACGCATTTGTTTCACCCTGCCTCTATCTGTTCCTGCAGAGATGGATTGACGGAGAGAGAGAGAGGGATATTCTAGGTGTTACCCCTGTGTCACAGTGGCAGTGCTCATTCTGGGAAATTTAATTATCGCCGCCAACAGTCTGAGGATCCGCAGCCGCACGAACTGTCTGTGTCACGAACATCGGCTAATGCAACACTCCTCGTCCGCCCCCTCCCACAGTCTGTGTCCTACTTCCATCATTAAAACTCGCCGCGACAACACAACACAGCTGCCTGCGACAGGACGTGTGATTTAAACGGCATACACCGATTTATTTAATAAGTGTGTTATTTTTTTAAAATATGTTTGTTTTTAACAGGGATACACTATAGGCGTTGTTACGCACAGACAACTGATGTCGCGTACACAGGAAATATAGCACAATGCTGGATACACACTAAAAGATTTTTAAAATCTTACAAGATTTTCAAAATGTTGAGAGACCACAAACATGAGGACAAAATATCCTAGATTTAACCGTTTTGCTCCTAGTGTGTGGTGTGCCGTGATCAGGGTTGGGGAGTAACGAAACACAAGTAACTTAGTTACGTATTTAAAACACAAAATTTGAGTAACTGTGTTTCATTACAGTTACATTTTTAATGGGTGGTAATCAGATTACAGTTACATCTGAAAAGTGTTTTAGATTACCAAAGTGATTACTTTGAGTTTTAATGTCATTTAAACAGCGATTGGTGATTCTCTGACTCTGACCGTCTGAAAAAGCGGAGTTAAGTTTCATCAACATTTTAATAATTTTTGTTATTTTTATTTAATACTGTCCTGAACAAGACAAAATGACTGAATTTCTATAAAAAAAAAAATTGCCCAACTGTCAACTGAACTGTCCTGTCATGACCTGATGATCCACGACTGTTTTCATGTTTTCTGATAGTTGTTTGTGAGTCATTTTATAATTCACTCGTCACTGCAACTTTTTCTCACAAACACAGTTTTTTTTCCCTCACAATTGTGAGTTTGCATTTCACAATTCTGACTTCTTTTTCTCAGAATAGCGAGATTTAAACTCACTATTGCAAGTTATAAAGTCAGAATTGAGAGATGCAATACTGACTTTTTTCTTGCAATTGTGAATTAAGTATGTGAGTTTCTATCTCATAATTCTGACTTTTCTCAATATTGTGAGTTTATAGCTCATAATTCTGACTTTTCTCAATATTGTGAGTTTATATCTCATAATTCTGACTTTTCTCAATATTGTCAGTTTATATCTCATAATTTTGACTTTTCTCAA
Organism: Opsariichthys bidens; assembly: GCA_037194245.1. Classification (NCBI taxonomy): domain Eukaryota; kingdom Metazoa; phylum Chordata; class Actinopteri; order Cypriniformes; family Xenocyprididae; genus Opsariichthys; species Opsariichthys bidens. The sequence goes on along the minus strand of CM074285.1, from coordinate 26,138,234 downwards.
TATTGTGAGTTTATATCTCATAATTCTGACTTTTCTCAATATTGTGATTTTATATCTCATAATTCTGACTTTTCTCAATATTGTGAGTTTATATCTCATAATTCTGACTTTTCTCAATATTGTCAGTTTATATCTCATAATTTTGACTTTTCTCAATATTGCGAGTTTATATCTCATAATTCTGACTTTTCTCAATATTGTGAGTTTATATCTCATAATTCTGACTTTTCTCAATATTGTCAGTTTTTATCTCATAATTCTGACTTTTCTCAATATTGTGAGTTTATATCTCATAATTCTGACTTTTCTCAATATTGTGATTTTATATCTCATAATTCTGACTTTTCTCAATATTGTGAGTTTATATCTCATAATTCTGACTTTTCTCAATATTGTGAGTTTATATCTCATAATTCTGACTTTTCTCAATATTGCGAGTTTATATCTCATAATTCTGACTTTTCTCAATATTGTGATTTTATATCTCATAATTCTGACTTTTCTCAATATTGTGAGTTTATATCTCATAATTCTGACTTTTCTCAATATTGTGAGTTTATATCTCATAATTCTGACTTTATAACTTGCAATTGAAACTTCATATCACACAATTCTGAGGGAAAAGTCAGAATTGTGAGATAAAAACTTGCAATGACCTTTTTTGTGTTTGTTCCACACTTATTAGTATTCCAAAGTATTCTAAAGTATTTAGATTAAGTTACTAAACTTGAGTAATGTAACGAAATACGTTACAAATGACTTTTTACAGCATGTATTTTGTAATCTGTAGTGAAATACATTTTAAAAGTAACCCACCCAGCCCTGGCCATGATACGACAAATACATCACACCACAACAGATTTTCAACCAGAGTCCTCGCAAAATCTCTCGAGACTTCAGAATAAACATAGAGGAAGATAGGCAGGAAGAAATTGCGATGTTTGGAATGATTTTGGTTTGTTTTACATGACACGTTGTATAAACACTTGTTGCCACAAATCAACAAGCTGCACCTCCATCTCAGACTGTGTTTGTTATGCTCGCTTTGTGATTGGATATTGTTTCGTTTCACGTGATTATCTCCAGAGCGTGCGGGCGTTTCCCGCCACACATCAGGATTCACGCTCGGGGCGGCTCCGACGTTCTTCCGAGCAGATTCATTGATTCTTATGCCTTTACAGTACTTTAAACGTCGGCAGATCGCGGTGCTGTTCACACTACATGACTTGTGTCTTGAAGGCGTTGTTGGTGTTCTCACTATTTGACACAATGTAAATAATCCGCAACAGGGGGTCACACACCACACAAGCTGACAAAAACTCTATCAGGTCCCCCACATTCTGTCACCAAAACACAAGCGAGAAGTGGAATCCACACACACACACACACACCAAAACACACTTTGATGGATTAATTAGTCAAAAGTTATTCGTGTTTTGCGAAGAGAAACGTATGCACTGAAAATACATTATCATCAACCAAACAAACGATGAGATCTGATCATCAGTGGCTCACTAAATAAAGTAATCCATTAAATACCCATTTACAATAAGCGCTTAACTCAAAAATAACTATTAAATAATAAAACGACTAGAGAACTTGACTAAAATCAGCTTAATTAATGCTACACTGTGTGATTTCATCAGTCGATCGTGAAAGTCTTATGGCTGAAAGCTTTTTCAATTCTAGTGAGCGCGCACACGTGAAGTCTTAGCCAGAACCGAGCCATGATGAGACTACTGAATATTTGTGAGCACGCATCCAGCTTTGCTAGACTGAAAGAAATCCACCTGCGAGCGGAGAGATTCGTTACAGGGACGCGTTCTTGCATTTCAATAATGCACTCTCGACCATTCTCATTAAAATAATGCCATAGAAACGGCCTCAAAAGAGCTACAAAAATTAGAAAACAGTTGTGTCTGAAAGCTGCAATCGTTTTTCTTTATTATTGCTTAAAATGAATGGAGAAAATCTGGTGTTTTTCCGTGGGTGCTCACTGCCTCTCATTGGCTGTAGCTCACGGCGACACGTGACATCACAGGATGTCGAGTCGGGCGACTATGGGAACAAAAGAGTAAATCGTGTGTGCGATTTAGGAAATCGAGGGAGCGAAATAGTAAATTGTGTGTGCGATTTAGCGAAATAGTAAATCATGCGCACGATTTAGCAAATCGAGGGAGCAAAACAGTAAATCATGTGTGCGATTTAGCAAATCGAGGGAGCGAAACAGTAAATCATGTGTGCGATTTAGCAAATCGAGGGAGCAAAACAGTAAATCATGTGTGCGATTTAGGAAATCGAGGGAGCGAAACAGTAAATCATGTGTGCGATTTAGGAAATCGAGGGAGCGAAACAGTAAATCATGTGTGCGATTTAGGAAATCGAGGGAGCGAAACAGTAAATCATGTGTGCGATTTAGGAAATCGAGGGAGCGAAACAGTAAATCATGTGTGCGATTTAGGAAATCGAGGGAGCGAAACAGTAAATCATGTGTGCGATTTAGGAAATCGAGGGAGCGAAACAGTAAATCATGTGTGCGATTTAGGAAATCGAGGGAGCGAAATAGTAAATCATGTGTGCGATTTAGGAAATCGAGGGAGCGAAACAGTAAATCGTGTGTGCGATTTAGGAAATCGAGGGAGCAAAATAGTAAATCGTGTGTGCGATTTAGGAAATCGAGGGAGCGAAATAGTAAATCGTGTGTGCGATTTAGGAAATCGAGGGAGCGAAATAGTAAATCATGTGTGTGATTTAGGAAATCGAGGGAGCGAAATAGTAAATCGTGTGTGCGATTTAGGAAATCGAGGGAGCGAAATAGTAAATCGTGTGTGCGATTTAGGAAATCGAGGGAGCAAAACAGTAAATCGTGCGTGAGATTTAGGAAATCGAGGGAGCGAAATAGTAAATCGTGCGTGAGATTTAGGAAATCGAGGGAGCGAAATAGTAAATCGTGCGTGAGATTTAGGAAATCGAGGGAGCAAAACAGTAAATCGTGTGCGTGATTTAGCCAACTAATTTTTTCCTGCAGACCTCCATAGCCAACAGATATTTAGCATGCTAGATATTTTTCTGCCCGGCGGCGAGGTGTCGGTGACGCGTCATCGAGCGTTTTTGATGCGTCGTTGAGTAGTTCACACTTAAATATGGTCGAGCGCTGACCACCTGCTGATTTGATCACAGCCTGACCTGCTTAAATCAGGCTTAAAATGAACTTGGCATTAACACACCCCACACCACAGGCAAATCTGATAAAATTAACAATCAAGATATTACCTAAACTAAATAAAACAAAACTATAAAAAACATTAAATTAAAAATGAAATATTAACAGTCCCAATTCTGGAATTCATAGGAAATCCGGCCCTTCAAATCAACCTTCAACAAACTGCACAGCTCGAGACATCGGTCCACACTTGAGCAGGGCTGCGTGACTGTGATCCCCACGGACCAAGCCGAGACCACTATTATTAATTAATTGTCAGGAGAGGTAATGAGGTCTGAATGAGAAATCCTTGCTGAGCTTGTGAAGACATGTGAAGTATGTGCTGGCTGAAGTAAAGTGACTGTCAGCGATACTGCAGTGACGCAGAGTAAAACGACCTCTCTATACGCTCTTACAAACCCCTTCTCTTTAACCTGGGCCAATTTGTTTCAGGTACAGCGGCAATTTATCTATGTCTGACGGTATGGACGGACAGTGCCTGTGTATGTGTGTGCCATGTATGGTCAGCCAGGAGACCGTATACAAGATCTACAACATGTCTTCTATTTTACCTGGTCTCTCTGTGTCTTCCATCTTTTCCTTAACAAACATTAATTAGCTTATTTAAATTAAAATATATTAATAGTAATATTAATTGTAATTAAATATTTAATATGACTTTTTTTTCTCAAATTTTCTCAATTGTTATTTTCAGATTTGCGTGTTATAAAGTGAAAATTGTGAGTTTTATCTCGCAATTCTGACTTTATAACTCGCAATTCTGACTTTATATCTCGCAATTCTGACTTTATATCTCACAATTCTGACTTTATATCTCACAATTCTGACTTTATATCTCATAATTCTGACTTTATATCTCATTATTCTGACTTTATATCTCGCAATTCTGACTTTATATCTCGCAATTCTGACTTTATAACTCGCAATTCTGACTTTATAACTCGCAATTCTGACTTTATATCTCGCAATTCTGACTTTATATCTCGCAATTCCGACTTTATATCTCGCAATTCTGACTTTATATCTCGCAATTCTGACTTTATATCTCGCAATTCCGACTTTATATCTCGCAATTCTGACTTTATAACTCGCAATTCTGACTTTATATCTCGCAATTCTGACTTTATTTCTCACAATTCTGACTTTATATCTCGCAATTCTGACTTTATATCTCGCAATTCTGACTTTATATCTCGCAATTCTGACTTTATATCTCGCAATTCTGACTTTATATCTCGCAATTCTGACTTTATATCTCTCAATTCTGACTTTAAATCTCGCAATTCTGACTTTATATCTCATAATTCCGACTTTATATCTCTCAATTCTGACTTTATATCTCACAATTCTGACTTTATATCTCGCAATTCTGACTTTATATCTCGCAATTCTGACTTTATATCTCGCAATTCCGACTTTATATCTCGCAATTCTGACTTTATATCTCGCAATTCTGACTTTATATCTCGCAATTCTGACTTTATATCTCACAATTCTGACTTTATATCACTCAATTCTGACTTTATATCTCGCAATTCTGACTTTATATCTCATAATTCCGACTTTATATCTCTCAATTCTGACTTTATATCTCACAATTCTGACTTTATATCACTCAATTCTGACTTTATATCTCGCAATTCTGACTTTATATCTCACAATTCTGACTTTATATCACTCAATTCTGACTTTATATCTCGCAATTCTGACTTTATATCTCGCAATTCTGACTTTATATCTCATAATTCTGACTTTATATCTCACAATTCTGACTTTATATCTCGAAATTCTGACTTTATATCTCGCAATTCTGACTTTATATCTCACAATTCTGACTTTATATCTCGCAATTCTGACTTTATATCTCACAATTCTGACTTTATAACTCGCAATTCCGACTTTATATCTCGCAATTCTGACTTTATATCTCACAATTCTGACTTTATATGTCGCAATTCTGACTTTATATCAAGAAATTCTGACTTTATATCTCACAATTCTGAGAAAAAAAAGTCAGTATTGTGAATTTATGTAACATTTTCATGAATCCACCAGCCAAACAAAAAGCGCAGGATTAATATACCGTGGTAAAGTGCCTCCAACTGGTTCGCTCTGTGTCCTTCTGCCCAGGATCCATCTTCACAGCCAAAGCCTCGTGGCATCGAACAACATAATTACAAATCAGGCCTCTCCAAGTCAGTGCCAGGGAAACGACACACACGCTGATAAAGATGACACAATGAGGGGCTACCAGCTGACAGATAGTATACGCTCATGAATATTCATGACATTTGGGTCAGACAGCTCACAGTAATGTCAGGCTTCTTTCTGAAATGAGAAGACACAAACACACACACACATAAACACACATCTCTCGAGAGAGATCAGGAGAGAGGACGCACAAATTGAGAGAGCGCCAGTGATAGTGAGAACGAGTCAAATTCCGTGCCCTCGTTCAGAGTTTTGATTGGTGGTTGTGTAATTTGACGGCTGAGTTATAATGACCCTCGTTATCAGTCCATCAGGCGTGCGCTTCCAAAAGGAAGTAATGACTACACAAACACAAACATGGCTGAATGAAATGGTTTTCGCTCCTCAATCACAGCTGCTTGATGATATTACACTAATACATATGCAGGGAATCCAGTCAATGCATTTAAATCGCATGCAATTTTACACACACTTTATAACACTCCTCCTGCTGAATGGAAAGAGTATTAAAGCAGCTGGTTCGGGAGCACTTGCAGGTAATAATCCTGCACCTAAACGAATAAATCAACCCAAAATAAAAAATTCTGCCATATTTACTCCTCACCCTCGCGTTTTCTAAACCCACTCTCTCTCTGTGGAAGAGAAATGTAGAATTTTTGCATGATCTTTTTAAACATAATAATCTGTGAAAGTGACTAGTGAGTAGATGATGGCGTTTAATGTCCGACAACCTCTATAGTCCCATTTAGACACTCGTTAGCAACCAAAACAAGTAGAAGCTTTAAAAAAAATCACAAGGGGAATTGCTAGGGTTGGGTATCGTTTGGGGTTTTTACTGGTGCCAAATCGATACTTTTAAAATGGTACCTGAACCGATACTTTAACAAAAACACCACAAAATGATGGTGGATGACTCGGTCAAGAATACCTTTTTACTGGACAAAAAAAGTTCTTTAAATTGAACAATATATTAAAAGTTTAAAGTATACATGAATATTATATAGCAAACTAGCTACAATAATTTAACAGCTGCAAATTTCAGCAATTTTCTTGCAGAAATATGACCATATTTGCCTTCTCTGGCAAAATACGACACCTCTCCTGAATTACTGCATGTCCTGCACAGGAGAAAATATAGGAGATTATATAGGTACCGCTGCCGTATTGGCACCGGGTTTCGGTACCCAACCCTAGGAATTACTGATGTATTGTATATCGTAGAAAAAAAAAGTAAAATATCTTGAGCCTAAATGAACCTAAGATCTTATTTCAGGCATTTAAAAAAAACAACAACAACAACAAAAAACACTGACTTCAGGACGACGAAACCAGAAACGCAAACTCATTTCAAAGTTTCGCCATAATACTGGATATCAATGACAACAAACCACAAATCTCTGGTGAGAGATGTGCTTGGGGATTGACTGTGAATATCCAGCTTAAATATAATAGAATTATTGCACATAAAAATAACAAGAGCCATCTAACTGATTTTATTGGAGTCAACATGATTTTTTCCCCCAGGTAACTTACTTACGCACTAAAATTATTGTATAAGCTATTATTTATCTACCTCAATATACTGGTCAAATTTTCTTATTGGGCTGATAATGATAAAAATGGACAAATATCGATATATGTATCGAAAATGACAAAAACGTCAACTAAAATTAAAATAAAAATTGGAAAAAATATCAAAATAAAATAATTCAAAATATTAATGAAAACTAACACTGCTTGAAGGATTCTGTTTCCAAGGATTTTTAAGGTGATGGTACACGGGGCAACTTTTTGAGCAACGTTGCTTGGACACTTTCCTATTGAGAAAGAGCAACAAATTTCTATCTGGATACTTTTGTAATGAGGGGCGAGTCAGAGATCCAATTGCGAGCTTTATTCAAAAACGTGGTCAAACAGGCAATGGTCAATGAAACAGCAAACAGTAATGGCAGGGAACAGGCAGGCTCGTCGTAATACTTCAGGCAATAGGTCAAAAGGCAGGCAGGTAAACATCAACAGACAAAGAAACAAGCAGACTAGACGGGTATGAACGCTCGGAAATGTCACTATGGGTTAAACAAGACCTCGCAAATAAGTGTGTGTGCGTTGGGCTTAAATATGGATAAGACAATGAGCATCAGCTGGAGCAGCGATCAGTGACAGGTGCGGGGATTCTGGGAAATGTAGTCCGTGTTTGTGAGTGAGTGCGAATGAAAGTGTAGAGCACAGAGTCCATGATATCGGAGGGCGACCTCTGGTGGCGAGTAGATGGAAGATGACGGACAGGATTCATGACAGCTTTAGAAAAATCGTGGGAAAATTTTTTGAGATCCTCCAATCAGATCACGTGGCTTGGAGATTTCAGAAAAAATTAAAACAAGGGGAGCGAAGAAAAGGAGCGTGAACTTACATCTTTAAAAGTCGACATGTCAACCCAAAACAGGGAATTTCCCTCATTTAACACTTGAAATACCAACAGGTGTCCAATTTAATATGCGCAGGCTGTAATTTAGCCATCAAATATTTTCAGTTAAATACTAAAAAGATGCGTTTTTGGGTCACCGTCTGCCACGTGACGCGGGGTTCGATTCTGCCTTTTGCCAAACTCGCTCTTCTCCCTTTTCCCATCACAAATCAGATCGGAAATGTATTTATATTAAATAAAAAAAAATTGAGAAAATAATTAAAAGTATTTAATAATAAAATATTTATTGGGTTGGCAATCAGCGTAAGCAAAGCCTGGTTTTGTCAACTTGAAACTAATCCTGTAACCCTGAGTTTGTTCAACGGCCATCATGGTTCACGCCCATATTTTCTCATCCAATGAATTAGTCACGTCATCTTTAGTGCGTTCATCACATACGTGTTCCTGACAACAGCATGAACCGATCACACCAACATTATATTTGTTAGTCCTCAACTTTTCCCAATGCAAAAGACCGCGAGTGATGGTGTGAGATAATGCTATTGCTGTTATTGAGTGATCATGTGGTAAATCTCCTCATTTGTATAGAGAAATATTGTGACTACCGACGAGAGAGGACGTTTTACTAGTCCTCACTAGTTCAAACCCACGTATTTCTTTAAATCTAGTGTTTTGAACGTCTTTTTGTGATGGGTAGGTTTAGGTGTAAGGACTGGATTATGCCATAGAAAATAAAATCATTGGAAGTCTATGAAACAAACGTGTGCGTGCTGAATACAGATGATGGGACTGATCATTTGCGTGGTGTAGATAAAGCGCTCAGTGACTGTGGCATTTAAGCAGGTCAAGAGCACTGACCTCAACTGGCTAAGACGAGAGGAGAGCGGAAACACACACACATGCTCACAATCTCTCGCGCTGCTTCTGTTTCTCACAAATAGGCCGTCTGCGCGCACACACACACTCACACACTCTCTGTCATCGTGATTTATTGAGTGTGTTCAGTGTCATGAGTCACCGTAGGCCTTCTAAGATGTGTCTCTCTCTGTATCATTCATCGCTACCATTAGCATATATATATTTCACAAATTTGGTCTTGAAAAGTACCAATCGGGACTAGAAGAGGCTGCAGTCTGGTGCCACTGGGAAAACTTCAAAAAGGTGTGCAGTCCGTATAACTCTCAAAATGATAATGACGATGTTCAATATAAAAAAAAAAATGATACAAGTCACTTTCTATTTGAAGAACAAAGAAACGTTTCAGAACTTTTCAGAACTGTGTATCACAGTAACGTCATCACATTATGTTCATTAAAGCAAAATACCAAAACTAAAATCAACAAGATCAGGGCTGGGTGGGTGACTTTAAAAAGTATTTCACTACAGATTACAAAATACATGCTTTAAAAAGTAAGTTTAGTAACTTAATCTAAATATTTTGGAATACTAATAATTATGTAACACACACAAATAAGGTAATTGTGAGTTTTTATCTCACAATTCTGACTTTTTTTTCATTATATAAAGTTGCAATTGTTATAAAGTTATGAAGTCAAAATTATGAGATATAAACTCGCTATATTGAGAAAAATCAGAATTATGACATATAAACTCACAATATTGAGAAAAGTCAGAATTATGAGATATAAACTCGCAATATTGAGAAAAGTCAGAATTATGAGATATAAACTGACAATATTGAGAAAAGTCAGAATTATGAGATATAAACTCGCAATATTGAGAAAAGTCAGAATTATGAGATATAAACTCACAATATTGAGAAAAGTCAGAATTATGAGATATAAACTCGCAATATTGAGAAAAGTCAGAATTATGAGATATAAACTGACAATATTGAGAAAAGTCAGAATTATGAGATAGAAACTCACAATATTGAGAAAAGTCAGAATTATGAGATAGAAACTTGCAATATTGAGAAAAGTCAGAATTATGAGATATAAACTGACAATATTGAGAAAAGTCAGAATTATGAGATATAAACTCGCAATATTGAGAAAAGTCAGAATTATGAGATAGAAACTCACAATATTGAGAAAAGTCAGAATTATGAGATAGAAACTCACAATATTGAGAAAAGTCAGAATTATGAGATATAAACTCACAATATTGAGAAAAGTCAGAATTATGAGATATAAACTCGCAATATTGAGAAAAGTCAGAATTATGAGATATAAACTCACAATATTGAGAAAAGTCAGAATTATGAGATAGAAACTCACAATATTGAGAAAAGTCAGAATTATGAGATATAAACTCACAATATTGAGAAAAGTCAGAATTATGAGATATAAACTCGCAATATTGAGAAAAGTCAGAATTATGAGATAGAAACTCGCAATATTGAGAAAAGTCAGAATTATGAGATATAAACTCACAATATTGAGAAAAGTCAGAATTATGAGACAGAAACTCACTATATTGAGAAAAGTCAGAATTATGAGATAGAAACTCGCAATATTGAGAAAAGTCAGAATTATGAGATAGAAACTCACAATATTGAGAAAAGTCAGAATTATGAGATATAAACTCACAATATTGAGAAAAGTCAGAATTATGAGATAGAAACTCACAATATTGAGAAAAGTCAGAATTATGAGATATAAACTCACAATATTGAGAAAAGTCAGAATTATGAGATATAAACTCACAATATTGAGAAAAGTCAGAATTATGAGATAGAAACTCACAATATTGAGAAAAGTCAGAATTATGAGATAGAAACTCACAATATTGAGAAAAGTCAGAATTATGAGATAGAAACTCACAATATTGAGAAAAGTCAGAATTATGAGATATAAACTCGCAATATTGAGAAAAGTCAGAATTATGAGATAGAAACTCGCAATATTGAGAAAAGTCAGAATTATGAGATATAAACTCACAATATTGAGAAAAGTCAGAATTATGAGATATAAACTCACAATATTGAGAAAAGTCAGAATTATGAGATATAAACTCGCAATATTGAGAAAAGTCAGAATTATGAGATAGAAACTCACAATATTGAGAAAAGTCAGAATTATGAGATATAACCTCACAATATTGAGAAAAGTCAGAATTATGAGATATAAACTCACAATATTGAGAAAAGTCAGAATTATGAGATAGAAACTCACAATATTGAGAAAAGTCAGAATTATGAGATAGAAACTCGCAATATTGAGAAAAGTCAGAATTATGAGATATAAACTCACAATATTGAGAAAAGTCAGAATTATGAGATATAAACTCACAATATTGAGAAAAGTCAGAATTATGAGATATAAACTCGCAATATTGAGAAAAGTCAGAATTATGAGATAGAAACTCACAATATTGAGAAAAGTCAGAATTATGAGATATAAACTCACAATATTGAGAAAAGTCAGAATTATGAGATATAAACTCACAATATTGAGAAAAGTCAGAATTATGAGATAGAAACTCACAATATTGAGAAAAGTCAGAATTATGAGATAGAAACTCACAATATTGAGAAAAGTCAGAATTATGAGATAGAAACTCACAATATTGAGAAAAGTCAGAATTATGAGATATAAACTCGCAATATTGAGAAAAGTCAGAATTATGAGATAGAAACTCGCAATATTGAGAAAAGTCAGAATTATGAGATATAAACTCACAATATTGAGAAAAGTCAGAATTATGAGATATAAACTCACAATATTGAGAAAAGTCAGAATTATGAGATATAAACTCGCAATATTGAGAAAAGTCAGAATTATGAGATAGAAACTCGCAATATTGAGAAAAGTCAGAATTATGAGATAGAAACTCGCAATATTGAGAAAAGTCAGAATTATGAGAAACTCACAATATTGAGAAAAGTCAGAATTATGAGATATAAACTCGCAATATTGAGAAAAGTCAGAATTATGAGATATAAACTCACAATATTGAGAAAAGTCAGAATTATGAGAAACTCACAATATTGAGAAAAGTCAGAATTATGAGATAGAAACTCGCAATATTGAGAAAAGTCAGAATTATGAGAAACTCACAATATTGAGAAAAGTCAGAATTATGAGATATAAACTCGCAATATTGAGAAAAGTCAGAATTATGAGATAGAAACTCGCAATATTGAGAAAAGTCAGAATTATGAGATATAAACTCACAATATTGAGAAAAGTCAGAATTATGAGATATAAACTCACAATATTGAGAAAAGTCAGAATTATGAGATAGAAACTCGCAATATTGAGAAAAGTCAGAATTATGAGATATAAACTCACAATATTGAGAAAAGTCAGAATTATGAGATATAAACTCACAATATTGAGAAAAGTCAGAATTATGAGAAACTCACAATATTGAGAAAAGTCAGAATTATGAGATATAAAACTCGCAATATTGAGAAAAGTCAGAATTATGAGATAGAAACTCGCAATATTGAGAAAAGTCAGAATTATGAGATATAAACTCACAATATTGAGAAAAGTCAGAATTATGAGATATAAACTCACAATATTGAGAAAAGTCAGAATTATGAGATATAAACTCACAATATTGAGAAAAGTCAGAATTATGAGATATAAACTCGCAATATTGAGAAAAGTCAGAATTATGAGATAGAAACTCGCAATATTGAGAAAAGTCAGAATTATGAGATATAAACTCGCAATATTGAGAAAAGTCAGAATTATGAGATATAAACTCGCAATATTGAGAAAAGTCAGAATTATGAGATATAAACTCACAATATTGAGAAAAGTCAGAATTATGAGATATATAAAAAAAGTCAGAATTGCAAACAAAGAAGTTGAGATATAAATTCACAATTGCAAGGAAAAAAAGTCAGTTTGGCAAGTTATCATGTAATCATGACTTTATAACTTGCAATTATGAATTTAAATCTCCCAATTCTGATTTTATAAAATGCAGTTGTGAGTTTAAATCTTGGATTTTTGAAAAAAAAAAAAGTCTGAAGTGTGAGATGCAAACTCGCTATTATCGAATTGTGAGATAAAAAGTTCCAATTACCTTTTTTTACAATTACAAGGGACTCAAACAACTGGCGCAAAACATGAAAACAGTCGTGGATCATCCAGTAATGTTTACACTGCTGTTTAAATGACATTAAAACTCAAAGTAATCACTTTGGTAATCTAAAACACTTTTCAGATGTAACTGTAACTGATTACCACCCATTTAAAATGTAACTGTAATGAAATACAGTGACTCAAATTTTGTATTTTAAATACGTAACTACGTTACTTGTATTTCGTTACTCCCCAACCCTGAACAAGACCATATAAATGATAATATATAACTATATTATAAACAATCCACACACAAAATCATAACATCATTTAAAAGTTTATAATATTTCAACCACTGTAAGACAGTCCTTTCACAATATTACAGAAATGATTATTACTCTGAATTACCTGGCCATTAGGAGCGCACGGTACATTCGTCATGGTTCGGTGCATACGACGAATACAGTCAGTCACGGGTGATCCACACTCCAATCCAGAAGGGGGCGCGCATGGTAATGCAACAGTGTTTGCTAACCGCCACAACAGGAAATAAAGCTCCAAGCAGACTGCGCATACATGTAAACAAAAAGGGTAAAATGTGAAACTGCAGATGTTTTCCTCTTTGTACAGTCATAATTTGACAGGAATATAATGTAAGACAAACCTCAATTTCATTCAGGAATTTCCCCTCAGGACATTTTCTATCAGAACAGAAAACAAAATGACCGTTAAGTTCGAGTTTTAACTGGCTTGGCACAGACTAACGTTACCCAACATTGGGTTACATTTACCCAGCACTGGGTAGGTGTGTGAGGGGGTTCATTGACATTAAACGTGTAGCTGAGATACAGATTGTGACGAGCAGGGCGGGCGAGAGGCGAGAGATAATGAGCGCCAGCTGCGCGCTACACCGGTCTCGTGTCTCTCACGGAGGAGCTCCGGAAGCATAAAAGAGGAGCGACGACAGTGAAGGACGAGAGAGGACCAGGCCTGGACTTTATGTTGTGTTTTATTATGTTTGTGTGGACGGCAGTCGCCGTGAGGAACTGCCGCCATTTTACTTTCGTTTTATTCTTTGTTTATTTATTTGATTAAAGTTTTGGTTGAACGTTCGCCGGTTCCCGCCTCCTTCTGCCCGTTCTTACGAACTGTGTTACACAGATAAACTACCCAGCATCTGGGTAAAAATATTAAAAAAATAACCCATTAAAATTACCCAGCAGGCTGAACCCAGCATTTGGGTTAAAAAACAAAACAAAAAAAAACAGCATTTTTTAGAGTGTAGCATTGTGGATTTGTTTCTTTGTCCGGTATATATTTAAATATAATGAATGTAATTATGTATTTATATACATATATAACATATACTATAACATTCATGACATACAGCTCTGGAAAAAATTAAGAGACCACTGCAAAATTATCAGTTTCTCTGGGTTTACTATTTATAGGTATGTGTTTGGGTAAAATTAACATTTTTGTTTTATTCTATAAACTGCTGACATTTTTCCCAAATTCCAAATAGAAATATTGTAATTTTGAGCATTTATTTGCCAAATGCAACAACTGGTCAAAATAACAAAAAATATGCAGTGATCTCTTAATTTTTTCCAGAGCTGTATAATTAAATGATTATAATTTAGAAATATATATGTACATACATTTCTTCTTACACACAGGAGGACGGGTTAACAGACAGAGCAAACGCAACAGTGTGCAAAGCACAAACAACGGCAGACAATGAATACAAGACGGGCAGGAACTTAAATACACAGATGACAATCAGACACAGGTGGAGGAAGTTAAACTAATGAGGGACTAAGGACGACAGCTGCAGACATGAACTGAATTAAACGTGACGAGACTAGACTAACCTAAGCAAGACAAGACATATGTATGACAATATACAGATGTTTCAATAAAATATAATTATATATATATATATATATATATATATATATAATTAACTATATTATTTATTGTATATTGCATATTTTCCTTGATATATTTATATATATAACATAAAATGTATACTATACACAATATCTATGTGTCACTTGTTACTCTAAGTGTTATTAAATATTTATTGTTTACAATGTTATATGATTAATATAAGATTATAATAAAATTATAACATACATCTCCTGTTTTGAAATATGTAACATTTTGACAGCAAATTTGCTCCCGAAAGGTGTTTCATGTTGACTTTGAGACTTTATTTCGGCACAGAAATCATGAGAAGTTTCAACCAGCGTCTTTGCCCTTGAGTTGTGAAGCTCACTCATTTGTCCCTCGCAGTGTTCGCCCACAGCGTTTATAAACCTGTCTGTGTTCATCATCTCTCTTACAGTATGATCAGGAGAGAGGAGCGGCGTGCCGAGCGCCGATCCGACTCTACAAACTCGACACATTGTGGAACTCCCCCAGTGAGAGACATTTGAGCTGCATCTGGTGGTCTCGCCTCTTTGGCTTGATAGAATACTAATAAAAGCCTTATGACAACAGCATACCAAGTATGCAATTAATATTCTAAAATATTCTACCGCGGCATGTGGCAGAGACCTGTTGGAGTCGCGTTCAACGCTGGACTGACAGCTCTGTCTGTGTGGCAGTCCTTATTAACCTTTATTACAGCAGACACACGTCCACATACACACAGACACATACACTCCAATATGTATATGACACAATATCCAAATTTTACTATTGCAATTCATAGTTTCAGTTATGTAATAGAGCCCTAAATATCTATAGAAGTGCAGCACAGGCCTGTCAAAAAGCTACAAATATTTAGATATGTGACCAAACGCAAAGATCGGGACACTTCCATTGCGATCCATGTCCCGCATTCAGCCGTGATCAGAAAACAGTAAGACTTTCTAAAACTCTTAAAGGGGTGGTTGATTATGATTTCACTTTAGTTTTAACTTTAGTTAGTGTGTAATGTTGCTGTTTGAGCAGAAACAACATCTGCAAAGTTACGACAGTCAAAGTTCAATGAAAAGGGAGATTTTTTCTTTTACCTAATTTTCTGTTTAAGGACAACACACGGCTGGTAGGGAACTTCTTCCCGGGTTGGTGACATCACTAACCCTAACATTTACATAAACCCCGCCCCTGAGAACACACAACAAAGGGGGCGGGGCCATGTTGGGCTGCTTTAGAGTTGTTGTAGTCGAGTGTTGTCAGTTTACGCTGGACCGCTTCACAAACGAGGGTCGATTCAAGGAAAAAACATGAACGTGACGACACATGCTAGTGATGAGTCGATCAACTCCACAGCAACTACATCAATTTATCCACTAACCGTTCAGAAACGTCTAAAAGTTGGAAGTCTCTCCATCAGTGTCGACTCCGGTTTGAACAATGTAAGGATGAATACTTTCGTCATTTTGTCTGCGTGAGATTCTCCAGCTTTGTTGTTGTTGAACAACTGAAGTTGTTGAAACTCCGCCCTCTTCTGGAAAGGGGGCGGGGAGCAGCAGCTCATTTGAATTTAAAGGAACACACACAAAAAAGGCGTGTTTTTTTCTCACACCCAAATTTGACAAGATATAATAAATGATCTGTGGGGGATTTTGAGCTGAAACTTCACAGACACATTCTGGAGACACCAGAGACTGATATTACATGTTCTGAAAAGGGGCATTATAGGTCCCGTTTAACATGCCCTAATGTATTTAGTGATATCAAAAGATCAAATTCCGTTTACACCTTGCTGATGATGCTTATTACATAATTACATTTTGGCTTGCTTAAGTTGGGGACACTTGCTTGATATTCAGCAGTGTTTTTGATATGCCTGCATTGGCGCCGTTGTATGCGAACTGAGCCGGACGATTACATCACTGTTTTCTCCAGTGCTGATATACATAAATTAACTACTAATAACTATTGATCTTTGCAACGGAATGAATCAATAATATATAGAATAAGCTGCACAATGACACCATTTTCTTATTAATATAAATTTTGCATTGTAAAAAGCGCTATATAAATAAAGATGACTTGACTTGACTTGACATAAAGTACAGACAAGCAGATGGATCGGACTACCCAGCTAACGAAATCAATATTCTAAGAACTTTTTGATAACATTCTTATTAAATTATGAAAACTTTATTTCTGAACATTTAAAATGCATTAATGTTTTAAAAGCGTTTTATTCTTGGTTACGCAAACGTAAAGGGATCGTTCCATTTTATCACTCTTCGAACATTATGGGAACGTTACATTTGAAAGTTCTCTGAAACAAGATGTAACACTTTAATATTTGTCCAATCAAACCGCTTAAAACAACTTTCCATGAATGTTGTGTGAATAGTGTTTTTGTTCTAATGTTTAAAGAACTTTATTAATTTTGAATGAACATTCTATCAATGTTGCTGGATGAATGTTTGACAGAATCTTACCAGAATGTTCTGACAATGTTCCCTGTTAGTTGGATATGAACACAAAGTGTTAAATTGCACAAAGAAAATGGTGTTTTCTTTAAATGGATTCATATGCTTGTGGTTTGAATGTTTTAAATCTGTTTTGAAAATGCATCTCTACTCTGTTGCGTACAATTGCCTTTAAGTGTTTGGAGACTGAACAGTGAAGTCAATGTGTTGTTGATTGATTGATTGATTGATTGATTGATTGATTGATTGATGTGCCCCTGTACTATTTAAAGAAAATAACTTCCCCTGATGACGTGTTTACTGGAGTGAGGACAGAGCAACCTGTCACTCATATGAGCTCCGCAAACCACAAACCTCAATTAATTCCCCATGGCCCGAATCAAGCCCCGCCCTACATTTTTTCTTGTTTGAGAAGCACTCAGATATACGTCACAAAAGGAAAAGACTGTCACAACTTCCATTTCATGCCGACTTTAAGAGAGTTGCTGCCACATATAAGTGGAATGTTCCAAATCAGTCACGTATGTGTCTTAAATTATACTCATGAAAAGTGAACAGTAGAAACGTGTCCAGCAAGTTTCTTTTCAAGTACAATGAGAGCAGATGCTTCGTGCCTAGAGAGTTGGCCTAGATATGAGCCTAATTAATGATTTGGGTGTTTTTTTTGTTTGCATATCCCTCTATTTTCCATAAAATACATATGTATATGTACATGTTTGTCATTTTCATGTCATTAAAGTGGCCCAAAGGACGTTTTTGCTTGTTTTGCAGCCCGATTAGGCTGGAATAAATATAGCTTGGGTGCCTCGTCTATTGTAAGTCTATGAGATTTTTGTACCTGTTTTACATCCACCGTTCCTAAGTAGTCTAAAATAACAGTGCACCTGTCCCGAACAAGACGACAAACAAGATTTGAAGAGAAATTGTTCAAATTGTGTGCAAAAAAAGCCACGCTCTACTGTAGCTCGAACGGTAGATTGTGTCAATAACAACAGCGACATTGGAAAAATTATTTTTGTCTCGTTTTCCAGTACAAATATCTAAACTTACTCAAATCAAGATACTTTTACATGAGAAGCGAAATTACTTAAGATATTAAGCCCTAATTTTCTGAAAAAAAAGCTTAAAACAAGAAAAACATAAAAATAAACAATTCAAAAAGAAAACAAGATAATTTTTTTTACCTTACACTGTTAATAATTTTCCTGTATTTTTACAGTACAGCACTGGCAGCACGGTTGCCAGCAAGTTACTGTATTTTCAAAAACAGTAAACGTACTGTAATTTTATTTACAGTTCACAAGAAGAGTGCTGTAATTCTACAAAACAGTATTTTACTGTATTTTTACAGTACAGTACTGGCAGCACGGTTGCCAGCAAGTTACTGTATTTTCATATACAGTAAATGTACTGTAATTTAATTTGCAGTTCACAAGAAGAGTGCTGTAATTCTACAAAACAGTATTTTACTGTATTTTTACAGTACAGTACTGGCAGCACGGTTGCCAGCAAGTTACTGTATTTTCATATACAGTAAACGTACTGTAATTTAATTTTCAGTACACAAGAAGAGTGCTGTAATTCTACAAAACAGTATTTTACTGTATTTTTACAGTACAGTACTGGCAGCACAGTTGCCAGCAAGTTACTGTATTTTCAAAAACAGTAAACGTACTGTAATTTTATTTACAGTTCACAAGAAGAGTGCTGTAATTCTACAAAACAGTATTTTACTGTATTTTTACAGCATTTTCTAATTTTAGTCTGCTTCTGCTGTAATTAATAATACAGTATTGTACTTTTGGTTTTTACAGTAATGTGTTGCTAAATCTACAGCGACATTTAACAGTGTACTGACAGACATTTTTTCTTGTCTAAGAAAAAACACAATTTAAAGGCACAATATGTAAACTTTTGTCGCTTATTCAAAACAAAGGCATGGCTTGATGACGCCTTGATTTCGTGGAATCATGGGAGGTGCTGTTTTCATGTCTACAGCCGGTGGAAAAGAATCGGGACAGTCGCCGCGTCCACTCCTTCCGGTCAAGTGTGTGTGGGGTAACATAAAGCGCTGTTTTATCATATTAGGTGCATTTTTGTGTTAAAATTGTTACAATGCTCGGCGGTTACTACGAGCCACTTGTTGCACACTGCAGTAAGATAGATCGATATTAGGCATAGTAAAACATGATACTCGTGGTAAATCAAGAAAACGAGATTTAAACAATAAAAATTGATGTGTTGAGCTATATAACAATTAGTTTTCTGCAGATGAATGTAAAATAAAACACATAATACATTAAAGCGTCTTTGGTGTTTCTATGGTTTCTACAAAATAAAACCGAAGGTAACATGGTCTGTGTCCTGGTTAAAATTGCTTATTTCTCTGGATTTAAACATTCTTGGAAACATTTGGGACAAGTCAACAAAATATATAACACTGTTCTAGTGTTTTTGGGATATTTTACAAATTGCGTCTTTAAGAGAAGAAAAAATCAAGCCTTAATATCTTAAGACATTTTGCTTCTCAAGTACATGTATCTTGATTTAAGAGGGTTTAGTTGTTTCTACTGGAAAACAAGACAAAAATGCTGAGGTAGAAAATCACTTTTTGCAGTGAAAGTAATTAGTTTGATCCCCAGGGAATGCATGAATGGAAAAATAATTAATTTTTTTGCATTAATTGCTTTTTTAGTTACAATATGTGAACAGCTTATAACGAAACTTAAACAAAAGTGACCTTCTCCGACTTCCTAGGTTGTCTACGAAAGCGAACTTATTATATTAAGGACTCTGGACATGTTTTTGCCGGGAAAATTGTGCAGTTGTGAGTTTAAATCTTGGATTTTTGAAAAAAAAAAAAAAAAAAAAGTCAGAATTGTGAAATAAAAAGTTGCAATTACCTTTTTTACAATTACAAGGGACTCAAACAACTTTCGCAAAACACGAAAACAGTCGTGGATCATCCAGTAATGTTTATATTAATGTTTAAATGACGTTAAAATTCAAAGTAATCTCTTTGGTAATCTAAAATGTAACTGTAAATGTAACTTTTCAAATGTAACTGTAACTTTTCAAATGTAACTGTAACTGAAACTTTTCAAATGTAACTGTAACTAACTTTTCAAATGTAACTGTAACTTTTCAAATGTAACTAACTTTTCAAGTGTAACTGTAACCTTTCAAGTGTAACTGTAACCTTTCAAGTGTAACTGTAACTGTAACTTTTCAAATGTAACTGTAACTTTTCAAGTGTAACTGTAACTTTTCAAATGTAACTGTAACTGTAACTTTTCAAATGTAATGAAATACAGTTACTCAAATTTTGTATTTTAAATACGTAAGTTACTTGTATTTCGTTACTCCCCAACCGTGCATATTCATCTAAACGTCACTCTCAGGAGTAGACGGCGTCGTGATGGTTAACACTATATTGCTGCAAATGTATTTCCAACTTCTTTTCAAACTTATTTGTTACAAGCACTGCTAAACTACATCTTTTTTCACTTTTGCAACTTTTTGCACAGATAATGAGCCATTTCACTGTGCAGTTTTCTAAAACGTGCAATATTTGTTTTGTATATTCTATTTTGTAAATTTATTTCTGTTTTTATCTTAGTGTGTACTACTACCATGTACCCCTGCTGTTGCCAAATGCAATTTCCCCATTGCGGGACAAATAAAGCTTTTACTTACTTACTTTTCACGTTTCAGTCTCTTGTACGTGCAGTGTGAATGTGTGCTGGATGCAGTTAATACAATACAAAGGGTTTCTGAATTCTACGTATAGCCTCTTTAGTACTCAAGTAGTAAAACAAATAAACACATCTAATAAAAAGTGAAATGTGAAGTATATAAATCAGAAATGAGCTGATTTTACCTGCTGAACAGAAACAAGCCAAATGAGACACATTTCAATCAGTGACATCATACCGTTTTAAGCAAATTTAAGCCGTTTAATTTTATGCCTTTCAGTGACATTTGAATGAATCCTTCAGGTGGATCCAGAGGGAAAAGGCACGTGGCGTTCCCAGCAAAACCTAGAGCATTTCGGCTCTGAACTTCCATTATCCGTCCTCGTCCCCTGGGTGAGCTGGAGCTCTACTGCAGAGAGAAACCATCAATGCTTCAGAACAAACAGGCTTTGTCCGAGTTTGAAGAACAGCTGGCATCCGTCATCCCCGGAACACATCACAAATCTAAAGTATTGTTGCATTGAAATAATTTGGCATAATTGAGATACAACAGTGGCTATTTGCATTGGTTAGCATTTAAAGAAACGCATGAGCACCTGGGGTAAATCCAGCGCTGACCCCTTTTAGTAGCAAGTTAAACCGGATCAAGCGGCAGGCTTTTCCCAATGTGCAATGAGCCCATGACAGACCGTCAGTCTCTCTCTGTCTGTCAGCAAAGCTTCCTTATCAGCGGCGGATTCACACACTGTCATAAAATGACATAAAGGTGGGGAGGCAATCATCCGTGAGCGGCGGCTCTTTGAAAATCCAACATTTACTCTTGAAAAGATCAAGGGGAAAAAAGGGTTTCATTCAAGTTTCATTCAGCTCAATATCATACTGAATTTATACCTTTGAATGTTTAATATAGTCTCACCCTCAGATGGCATTCTTACAGATAGCTAATGTTCATATACATAACTATTTTAACATTTATGTATCAAAATATTCAGAAAAATAGCAGTGTAAGACAGCAACGTTTTTAAAGGGGACCTATTATGCCCCTTTTCTCTGGTGTCCCTAGAAACTGTCTGTGAATTCAGCTCAAAATCCCCCACAGATCATTTATTATAGCTTGTCAAATTTCCCCCTATTTGGGTGTGAGCAAAAACCTGCCGTTTTTGTGTGTGTCACTTTAAATGCAAATGAGCTGCTGCTCCCCGCCCCCTTTCCAGAAGAGGGCGGAGCTTTAACAGCTCAACAACAACAAAGCTGGAGAATCTCACGCAGACAAAATGAGGAAAGTGTTCATCCTTACATTGTTCAAACCGGAGTCGACACTGATGGAGAGACTCAGGAAGAAGTTCCAACTTTTAGACGTTTCTGAACGACTAGCAGATAAATTTATGCAGTTGCTGTGGAGTTGATCAACTCATCACTAGCATGTGTCGTCATGCTCATCTTTTGTGCAAAAACCCTATGGACACCCACTAAACATACTGTACCTGCCATACACACCAGGCTAACGTTCATGATTGCTATCAATGCTGTGAATGGTCTAATATTTTTTCAAAACATTGCTCGGACAGAAACACTCCTTTTTAGCCATCAAGAACAGAACAGTTAGCATGCTTTTGCTCAAACTTCTACTTTTGCCTTAGAACTGGTACACTGTTGTCGCTTGTGACAACAAAGTGGAGGCGCCGTTGGTGGAAACGTAATATTACACTAGCGGCGTGAAATCTGAGCGGCTCATTTTTTTCCACATGCTTGCAGAGAAAGGCTTACACTGTAATGAATTACTGTAAAAATTACAGCATTATTTTACAGCCGCTGGCTATTTTTTAATAATACAGCATATTCCTGTAAACTGCAATGCATTCTGGGGTCACGTGTTGGTTTGACTCAAATTTACAGAATATTGCTGTAAATTGACCCTTCGTAATTTAAAAAAATACAGTTATTTACTGTAATCAGAGAATAGAGGGAAATTCTGTAAATTAAATTACAGTAACACTACTGTAAATTTTACAGTAACTGGCTGGCAACCCTGCTGCCAGTATTATACTGTAAAATTGACAGTAATTTTTTAACAGTGCACTGTAATGAATTACTGTAAAAATTACAGCATTATTTTACAGCCTGTTTTTTAATAATACAGCATATTGCTGTAAACTGCAATGCATTCTGGGGTCACGTGTTGGTTTGACTTAAATTTACAGAATATTACTGTAAACTGACCCTTCATAATTTAAAAATACAGTTATTTACTGTAATCAGAGAATACAGGGAAATTCTGTAAATTAAATTACAGTAACACTACTGTAAATTTTACAGTAACTGGCTGGCAACCCTGCTGCCAGTATTATACTGTAAAAATTACAGTAATTTTTTAACAATGTACCAAAACAAAGTTACTGGGTAACACTTTTTCATGTTTTCTAAGTTGCTAGACGCACCAGGGACCCGATTACAGCACTTAAACGCGTAAAAAGTCCGAATTTGTCCACTTTAAGAGAAAAACAATACATTGCATACACTAAAGTTTGGGAACAGAAAAATTGAAACGCTCACCAAGGCGAAATAAACAACAATCAGCGCAACAACATTCCTTCTGATGTTCATTCATGTTTATTTGATGCTATAAATGAACTAGTATGAAGAGACGATCGAGGAGCTACAGCGACACATTAAAGACACACTAGACGCTATTTATTGATTAAACTAGTGAGAACATGATATGTGGTGTGAAAACAGCATGGCAACAGTAACTAAAGGGGGCGGGTCTTTGCGAACGGTCAATTACTCGCCTAATGCACATCCTTTGCTCTTCATCATGTTGCATTAGGGCTAAAATGCCTTTGTGGAGAAGTACATTATTGAGTAAAAGCGTGTAAAAAATCATTTGAACGCACATCAAGGTGTAATTATGATTTCCAGAGGATTGGAAAGCAGCATTAGTCACTTTGCGTGTCAATCAGCCAGTCTCAGTTGGTGGAAGACTTAGCTTTCATATTGTATTTATGTATCGGCTCAAGTAAAGGAGATGTTTCCAAAGGGTCTTAGGAAGATAAAGCTACTGAACTGACCTGAGTGACCCTTTGTCTTTTTTCCTCTTGTGTTTCTAGGTCAGCTGCATCCGCAGGACTCATCCGAACCGACGCGTGAGTGCTGTCCTGTATTATTTATCACCATTTCGAGAACAACTAAAATATCTCAGCGACGCCATAAAATGTTCAGAAGCTTAAAGACAACATGAGACGTCATTCGCTTGTGATGTACAATGATTCCAATCAAAATCATTGCCATGATGCACAAAAACACCATTAACATATATCAGTAAAGTAAGTAGGGTCAGTTTTGATTTCATGCCATGGTTAAGCCTTGCAAAACATTCCTGACAAAGTCTGAATTTCTGTTATTAGGAACAAAATATATGCATTTACTTGCATTTGAAGGACTGACACTGATAAATCTCTGTACAAGCTGGCAGATAGAAAAATTGTATCTGACTTCCAGCAGCACATGTAGGTCAGGTGACCTTCAGGAAGATGGAAACGTATTGCTTCATTGCCTCCTGAGGTCTCACACCGAACCCTGGTCCTGCTACATTTCCCACCCAAACGCGAGGCTTTGAATGGATGAACGGCGCCGTTTGTGAAGGTTACAGACAAAATGCTCCTTGAATAATTATGTCACAGCGGACCTGCTCCAGATCTTTCCAGCAACAATCCTCTATTGCATGACAAAAAACAACTAATGTCCAGACAATTTCAGGCAATTTTCGAATCAGGTCAGTGAAGAGATATTAGGAGGGCTGAAATCTCTAACTAAAAGCAGAGAAAAGTTTTCCAAGGTGACATTACAGGGATAATTTAACCCAAAATGAAACTTCTTTCATCATTTACTCACCCTCGTGTCGTTCCAACCCATTTGACTTTCTTTCTTCTGTGGAATACAAGAAGAGAAGATTAGAAGAATGTTTACAGAGCTCTTACAATTTACACTGGCCATGGCTGTCAAGCTCCAAAAAGGATGAAAAAAAAACGGCATTAAATCATCATAGATCTACCCCAAAAAATACTAAAGGTAAGTTAGAATTGCAAGAAAAAAAAACTAAGAATTGCAAGATATAATGTCCAATTAAGACATGTTTTTTCTCCTATTTGCGAGTTTCACACAATTGACTATATCTTGCAATTCTGACTTTGTCACGAAATTCTGACTTTATAACTTGCATTTCTGGCTTTAAATCTCATATTTCTGACTTTATAACTCGCAATTCTGACTTTAGATCTCACAATTCTGACTTTATATCTCGTAATTCTGACTTTATATCTCGTAATTCTGACTTTATATCTCGTAATTCTGACTTTATATCTCGCAATTCTGACTTTATATCTCGCAATTCTGACTTTATATCTCACACTTCTGACTTTATATCTCATATTTCTGAGTTTATATCTCATAATTCTGACATTATATCTCATAATTCTGACTTTATATCTCATAATTCTGACTTTATATCATATTTCTGACTTTATATCTCATAATTCTGACTTTATATCTCATATTTCTGACTTTATATCTCATAATTCTGACTTTATATCTCATATTTCTGACTTTATATCTCATAATTCTGACTTTATATCTCATAATTCTGACTTTATATCTCATTATTCTGACTTTATATCTCGCAATTCTGACTTTATATCTCGCAATTCTGACTTTATATCTCGTAATTCTGACTTTATATCTCGCAATTCTGACTTTATATCTCGCAATTCTGACTTTATATCTCACAATTCTGACTTTATATCTCACAATTCTGACTTTATATCTCATTATTCTAACTTTATATCTCATTATTCTGACTTTATATCTCATTATTCTGACTTTATATCTCGCAATTCTGACTTTATATCTCACAATTCTGACTTTATATCTCACAATTCTGACTTTATATCTCATTATTCTGACTTTATATCTCACAATTCTGACTTTATATCTCGCAATTCTAAGTTTATATCTCACAATTCTGACTTTATATCTCACAATCCTGACTTTGTATCTCACAATTCTGACTTTATATCTCACAATCCTGACTTTGTATCTCACAATTCTGACTTTATATCTCACAATTCTGACTTTATATCTCACAATTCTGACTTTATATCTCACAATTCTGACTTTATATCTCGCAATTCTAAGTTTATATCTCACAATCCTGACTTTGTATCTCACAATTCTGATTTTATATCTCACAATTCTGACTTTATATCTCACAATTCTGACTTTATATCTCATAATTCTGACTTTATATCTCATTATTCTGACTTTATATCTCGCAATTCTGACTTTATATCTCACAATTCTGACTTTATAACTCACAATTCTGACTTTATATCTCACAATCCTGACTTTGTATCTCACAATTCTGACTTTATATCTCACAATCCTGACTTTGTATCTCACAATTCTGACTTTATATCTCACAATTCTGACTTTATATCTCACAATTCTGACTTTATATCTCATAATTCTGACTTTATATCTCATTATTCTGACTTTATATCTCGCAATTCTGACTTTATATCTCACAATTCTGACTTTATATCTCACAATTCTGACTTTATATCTCACAATCCTGACTTTGTATCTCACAATTCTGACTTTATATCTCATAATTCTGACTTTATATCTCATTATTCTGACTTTATATCTCACAATTCTGACTTTATATCTCATAATTCTGACTTTATATCTCATTATTCTGACTTTATATCTCGCAATTCTGACTTTATATCTCACAATTCTGACTTTATATCTCGCAATTCTGACTTTATATCTCGCAATTCTGACTTTATATCTCGCAATTCTGACTTTATATCTCGCAATTCTGACTTTATATCTCGCAATTCTGACTTTATAACTCGCAATTCTGACTTTATATCTCGCAATTCTGACTTTATATCTCATAATTCTGACTTTATATCACACAATTCTGACTTTATAACTCACAATTCTGACTTTATATCTCACAATTCTGACTTTATATCTCACAATTCTGACTTTATATCTCACAATTCTGACTTTATATCTCACAATCCTGACTTTGTATCTCACAATTCTGACTTTATATCTCATAATTCTGACTTTATATCTCGCAATTCTGAGACAGAAGTCAATTACCTTTTTTTATTTTTTCTTTCATGGCAGAAACAAGCTTCCATAGCGTCTCATGCTCAGAAGAACTAAATCATCACTTGCGGGGAAAATTTGTGCAAAATAAAAAAATGGAACACCAGTGTATTGCCATCTTAGTTCATGTTCATGGCTTAAAAATGAACAAAACTGTATCTACCTCAAGCAATCGTGTCATTTTTATGCGTATCTTGCTTGCTGCATTTCCATGCACCGTTTTTATGTGAAATCCCAACATTTGCATAAAAATATAAGGATAGAAAGCCAGCTACTTATAATCTTCACCTTCATTCATATTCAGATTCTTGTTCAGTTTCTCGCTTGCGCCGGTAACAAATGCGACCCACCAGTTCAAATATGGAGAGTGATTAAAAAAATAATACACACACACACACACACACATTTATAATTTTAATACTATAAGGAGCCTTTTGTGGAATGGAAAGGTTCCATAGATGTTAAAGGTCATTTATCACTTTTTTTCTTAAATGTAAGAAAGAATTGCATGATATTTATTCGAAAATATCACAATAAACAGCTGAAACACCACAAGAGATGAACGATGACAAACGAATCATTTATGGGTGAACTGTTAGCTCTTTAAAGGCCTCTTGGAAAACTTTCAGCTCCAGACTGGCAGCCTCACTATAAAACTCCCAAAGACCTTGAGGAAGTTTGAAGGATGTGCGGACGCTCTCCCTCGGCCCTACTTATGAGGGAGGTGCTGACATTCATAGAGGACATTAATAAGGATGGACGCGAGCAGGAGGAGGCTCGAGTGATGAATGAACGGGGCGCTGAGAGACTCCTGCACATTTAGACTGATGTGGAGCTCTTGATCAATGCTCCTCCACACCGTCGCTCTGACAGCAGACACACAATCGGCCGCGCCGGACAACCCCATTGTTTAAATGGAGTGACGCGTCATTTGCGCCGCGGTAAAGGTTAACGACGAGAGAATCACACCAAATTATCAATTAATCTCTAAGCACATTTATTCTCTCACCTGTGTCCTCTCTTTCTTTGCATCCTCGCTGCCTTTCTCTTTCGCTCTCTCTCTCTTGCCTTGTTTGGTTTTTTTTCAGGCCGCCTAATTTGTCGGCTTTATCTTGTTGGAGGGATTGAGCTGGCTTTGGGGAGCATGCTTAGATACCGGCTACATCCATTATCTGTCAGAGGATAACCTGATTCTGAGCGGCTGCTGCCAGACACACAAAGACAGACGGGGAGAGAGAGAAAAACACAGAGAGACAGGCCTTGTTCTGTGTTTCATTGTCAAGCTGATCAATTAAAGACCGCCGCGACACAACTCTTCAACAAAAGTGACACAAATGTGATTATGGCAGGAAAAAGCAGCCGCGCTGGATGCATTCCCACTGATAGAGAAATGCATCCGTTCACAATCATTCATTATCCATGTGTAACAATGAACAAAACAGATAGCTCTGATTCTGGATGCTGATTGGTTAGAGGTCCAGTTATGCTAAAATGAACAATAAAGTAACAAACCCTTTTTTCGTAAACAGTTGTTAACATTAATGCTTTATCATGAACTAGTAAAGAAAAACACTTTCACGGCATTTGTTCATCTAAAGTATTAAACTGAGTAAATAATAATCATAATATGGGTGAAATAAACTTCATATTAGTGTAATTTAAGCAAATCTAAAAATCACTGTCTGATTTAGGTGAGTTAAAGGTTAAGGAGTTCGCCGTGAGATGCAAACTTACTGAAGACAAGATCTCTCGCGAAAATAAACTCCACAAATGAGGCTGTAGTGACAAATGTTTTGAATAATGAACATAATCGTCCTCAGAGCTAAATAAACACAAACCACTTATATAAGACACGCGACAGCAGAGCAGCTTGTGTCTGGTTCTGGAATGAGAAGACATGAAATCTTGATATGAGATTAGAGCACAGGAAAGTGTCAAACAGAGACAAATCCCATCCACGCTAATGCTCAGCCAACCTTATCTGTGCACCGTTAAACATGTCATTAGATTTCAGCCTGTACTCTACACTCAAAAAAATATTTCTGTCTAAACATAAGTTTTATGTAATTTAATTACATTGCAATTTTCCATCCATTTGGATGACATAGTTTTAACATAAACAAACTAATAAACTTAATGTGATTGATATTTGTCAGTCATATGTAAATGAAATAGGTAAGATTTGAGTATATGAATAGTGAGAGATTAAATGTCTTTTGTAAAGTCAGTTGTAGTTCTTGTGTTTCTCTGTCCTTCAGTGATTCTGCTTGTTAACAGCAGGCGTTCATCATTAATGCTCAATCATCACTTAATGATCTCATTAACTCTGACACTGCTCCAATGGTACTTTAACTCACACATGACCACTAAACAGTGTTCATTAACCTGTGAACTATTACATAAATCTTACCTATTTCATTTACATATGACTGACTAATATGAATCACATTAAGTTTATTAGTTTGTGTATGTTAGAACTATGTAATCGAAATGGATGGAAAATTGCTACCTAATTAAATAACATAAAACTTATGTTTAGACTGAAATAATTTTTTGAGTGTAGAATAGAAGTACAATTTGTAAATCATAGAGAAAAAACGAAATGAAAAAAGACTATTTAAAGGCACAATATGTATTTTTCGCCACTAGGGGTCGCTAAACTCTTCAAAACAATAACAAAGTGAATGAGTGAAACATGGAACTTGTCGTCATGCCGACTGATATAATAATATTTATGGGGAAATAATGTTTATGGCCGTTACACAGCTAACGTTACGCATCTGTTGCCATGGTTACTATGCAGTACAAGCGGAAACCAGGGATAATGCAGATATTACGTCACTGACAGACGACAAGTGACAAGAGAGAGACGGGGCACTATTTAAAATTGTGAATTTCTCTGCATTTACAAATTCTTGGATAAGTTTAGGATAATGTAAGTACATAGTTGAACGAAATGTTTAACACTGTGCAAGTGGTTTTTGAATATTTTAATATAAAAACTTTACATATTGTGCCTTTAAATAAATGCATCACCCATGAGCCTCATGGTTTTCATTCATGTTCATTTCAGCGTTTCTACAAGATAGCAAACACACTCACACTGTTATTCTCTATTTCACGCCTCCATTGTGGTCTTGAGTTTTCTTCTGGGAACGAACATGTCACAATATTCCTCATTTAAATATTCCCCACCCAAAATGAAGGGGCGGGGCCTGGTTGAGTTAGTTAGTAATGTGTTGAATCTCAAGGTTATGGTAAGGGGCGGGACATTTCCCAAACACTCCAATCACGACATAGGATTCTAGGAAGGAGGGGCTTCAAAGTTACTGTTACACACAGACTGGGAAGAGAGGAGCAGGAACAATGACAAATATGTGAAAAATAATGTGATTTTTGGACATTCAAGCATGAAAACCTGTTTCAGTAGAGCCCAAAACAAAATCAAGACTTTGTGAAAGGGCACAATAGTGCAAGGGTTTGAAAGGTAACAGGATGTCTGTCGTCAGATGAAATAAAAAGGATGAAAGTGGTGATTCATCACCTTGTCAGACTCCCAAGCACCTTCCTCTTATTCATCACTCTCTTACACACTTCAATCTTCTCACGTTGCCTCAGTCACGACCTCCATCAACATAATCTTACACTCAGATGCGCATGTTGAAACACTCATCCTAACCATTAATTAGTCAATTTTTGACCCGTTTCTCTACAGTGACTTACCGTAATAAAACAAAGACAGTCCTTTGGAGTAACATTTAGCAGATGCTCTTTTCCAGAGCGACTTAGAAAAACAGCAACTTCAAATTCAAGATCTGCATGGCATGTTCACAGGTACGTACTTTTCCTGATCCCATCCTCCTCTCTCTCTTCTACTTTGCTTCCTGTCCTATCACAATAAAAATAACACCAAAAATAAATCTTTTACAATGATGCTAGTTAAGCTTCATCTACACACAGAATACAATCAGAATCTTATATAGCCACTATATAAATATCTATCAACATGGCGGAGCGGGAACGGATTCTGACCGCTGGATTTTTGCCGTCGGATTCCGTTCCCCCCATGGATCATACACAATGAAGTTCTAATATTTATCAAACTGTGGCGGGGTGTTCATGCCAATAGGCCAGTGGGCAACACACGGGAATGTAGTATCCTTGTGCTTCGAGAGACCCCAATTCAAGTCCTGGCTCATGTACTTTTCCTGATCCCATCCTTTGTCTTTTGCACTTTGTTTCAAGTCAAGTCAAGGTCAAAACTAAGTCAAGTGTTTTTCTTTTGTCCGCACACATGGCTAGTCTCAAACACCCTTTGATATATAGTAAGTTTTAAAAATGTTGCAGTTTGGTTTTATAAACCCTGTTGCATGACAATAATAAAATAAAAAAGTAGATTTTATAGATATTTAGTAATATATTTATTTTATTAATATTTATGTATTCATTCAGTTTTCTATATTTTGCATTTTGATATAAACCCTGTTGCATGATTGAATAAAATAAATTATATAGATTTTATATGACACTTTTGATTTTATTAATATTTACTTATTAATATAGTTTTTCTAAATGTTGCAGGTTGGGTTTATGAATGCTTAAATAAATAGACTTTTATATGAAATCATTGATTTTATTGATATGAATTTATTAGTATTGTTTTTCTATATTAAAATGTATTTATATATGTTGTAGGTTGGTTGTATAAACCCTGTTGCAAGAGAATAAAATAAAATAAAACAAAATTAAATTAAATTAGATTGTATATGTAGATAGATAGATAGATTTAGTTTAGTTACTGTTGCTATGTCCGACAAGTCATGCGCTCTCATGCCACACATCATGTTCTCACGCAGTGAAAAATACGTCACGGAGCAAAGAGGACACTGACGACACGTCAACAGACATATGAAACATTTTCATATTTAATCTATCGTAATTTTTTAAAGAAGTTTAATCAATAAATAGCGTCTAGTGTGTGTTTAATGTGTCGCTGTAGCTCCTCGATCATCTCTTCATACTAGTTCATTTACAGCATCAAATAAACATGAATGAACATCAGAAGGAATGTTGTTTCAAGACGTGAGGACACACAATTTATCAAGTTCAAGTTCACCAACGTTAATCTACTAACTCCCCCGACTGCTTTGACGGACAAAATGGCAGATTCGGGGTTACGATTGGTCAGATCGCCTGTCAATCAAACTGTTTGCGAAAGGTCAATTGAGTTGTCAACTAGGAGTTTTTTCAAGTCATTTTCTATATTTGCAACTGAAGTGTGAATCGAGCATGCAATTAAGAAACTTACAGTATCTGCTCAAAAAAAGAAATGAACTCAAACTATATTTTTGACATTTTCTAAATAGAATATGAGCGTTTACCTGTGTAAATCTCACGCAGTAATGCTTTCACGCATAGGAATTCTATTTGGAGTCCTTTTGGATTTTTTTCACAATAATTTGGAACTAATCCAGAAGGACTGTTCATTTACTTGCGTAACAAAATAGCATTATTCCAACACAACAAGCAAGGCTCTGATAAAGATCGCTCACTAGAAAAATCCTGTAGTAATTTCAGTTTATCCGGTTGAATCGTATTTCATTTTAAGAGGATTTATTACGTGATCCCATCAGGACTGATTCCAAATTATGACAGAATTCCACTGGGAATCTTCGCACATTCATTTAGGATCTTAAACCGTAGATTAAATATCTCAATCAGAGGCTCAGCGGAGCCCACAAACTTTCTCTCTTTCATCTTTCCGTTGGCGTTTTCGCTATCTCTGCCCGCCTCTGAAGTTGGAGTGATCTGTGTGTGTTAGCGCTGTGATTTTATGCTCCTTTGAGGTTTCGAGGCGGTGCAATCTTCCTCGTGGAGCGAGTCCGAGCCTCCACCGTCTGAACTGCATTTTGATCATTAAGATCAGAATTAGCCGTGTGACTTTCACACTTCAACCGTGTAAAGCTGTTTAGAAAGGCAGAAACACTGGGATGTGCCGCGACTACTGATGCTCCCCAAAATCAGCTATTTCCACAACCATTAAGAGCCACTTTCACGCCTTCATTTACACAAATCAAACAAATTAGGGAAGCGCAGAGCTTATTACACTTGTGTTCTTCATCAGTCACGTGCCGACCTTTCATTTGACCACTGAAAGTCCAATCAAAACCACTCAAGATTAAGCGGTTGGAGGTCTTCGATGGGTAATTAACCCAATTCTACCTGTCTGTTTCTCTGTAGCTTATCAATGGAGCTAAAATTAAAACACAGATTCTATTAGTAGCTTTACTGCTATCAAATAAACTACAGTGCACAAGTCATTTATCCTGATAGATATGATCATTACAGCCTGACAGTAGAGATCTGATCAGCATGATCTGCTGTGGAACTGAAAAAAACAATAAAAATCCAAATTATGAGGTGAATGGGTTGCTGTATGTACTGTCAGAGCTCACTTCTACTTCCTGTGATCGTTCGCCCCCTAGAGGTGGCAGTTCAGATCACTGGCCTATATATATATATTTTAAAAAATCTTTAAGAATAAAAAATAAAAAACCATTATATATATATATATATATATATATATATATATATATATATATATTGTCCACGGCATAAATGATGCATGACACATTAAATAAATTTAAAAAAAGCAAAAAAAAACTGTTTTCCCTTTTATTGTATTTTAATTAATTTATTATTATTAAATTATATATTAATATATATAAAAGGTACAGGACAAATTAAGTGAATAAAAAAAGCAAAAAACTATTTTTTATTGTTTTTTTATTTATTATTATTGTGCACAAAAAACAAACCAAAAATAAATCAAAAAATTAAATTAAATAAAATTTACAGCTTATTCAAAATAAATAATTTTTAAAACATTATTTTGTATTCATGATTATTTTTCACAGCACAAATGGTGCAGGACAAATTAAATTAAATATAAAAAAAATAAAAATAAAAATAGTTTGTTATTTTTTATTTATTATTAAATGTCCACCGCATAAAAAGTGCAGGACAGAAAAAATAAAATAAAATTAAATAATAAGAAATAGTTTAGGTAATTTTTTTAATATTGTTCAGAGCACAAATGATGAATGACAATCAAACAATAAATACTTAAAACAAATTAAATTAAATTTACAGCCTATGCAAAATATTTTTTCTTATTATTATTTATTTTTATTATTATTGTCCATGGCACAAATAGCGCAGGACAAATGAAGCAATAATTGTTATTTTTTTATTTATTATTATTTTTGTGCACAGCATAAATGGTGCAGGACAAAAAAAAAAATTAAAATAAATAAAACAAAATTAATTAATTTTACAGCTCATGCAAAAAAAAAAAAGATTGATTATTATTGTTGTTCCACTGCATAAATGGTTTATTGTTATTTTTTTTAAATAATAAAAAAAAAACAATGCCATGCATTTCACTATCATTTAGATATCTAAAAGACCATTTTCATTCATGCACCTCATGATAGTGTAGTGAGGCAGAATGACTCTCCTTCAGAGGCTGACTGTAATAAATCACTCTTATCAGTGTTTGCACCGGAAGCGTCCGTGGCACAGAGTTGGGTCGGTCGGGTAACCATGGCACTGCTGAGATTACCTCTGGAGTCCACAGAACCCGAGAGAGAACAGGCTGTGCTCTTATTTGTGGATATTGCGGCTCCTAACCTCACCTGTGCTTGTATCTTAGACATATATCATCTGAAGACGAGGGCGCCGCTCTGTTTCATACACCTGAAAGACACAAAAAGCAGAGATTCTGAGATTGTGTGTAAGTAAATGTTTTCCTTTTAGCATTCAAACACGAAAGAGACTTACAATATGGAAGTTAAGCCACGGACAAATGCCTCAGGAAAGTGACGGCAGTATCTTGTCATGTAATGCAGTGACATTTAGACATTTGTAAGGGTGCAAATACTTTTCATGTCCAATATATGCGTGTGTGTATTTGTATAGTATCTGTGTCTCATTATCTTCCCACATCATGGATGGATGGAAAACCACAGGGAAGACCAGCATGCCACAGCTGGTGGTGAAGATCGTTGGTGGGAAACAAATTAAGTATTTTACTGAAGGGACCAAAAGGTAAATTTGTGCTTCGTTCTTTAAAGACAAATTTATTTTTTCCACATAATTGTAAGAATAAATTATATACATGAATACATATTAAATATATATAAATACATTTGTAAATGATGTATATTATTATTGTATATTACATTATACATTATGTGTGTGTGTATATATTATATATATATATATATATATATATATATATTTATATATAATTAAACTAAAAATGCCATTTGTAAATGTATTATTATTAAATTAGTAGAATTATTATAATAATTATTATTACTATTAGTGTTAATAATAACAATAAATATAATGAAATAAATAAAAATGTTATTAAAAATATTATTCATAGCATATATATATTTATTATTATAATAACAATAATAATGACATGATTTAATTTATATATATATAATATTTATTATTATTATATTAGTACAATTATCATTATATAATTATTACTATTAGTAATAATAATAATGAATAAATATAATCAAATAATTAAATAATATAATTTGTTATTATTATTAATAATAATAATAATTATAATAAACAGTATTTAACATATATATGTTATTTATTATTATTATATTAATTAGTATAATTACTACTACTACTAATAATAATAATAATAAAGGAAATAATTATTTAATTATTTTTTAAAAAATGTTAAGAGAAATTTCTAAATGATTTAATATCAGAAACCTTAATCATTTTTTAATCCAAGATGATCTGTTATTATAATAATGGGGTAGTAGTGGCCTAGTGGTGACGGAGTCGGGCTTGTAATCAGAAGGTTGCAGGTTTGATTCCCATGCCAACAGGAATTGAAAGTGGGGATTGTGAATGAACAGCACTCTCTCCAGCTTTGATACCATGACTAAAGTGCTCTTGAGCAAGACACCTAACCCCTAATTGCTCCCATTGTAAGTCGCTTTGGATAAAAGCGTCTGCTAAATGATGAAAAAAAAAAAAATATATTATAAGTAACAATCTCTAACAATGAAGGAGGCCAAATACATTTTTTGAAACTGTTATATAGTCCTACAGATGATCTTGCGGTAAGAAACATCTCGGAGGACAGATACAGTCCCCCTAACAGAGTCACGGATGGAGATTTAAGCAGAAAATCCTCGTCCCATGAGCAGGAGCCTGTGGGAGCAGACGAGCACACAGAGAGCCTGATACACGCCCTCAGACAGGTACTGAAAATCAGTATGAACTACACTCAATTATAAATGTAATATCCAACTCGTAACCTCAAAATACCAGCACTGTGTGGTTGCAGTTTTTTAGATGACTTGAGATGAGCTCAGACTGATGAACGATTGCACTGTCCATGGTACTGAAAACTACTGACCAATCAAAATAATAGCGCTGACCAGGCTTCTGAAATACACTTCCCATCGTGCACTAGTGTAATGTTATGGATGTTAATGGTATGGTAATGATCCAGGTTCCTGACAGACTGTGTGTGACGGCACCATGTGGAGATCGCTCACGCTCCTTCATACACCTGAAGCCCACAAACAACCTGGGTTATTCAAAACAACCTCATAGTACAGGGGCAGAGGTGAGATATCATCTGCATGCTGTGTTTGATGAACTTAGAAGTATATATGGTGGTGTGGAAAAGTGTTTGCCCTCTTCCTGATTTCTTATTTTTTTGCACGTTTGTCACACTTAAATGTTTCAGATCATCAAACAAATTTAAATATT
Organism: Opsariichthys bidens; assembly: GCA_037194245.1. Lineage (NCBI taxonomy): Eukaryota > Metazoa > Chordata > Actinopteri > Cypriniformes > Xenocyprididae > Opsariichthys > Opsariichthys bidens. The sequence continues at coordinate 26,101,275 of CM074285.1, read as the reverse complement.
AGTCATAGATAACACAGGTAAACAGAAATGCAGTTTGTTATTATTACGGAAAAACAAAATCCAAATCTACATGGCCCTGTGTGAAAAAGTGTTTGCCCCATCTGTTAAAACATAACTGTGTTTTTTCACACCTGAGTTCAATTTCTCAGCCACACCCAGGCCTGATCACTGCCACACCTGTTCTCAATCAAGAAACCACTTAAAGAGGACCTGCCTGACAAAGTGAAGTAGACCAAAGATCTTCAAAAGCTAGACATCATGACAAAGAAAGTAATTGAGATCTATCAGTCTGGAAAAGTTTAAAAAGCCATTTCTAAAGCTTTGGGACTCCAGCGAACCACAGTGAGAGCCATCATCCACAATTGGTGAGCGCAGCACAGCGTCGACTCATCGAAGAGGTCACAAAAGAACCCACATCAACATCCAAAGAACTGCAGGCCTCAGTTAAGGTCAGTGTTCATGACTCCACCATAAGAAAGAGACGGGGCAAAAATGGCCCGAGACGAAAACCACTGATGAGCAACAAGAACATTAAGGCTCGTCGCATTTTTCCTAGAAAACATCTTGATGATCCCCAAGACTTTTGGGAAAATACTCTGTGCACTGATGAGACAAAAGTTGAACTTTTTGGAAGGTGTGTGTCACATTACATCTGGAGTAAAAGTAACACCGCATTTCAGAAAAAGAACATCATAGCAACAGTAAAATGTGGTAGTGGTAGTGTAACGGTCTGGGAGTCTTGCTGTGATAAATGGAACCATGAATTCTGCTGTCTACCAAAAAATCCTGAGGAGAATGTCCGGCCATCTGTTCGTGACCTCAAGCTGAAGCGAACTTGGGTTCTGCAGCAGGACAATGATCCAAAACACACCAGCAAGTCCACCTCTGAATGGCTGAAGAAAAACAAAATGAAGACTTTGGAGTGGCCTAGTCAAAGTCCTGGCCTGAATCCTATTGAGATGCTGTGGCATGACCTTAAAAAGACAGTTCATGCTCGAAAACCCTCCAATGTGGCTGAATTACAACAATTCTGCAAAGATGAGTGGACCAAAATTCCTCCACAGCGCTGAAAAAGACTCATTGCAAGTTATCACAAACGCTTGATTACAGTTGTTGTTGGGTGACAAAACCAGTTATCAGGTTTAGGGGGCAATCACTTTTTCACATGATGTTTTGGATTCTGTTTTCCCTCAATAATAACAACTTGCATTTTGTGTTTACTTGTGTTATCTTTGATTAATATCTTGTGTTTGATGATCTGAAACATTTAAGTGAGAAAAAATTCAAACACTTTTTCACACCACTGTATACGCACTATTGATCGAAGGATTGAAGTCGTTACATTTTATATGTTTTAGAGAGAAGTCTCTTTGGCTTGCCAAGGCTGCACTTATTTTATTAAAAATCCCCAAAAATTTTGCTTTCCTGTAAGGTGTTTTGTTTTTGTATTAATCTTCTATTATTCATTTATTTACTGTATTGTTTTAATGTTCAAACAAATGCTAATAAATATATTTTGGGGGGAAAAAAATCCCCAAAAAACAGTAATATTGTGAAATATTTTTATAATTTAAAATAACTGTTTTAATATGTGAATATATGTTAAAATATAATTTATCTCTGTGATCAAAGCTGCATTGTCAGCCTCGTTACTCCAGTCTTCAGTGTCACATGATCCTTCAGAAATCATTCTGATATGTGGATTTGTTGCTAAAAAACAAACAAAATAACTGATTTTTTTCGACATGTCCAGGCAGTTAAATCACTTCCGGAGCGCTGCCTCCTCTCATCTGTCTCAGAGGAACTGCGGGACTGGGAACCGCAAACATTCCAGAGCATTGAGGAGGAAGTGACATCACTCGACCTGTCCCAGTCAGGAATCCTCCATCAGTCAGAACTTACATACCTCTTCCTCAGACTGCAGATGCCGCTGAAGCTCAGCACACTGGCCTGTGTGTTCAGATCCTTCAGTGACACCAGCGACCCGGAGCAGGTACATCAGTTCTCATCTGGGAATAATTCAGTCAGTCCTTGTACAGTTTTGGGGTCATTTGCATTAAACAAAATGAAACCCATCAGTCATAAATCTAAACATGCTGTATTCATTCATTTATCATTCTGATTTCATATACAAGTCACCACATTCCATTAATTATTTTCATGAATAATCTGTTTGTTTACTTATTTATTCATTAATTCATTAACGTGGTGGTGGTAGTGTGACGGTCTGGGAGTCTTGCTGTGATAAATGGAACTATGAATTCTGCAATACTGAGACTGTGTGGTTGAAAAGTGTTTCGTTTCATACCAAAACATGACAACTGCTCTCTCTAGCTCTGTAGGCGGCAGCATGAACATAGATTTGAATGTTTCATTTTTGTCAAAGTTTTAACAAACACAGGTGAATTGTTGTCGGTTAGGAATAAGAATCACTTGCTGATGTTGTGCCAAAAATCGACCGGTAATCCCAGATTATTACCCCCCTAGTATTAGTAGGTTTGGGATTAGGTTAGGGGGAGGAGTTAAGATTAGGGGTGGGGTTAAGATTGGGGGTAATATTTGTCAGGGGTTGAAATTCGGTCGGTGTTTGAATCAAGATCGCGACCTTTTAACACTTAATCATGCAGCTCTAGTTTTTAAGCATGTGGTTTTCTATAGGAATTATTTGCATTCAAGTTTGCTCCAAGTGAAAGTGATGGTAAAAATGTGCTTTTACTCACCATCACACTTCGCAGGTGCACTATAAAGAATTGCTGCAGTTCATACAGGGAGCCGTGCAGGATGAGAAACAGCAAAGTGAGGTCTGTCTATGACCCTGATAAAATATCCAGAAAATGATCCTTTCTGAAATAAAAAAAGATATTTTGAACATGATCCCCTTTAGGCAGAGATCTGGAAAGCGTCAGTGGCCAGTACTGACCTGGAATCAGTGATCAGTGTGACTGAAGACCAAAGAGAAACGTGGCTTCAGAGGTTCCAGAAGATGGAGATGGCCTTACAAATGTGTGACACCAAAAAAACAGGTACAAAACCGGTCACAAAAAATGCTTATTTTAAAGAGGACTCATTATGCTTTTTTACGTTCAACTTGAGTGTGTAATGTTGCTGTTTCAGCAAGAAAAACACCGCAAAGTTCCAGTATTTCTCATTTAAATAATTCCCGCCAAAGTCGTTAGTTAGTAGAGTGTTTAAACTGGCTGTTATGGTAAGGGGCGGGGCATTTACCATACACACTCGAAGCGCTTGACCAATCACAACACACTGATCCAGTCGACCAATCAGAGCACATTGTGCTTTTCAGAAGGCAGGGCTTCATAGAGACAGGAACTAAACAGAGCGTTACTGACAGACTGGGAAGAGAGGAGCTGCAACAATGGAGAATAGGAGTAAAATAATGAACATTAAAGCAAGAAAACCTGTTCTAGTAGAGCCCAAAAACAACATCACCATAATATGGCCTCTTTAGCGCAATTTAATACTGTTATTTTATAAGCTGAAATGACGCTTTCAACACTTTTCTTCAGGTTATGTGGACAGAGATCAAGCCAAACGCCTGATACTGAACTACAGCCTCATCTTCGATCTGAATCTGAGTCCACTGAAGGTCAATGAGGTCACACGTAACCATCAGCGAGAGGGCAAAGTTCACCTGGCCTCGGCTCTGTGGCAGCTGAAGGAACTGTAAACATCTTTACCCTTTTCTATGCATATACTACAGCGTTACAATCCTCAATAACCACTGGGAAATATTAACATTGAATCTGTAAAAAAAAAAAAGGGCTTTTAAATTGAAACTGGAAAACTGTAAGAATCGCATATAAACAGATGCAAGTCATGTTTCATTTAAAAATGATATTTTGTATTAAGAAAATTAGCCATATTTTAATAATAATAATAATATGCTTAGTTATTGGCAATTAAAATAATGTCACAATAAATAAATAATCCATTTTCATATTCATAAGCAAAATCTAATTTCTTGGGGGGGGGTTTTTGGTGTGAAATTAAACTGGACATTTCTTGGCAGGTTTCATGACATTAACTTCCCCGTTACTTTCTCAATGATCAAAAATTATTTTTGGTGCTCCAGTCCAGAATTTCAAGTTGTTTGTGCCACAACATGGACACTCAAGTCACATGATCGAGTAACTCAACCAAGTTTGATGACTTTACACACACGGGCATAAACGCACATGTGAGTTTTGGTTCCATCCATGAACTTAGAACTGGATGGTGTGCTCTGGTGCAGAGTTTGACACAACATTTACACATTAACCCTCAATGTTACAGGAAAAAAATGAACAGATACTTGTAACGGAGGTCAGCTAGTAGTTGCTGTGCGAGTAAACCTCGCTCCTCTGACCTCAAGAGACGCTCTAGCGACAGACGCTAGGGCTTGCATCCTTTAGCCTCCTTGTTAAAGCGTCTGACTCCCATGCCAGAAGACCCGGGTTTGAGGTCGAGCAGGACCCGGGTAAAGGGGTTACATTGGTGCCGTGACCCGGATGGGAGTGAGGTTTAGGGGAGTGAGTGTAACGGAGGTCAGCTAGTAGTTGCTGTGCGAGTAAACCTCGCTCCTCTGACCTCGAGAGATGCTCTGACGACAAACGCTAGGGCTTGCATCCTTTAGCCTCCTTGTTAGTGTCCAACTCCCATGCCAGAAGACCCGGGTTTGAGGTCGAGCAGGACCCGGGTAGAGGGGTTACATTGGTGCCGTGACCCGGATGGGAGTGAGGTTTAGGGGGGTGAGTGTAACGGAGGTCAGCTAGTAGTTGCTGTGCGAGTAAACCTCACTCCTCTGACCTCGAGAGATGCTCTCGCGACAAATGCTAGGGCTTGCATCCTTTAGCCTCCTTGTTAGAGTGTCCGACTCCCATGCCAGAAGACCCGGGTTTGAGGTCGAGCAGGACTCGGGTAGAGGGCTTACATTGGTGCCGTGACCCGGATGGGAGTGAGGTTTAGGGGGGTGAGTGTAACGGAGGTCAGCTAGTAGTTGCTGTGCGAGTAAACCTCACTCCTCTGACCTCGAGAGACGCTCTAGCGACAGACACGATGTGTTACAGCCTTTAGAGCATCCGACTCCTATGCCGGAAGATCGGCGTTTGAGGCCCGCTCGGAGCGGGTCGAGTAGTAAGATACTGTACCTGACAAATACGCTGCACTGTATTATTATGAAGGGGAGAACGTGCAACGGGCAGTATGGCGGGAAAAAAGTCCCGCCTTCTAAATATGAGCCAATCACTGATTGGTAAAGTCATCGCGTCGCTACAGCGACCGTTAGAAATTCCGGTTCCTAAAGAAACAGATTCGCGCTTCTTATAGATGCGCACTTAGGACTGCACATGCACATCAGCTTGACCCGGCCCGAAAAATGCATTTTTTTTGTCATAATTCGAGCATTTAGAAACAACACTTATGAGACAGTTGTTGTCAGATCTCAAATATGAAATCGAATCGAAAGCTTGGCGAACAGCTTCAGAGAGTTTGATGTTTCCCCATTCAGAGAAAGGAGATGAAACGACTCGTCCGAAAGGGAATTTCGACTCCACTTTCTCAATGACAACTGTTCAACTGCATGTCATTTTTTATTAGTAATATCATTTCACTATACAAATCGTATACAGCTATGTGCATTACACGTACATGATAAATTAAAATAAAATGCATCCATCTGTAATAAAAATAAGTAATAAATTGTCCTATGCTTAAATAAATGTATAAAACTCTTAGTCACCATGAAACTATTTTTTATGGAATATTCAAGAGAGAAAGCAGCCCTCTGTCACTCACCAATGGGAAATCGCAATCAATTCCCCATGGACAAAAACAAATCCCGCCCTACATTTGTTCTCGTTTGAGAAGCAGAAATGCGTCACAAATGAGAAAAAGAGACTAAACTTCATGCATCAAAGTCAAACAGGTGTTACAAAAACTGGAAGCAAGTTATTTTCCTATAGTGAAATCATGGGAATAAATGTAGGATTATCTGACAAGAGTTCATGCGATGATTTTTATGAGCCAACATGCTCTTGTGTGTCTCGGCGGCTTCGTCCTCATTGTTGTTCTTCAGTATGTCTGATGACATTTGGGGTTAGCGACGGTCACTCTTTAGTATCTCGGCTGCGGCAGACGATGTTGAAGGGCTGAGGAACGCGGACAATACCCATGATCCCATCCATGTCCAGGGGCTGTGGATCGGGAGGCCAGGAGAAATGAATCCGCTGTAGGAGAGACGTGATGTACAGGAAGAGCTCCGTCCTAGCCAGTGTCTCGCCGAGACAGACCCTCGGACCTGATAAATCACCAGCACACAAATATTTAGCCCTATATTTAAGATTTAAGTATTCGAGTTTTATATAAAATCTCCATCCATATGGATTACAGAGCGTTAACTAAAACTCGTAAACGTAATGTGATGCATATTGGTCAGTCATGCATGAAATATTTATTTGCCTTGCGTGAAATATTACTCCAGTAACTTTGGTGTTTATTAATATCACAAACGCCTGACTCACCCATTGAGAACGCGATGAAACACTCCGGCTTGCTGAAGTGTCCGTTCTCATCCAGGAAATTGTCCGGGTTGAAGGAGTCGGGATGCTTCCAGTGCTCCTTATTGTGGAAAATTGCATCGAAGTTTGCTAAGATCGTCGTTCCCTGTATGAGGAAAGTTCGGATAAAAAGCTTTCTACAAAACACAGGGTCATTTTTTATTGTCCCGTGTCTCGTCGTGGAATCAGTCATAATTTACACTGGCTTAATGCTCTTACATGATAATATTACATACATATTTATATAAGATTGATTTAAGTACAGCACACAACTTTATATAATCTTATTGTAATATCTAGTCCAGTTTCAATTACGTCAAAAAAAAAAAACTGCATGAATATTTCTTGCAGTAAGAATTGGTTATTTGGTGTATGGCTGGGATATATTAACATTTAAATTAATTTTTTTTTTTTTTTTTTACAAAATGATAATATGGGCAAACCTAACAAAAACTAAAAAAAATTTTTTTGAATACCAATATGCTTAATTGTCACTAAAATAATGTCACATTGCAAATGCATGAAAACAAATCTTAATCTAAATGTTGTTTTTAAATAAAATATATACATATATATTTTGATTTTTGGATGAAGTGTAACCTGGACAATTTTTGACAGGTTTAATTTGTCAACAAACATAGAGGTCCATTGTGTTTTAGGCCTATTATTATTTTCTGACACATTATTTTCAATATTCGAGGCATATTCGATGCATATATATCAGATGTGATTTGTGAAAGAATATAAAAATATAGTCTCTTATTCTAATCAGGGCTGGGTGGGTTACTTTAAAAATGTATTTCACTACAGATTACAAAATACATGCTTTAAAAAATCATTTGTAACGTATTTCGTTACATTACTCAAGTTTAGTAACTTGATCTAAATACTTTAGAATACTTCGGAATACTAATAATTATGTAACACACACAAATAAGGTAATTGTGAGTTTTTATCTCACAATTCTGACTTTTTCTCCGTATTTCATGATATAAAGTTGCAATTGTTATAAAGTTATAAAGTCAAAATTATGAGATATAAACTCGCAATATTGAGAAAAGTCAGAATCGCAAACAAAGTTGTTGAGATATAAATTCGAAATTGCAAGAAAAAAAGTCAGTATTGCAAGTTTTTATCATGTAATTCTGACTTTATAACTTGCAATAATGAATTTAAATCTCCCAATTCTGATTTTATAAAATGCAGTTGTGAGTTTAAATCTTGGATTTTTGAAAAAAAAAAAAAAAAGTCGAATTGTGAGATAAAAAGTTCCAATTACCTTTTTTTTTTTTACAATTACAAGGGACTCAAACAACTGTCGCAAAACACGAAAACAGTCGTGGATCATCCAGTAATGTTTACACTGCTGTTTAAATGACATTAAAACTCAAAGTAATCACTTTGGTAATCTAAAACACTTTTCAGATGTAACTGTAATCTGATTACCACCCATTTAAAATGTAACCGTAATGAAACACAGTGACTCAGATTTTGTATTTTAAATACGAAACCAAGTTACTTGTATTTCGTTACTCCCCAACCCTGATTCTAATCTCTTCACCCTTACAGTTTAAACTGCTAATGTTAGTTTAAAAAGTGCATGAATATTTATTGCTGTAAAAATTTGGTCGTTTATGGCAGTGCTAGCGTCTTATTTTAGGTTAACTATATGATAAGGTTGTAAAAATCGTTAAAGCATCGTCTAGATCGTGTTGTTTGTCAACGAATGATTCAGACGGGGTTTTCAGGATCAACCGATTCATCAAAAAGATCCGACTCCATGAACGATTCAAACATATTGCCAAGGAATATAGACTTGAATCTAGATTTTCAGTGAGCAGTGACTTAACTTCATTCATTCATCCATACGCCATTCATCACCTAACTTACCTGAGGAATGTCGTATCCTCGTAGTTTTGTGGGGCGAATCGTTTCATGAATCACGCCGAGTGGTACAATGTTGGCACAGCGCAGAATCTCGTGAACAGTGGCGTACGTGTACGGAAGTCTGTCACGGTCATCCATGCTGGGCAAGCGGTCATAACCCAGCACCCGAACAATCTCCTCATGGCATCGATCTGTGTGAGATGGTTAAAATGCCAATATCTAATAGACAGAGCACCGTTACACTAAATGGTTCTGAATTAACTGCAGAAAAGGCGTGGTCACATTTACCGTTGCCCTTCGAAATTTCGCGGGAAAATTCTCACAGACTGTGATGACGCGTTTTAACGGTCTTCAGTATCGTAAATCCTGCAAAGTTTTCTTATCTTTTCATTTTTTTTTAAATGTATGTACATTTATAACAACGTACTTAGTATTATATTATCGTTGCATCGAATTATAATGCTGTGATGATGTTTCTATGGAAGTGACGGTCAAAATGTCATCTTTCTCTCTTCTGACTGCCGTTATTAATCGCCCTCTATCATTTTACTCTTTGTGAAAGTTATGAAACTACTATTCTAGATTTTTTTTTGCTATTTAATTTAAAATATATTTAATTATTAATAATGAATTAAAAATGATTATATTATTTAGTTCTATAAAAGTTTACGCAATTATGACGACTTCTGCTTCAGCGAAACCCGGAAATGTGAAAAGGGTCTATAATCGTTGCGATCGCGTGAAGGCAAAAAGTTCAATCCCCGCACAAATTTCTATCATGTTCAAGTTCTAGAAAGCTAGTGATATCTGTAATTTATACATCTGTTATTAACAAACAGTAACTGATTACGTGTAAACTGGATTATGTAATCAGATTCCAAAAATCAAGCGCTTTTAATTAGATTACAGATTACATTTTTAAATTATATCAATTCAAGTCAATGGGATAAATGAGTTAGATGAACAGTAATTTAAAAAGTAATCAAAAAGTAGTGCGAAAACATTACTAGATTACATTCCTGACTACAATTTATGTCATGTAATTTGGAATCAGTAACTGACTACAATTTGTAAGTAATCTACCCCGCACTGTTGACAATGGACCTGGAACACAACATTTTTCTAACGTCACCACTGTGGAAGCTTGTTTCCAGCACAAAACGTTCCAAAATAAAAAAATTAAAAAAAAGGTAATTTCGACATATAATCTCACTTTTTGTTTTCTTGCAATGGCGAGTTTCTTACACTTAGGACTTTTTTTTCTCAGATTTGTAAATGATCGAACTAAAAAATGATCAAATCATGAGACAAACTCCCAATTGCTGGAAATAAAGTCAGAATTGCGAGATATAAACTAGCGATTGTGTAGTAAATAACCTATAATAAACCTAAAATCCTGAAATTGCAAGTTTGTATATCACAATTTGCAATTATTTTTCTCAGAATTGAATTTAACTTGCAATTCTGAGGGGAATTTTTCTACTTATTCGAATCTTCCTTCAAAAAATGCTGCCAATGTTTAGCTTTAGCACCTTGTACATCTGGGTTTTGAATCAAGTAGATGAGCCCCCATCTGATGGTGGTCGCTGTGGTGTCGGTTCCAGCCAGGAACAAATCAGCTGTTGACATAACCAGGTTCTCCTCATGAAACGTGGAGTCCTCGCTGGACTTTTGCTGCTCCAGGTGAAACAAATCTATCAGTTTATGACAGCATGAATGCAGGTGAGAACCCTTCTTTCAGAAACGGTTATCTCACTTTCTCGATCTCCAGCAGGTAGGCATCAATGAAGTCTCGCGGGCTGTCTGGATCCAGAGTTTCTTTGTGTTCTTTAACTTCGTCCTGGATGAAACCCAATAACTCATTGGCGTTCTGCTTGACCTTCTGGTGCGGTCCAGGGAGGTGCTTGACGAACGGCGCCAAGTTGAAAAACTAAGATCGACAAAAAGATTTGAGAATTCAGTGCATTTATTCAAATATTCGTATCATCCATATTTAAATAAATATTTTAACTTGCATTTAAAAGTCACCTATCACTTCCATTACTTGTTTGTAATTAGATGGCAGAAAAATGTCTAGTTTATAAAATATTTAAAGGCGGAGAATAACTAAATAGATTGAAGTCAAATTAAAAAAAATTACAAAACTATCTAAAGTAAGCCCAACTTTATGCAAATGCATGATGTTATGCAATATAGCAATGGGAATTGTTACGGTTGTCAGTTGAAGTGCCCGCTGGAAACTCTAGAGGGCACTCCACTACGCACTCACTCACTCACAGACACGACTACATTTCCCAGAATCCCCTTACCTGTCACTGATCACGTCACCAGCTGCAGCACATTACCAGAACCATATTTAAGCGCAGCACACACACACACACATTTGCGAAGTCTTGTTTCCTATTGGTGCGGTTCTGAGCGTTATTTCTCTGTGTTTGATCTTCTGTAAAGTAATCATTTCAGAGCGTTCCGGCCTGTTTCTACTGTGTTTGATTATTCTCTGCCTGTCCCTGGATTTACTGCTTTGTTTACTGGACTGTGATATTAGCTGCCTGACCTGAACTCCTGCCTGCCGATTGTTTTCGATTACTGCCTTTCCTTGCTGTTGATTGACCGTTGCCTGTTTGACCACGTTTACAAATAAAGCTCGCATTTGGATCTTACTCCGTTGCCTCATCATTACAGGAATACAGGTCACATTATTCCTTATATTGTTAAATATATAGAATGGATGGACTGATGATTAAATTCTCAAATTAATTATTTACTCAAAGGGTGGCCGTAGGCAATAATCAAATTAATAAAATGAAAATAATCATTTCTGTAGGAGGGAAACTGGGTACCTGCACACATAATAACGAGAAAGCAAGTGATAATCATTTTTTTCCAGCTGTGCAAATAAAAGAAATATAATAATTTTCTGTCAAAAATGACGAATGTGATCGTACCTGTCCCGCAGATGACCCTGCGAGCATGAAGTTCTCATTCAGGATTTTCAGAAGGTATGAGAAGCGCTTGTCGTCATAATCGAAGCGATCTCCAAACACGATGGAACAGATAATGTTGGAAACTGCGTTCTGTATTGCGTGCTGGGGGTTTACTGACCTGCCTGCAAAGAAATGCGCATCGGTGTGCGTGGGAAAAGGCCAGTGCTTACAAATTCAATCCATTTTAGATAGAAATGTGAATTTAAATCTTAAAAATCTTAGTGAAAGTCTATAAATATGCATCATCTTCAACCTTCAAATACATATAGAAGAAGTCCTTTGTGTGCTGTTTGACACTATGGAATGAGTTCTAATAGAGGATGAACATTTCATACCTTCTTCTTTAAGCATTTCAGAAATCAGATAGCGGCTTTCCTCTATCACCCGATCTTCTGCCGATTTCTTCCCCAGGCCAAAATTCCGGAGCGTGTGCAGAGCAAACCGTCTCTGCTGCCTCCAGGAGTGACCAAACGTGACCATTATTATACCTGAGAAAGAGTATGAGCGTTCAAATCTCGAATCGGATATATTGCTAAGTTTATAGTCTACACATTTTGGAAGCAAAGACACTCGAGATTGACCGCACACAATGACAAATCTATAGGACCTTTATATTGCAAAGAAGATTCTATATAGTGCCAAAATGTTTTTCAAATGTGTATGGAAGCATGTTTCCACCGTGGAATAAAACAATTTAAAAGATAATTGCGACTTTTTATCTCACAATTGCAAGTTTATATCTCTGTCCCCCGGTTTTCATAGACTAAAGTTCATGTTTAGGCTGTTTTAACTGAAAGTAAATTGTACTGACATATCTTAAAATATGTCAGAGTCATTTTTTCTCAAAATCCACATCAGTAATGTGTTTATATATATATATATATATATATATATACATATAAAAGCTACTTAAATGCCCTACTTGAACTAAAGCCTAATCCTGGCTTAAGCTTAGCCCTGTCTGTGAAACCTGGCCTTTAATTTTAGGCTATATCTCACAATTCTGACTTTATATCTCGCGATTCTGACTTTATATCTCGCAAGTCTGACTTTATATCTCACAATTCTGACTTTATATCTCACAATTCTGACTTTATATCTCGCAATTCTGACTTTATATCTCGCGATTCTGACTTTATATCTCGCAAGTCTGACTTTATATCTCGCAATTCTGACTATATTTCGCAATTCTGACTATATTTCGCAATTCTGACTTTGTATCTCGCAATTCTGACTTTATATCTCGCAAGTCTGACTTTATATCTCGCAAGTCTGACTTTATATCTCGCAAGTCTGACTATATTTCGCAATTCTGACTTTATAACTCACAATTCTGACTTTATATCTCACAATTCTGACTTTATATCTCGCAATTCTGACTTTATATCTCGCAATTCTGACTTTATATTTCACAATTCTGACTTTATATTTCGCAATTCTGACTATATTTCGCAATTCTGACTTTATATTTCGCAATTCTGACTATATTTCGCAATTCTGACTTTATATTTCACAATTCTGACTTTATATCTCACAATTCTGACTTTATATCTCGCAAGTCTGACTTTATATCTTGCAATTCTGACTTTATATCTCGCAATTCTGACTTTATATTTCGCAATTCTGACTATATTTCGCAATTGACTTTATATTTCGCAATTCTGACTATATTTCGCAATTCTGACTTTATATCTCGCAATTCTGACTTTATATCTCCCAATTCTGACTTTATATCTCGCCATTCTGACTTTATATTTCGCAATTCTGACTATATCTCGCAATTCTGACTATATTTCACAATTCTGACTTTATATCTCGCAATTCTGACTTTATATTTCGCAATTCTGACTTTATATCTCACAATTTCAACTTCATTACACAATTTTGACTTTATAACTCGCAATTACGCGTTTATATCATGCAATTTTGAGAAAAAAAAAACAGAATTGCGAGATCTTTTTTTTAATGTTTTATTTTTTTATTCAGTGGTGGAAAGAACTTCCATAGTTACTGAGATTGTTAAGGGAACCCAAAGTGGTTCTTCTGAGGCATCGCAGTGAAAACCTCTATTATTAAGAGTGACTCTAAAGTATAGAATCAAATAGTATAAAATCCACATTTCAATCATCATAATACCATGTTACTGACCAAGACCGTTCGTTATCCATTCTATAAGAGGCAGAGCCGGTCTTCCAGAAAAAGCTTCCTGGACCAGGGCTTCCTTCGTGACCTGGATTGTGTTGAGGATTATCGCCGGCTTCCTCCCGAGAAACATAGTGGACATTTCTCCATACTGAGGCATCTACTCAGAGAAGATTCACAAGTGCATTTAAACTAAGAACATATTTCTGAACACTTGTGTTATAAATTAAACAGTTAAATGACAAGCCCATACCAAGAAAACAGCAAAGACTCACTGATCTTACGAACTCCATTGGTTTTTTTAACAATTGTAGTAACGATCCCACAAAAGGCAGAGGTCTGGGACCAGGAGGAGTTTGACTTCTGTAGGAATTAATCCTGAAGATCTCAAACAGAACCATGAAGATCAAGCCTAAAAACAGAGCCAGGCCTACAGAGGCCAGGTCTAACTTCACAAGAGTCGTCCACATGATGACAGAGTCCTTTCAAGACAAACACAAGAGCAACGGACGACTGGGGGCTTTATAACAACAAAAGCGGAAGAGGGAGGAGACTCTGGGAGAGTTTGGCATGCTGTTAACCCTTTCAGCTGTTTAACATGACCAACATGATGAATGCAGTTGAGTACCTGCATCCTAATTTATGAAGACAAATTGTGATTTAACACAAGCCTGCATCTTGAAGAAAAAAAAAAAAAAAAAAAAAAAAAAAAAAATTTTATGTAATAATTCCTAAAGTGATGATGCCGAGTTCCAAAAGTATCAATACTTTCCATTTTTTTTAAAATGTGTAATTTAACTTACACTCTGCAAAGGAGTGGAAAAATGTCAAAAATCTTTTATAAATAAATGTAAGGCTGAAATTTATGATAAAACTGAACACAATAAAAATAATCTGGAGAACTCAAACGCCTCTCCTCGCCCCTCTTTCGCTAAGAATGTCTAGATCTCGTGTATCCATTGTTGTTTTTTTTCCCTTTCATGTTTGTTTCCATTTCACATGTCTGAGTGGGATTGGTGAAATGCTCTCAATTGCATGAACTTTGAAGGAACTCTGTTCTGTTGTTGTGGGTTGTGTTCCTTCAAGATCTCTGATAAGCACCGGTCCTCGCCCCTGAAACCAGGTGCAAACCTTTAGGACCAGCAAAACTCCTAAATATTTGGATAATAAATATTTACAGCTCATTTGTTCTGGCCATTTTGTTTCCACAACACATATCGTTTCAGAGCAGCTTTACAGAGGAAGTCAACATTACAATTTGGAGTAATCTGAGTTGAAAAATTATTTAATTTCAGAAATGTACATATATAAATCATGTTAATCTATTGCGGTAAAAACAATGGAAGAAATGAATACTCTTTAACAATGAGATAAGATCATTGTTCCTCACTGACATGATGCAAGAGGCATGTAAAGGTTATAAAAACATACTTATATATAGGACGAAGGTGATGCAACCACAAGCAATACCTTATATACACATTTGATGGATTTTAAGTTACTTGGCATTCCTTAAAATACCTTGGAAAACCATGTAGATCTAATAAATACCATCCGCGGTTGATGAATAAATTGTATTTATCACACATTTGTTTCTGATGCAACCTCATGCAATAACTTCCACATTTTGTTGATAGCGTTTTATAATGTTTAAGCAGATTCATTTTTTTAAAAAAATGAATAAAATGTAAATGATATGGTGCGTTTGGCTATTTCTACCACTTTGGCAATAAACCCATATAATAAAAGTGGATGTGCGTTTTCCTTTTATATTTCTTTATTTGCTTATTATTATTATTTTGCAATTTACCTCGTAGAAAGAAGTGGAAATATACTCATCCTTGTATTAAAAAAGTGAATGGGAAGTGAGTTTGTTTTTGATCATCGTCCTCACATGAAAAGCCTATAAGATAAGAGCATTATTTTAGATTCATTTGTCATTTCCGTGTCGATAAAAGGCGTTTGTCTGTGAGAAAATGAGGAAGAGCGTAATAGAGCGCTTTTTCTTGGAAAACGAAAGCATTATATTTGGCTCGCGAATCGTTTTTGCGGAATCGGTTCTTTGTAATGAATCGATTGAATCGCTAATCGTTCGTTCAGGTTAGCCCAGGACCGTAAAACGACAATACAACTTAAATTTCACAGTTGACTAATACAAATATCCAATAATAGCCTAATAATGTGTGATAGGCGGCAGGTTTACTTCGAAGAATGATTTTACCACATCTAACTCTAACAAAGCATATGCCGCGAATTGTACTTTTTTAAAGTAGCGTTAGCGATATCAACAAACCGAGAAATCCATTTATTTCTACCATTAAAATGGTGGTCGGTACATTATTAAAGTGGTGAAGAAAAAAAAATCATTTATGAAACATTTAGATTCATCGAAGTTCAAAAGAGTCGGTTCAGTAAATGATTCGTATCCAACTGAGTCGTGTACGCTTCAGTTTCGATACGTTTAAATGCCAGAGGCTTCGTTCAAAGTAGGCTGATATATTTTGTTTGTATTTTACCGATTGTTTCGCTACTGATGTGTTAACAAACGGGTCACTAACTTTTTTTACTACGCAATTTCGCTTTCAATTACGAAGATCACTCGTTAAAAAGACAAGAGGATTGGATAACATGACACTGTACAGTGCAGTGGTCGCTAAAGGAGCCCCAGCATCTTCCGATCCACGTGAGTAAAAGATCAATTTACTACTGATGCTTTTATCCAAAGATAATTACAGTTCACGCGACAGTGGCGATAGTTTATGAATCAACCATTCTAGTAATAATAATAATAAAAATAGCTCAATGCTTATCATTTTCATTATCTGAGGTAGAATTTCTTACAAAAGAAAAAAAAAAATCCTTTTGCGTTCACTTGCAAATACTTTAATAAAATACGGCGTCCCTAAAGGGACATGGTGAAGGAAAAAATGCTTTTGCGGTAAATAATAGAAGAGATCCAGCTACGAACACTGGACATGCGCAAAATTAATATTGGTTCATGTAATTACTGTATTTGCATTATTGCGAGGGTAGGTGTAGTCGTTAATAAAACAATCTGATAAGTGGCAAATTAATTTACTTTTATTTTATTGTGAAATTTTGCCTCACTATCCGTTCTAGACACAATTGGGTTTTGCTTTCACTTGCAAAAACTTTTGTGCTCTCACGAAGAGATCAAAAAGGTTTTGCGAGCAAACACAAAGTTTTTTGGGGGAACGTAAAGGTTTTGCGAGAGAATTGAAAAGCATTGACTTATTATTTTTCCATCTTTTTTTTTTTTCCCGCCACCATGCACATTTAGGGGATCCGTAACTATCCCAGACCAGCCTAACCACAATTATTTCAGAATTGTCCTTATGCTAGTTTGTTATTATTGTATTATATGTATATATTATTATATGTTATTATACATTCCCCCACTGTGGGACAAATAAAGGCTTTACTTACTTAATTTACTGTACATTAAATAGTAACCAGCTTTTTTCCATTTATAATATGACCCATCCATCCACCCGTCAATCAACACCTTCAGAACCATGCTCCAACCTGATGAAGCTGAAGAAAGCACTTCGGGATCTGACGGCCCGATATCCCGGAGGCGTCGCTTTGAGTAAAGCTCGCAAGTTCTGCCCGCTCCTCCTCAACCCGGAGCTGCTGAAGGGCCACACTTCTGTCCGCCACCTCTTGGCATCCATGCCTGATGTGGTGACACTATGGGGATTCGGTGTCCAGACGCTCGTTCTCCCTGCTGACACTAAACAATGGGACAGGACAAGTCTGGACTCTGGAGGGGTAGCCGCTGTTTACAGATGAGTTATCCCACAATTCTCTGCCATCAAAAAACAACAGCAAAAAAAAAACAGGACACTTGGCTAGATGACCAAAATGTGAACATTTAACTCCACTAAACTGTGACCTCTCCATCTCGGTCTGGATGACCACAGAAACTTGCAGTAATGAGGGTACATGGATTTTAAATATCATATTTTTTTAAACCACATTTTGTCCAGATGATATATTATAGAAATTGCTGTTTTTACATCTTTTTAAGACCACAAAAGCACTTAATTCTTGTATGTGGTCATGCACAAATCAGAGAAATGTTTCCTATATTTATATGATTATAACTTTGAATTTACACATTTTAACTGTTTTATAAGAAGAACTTGTGACACTTATATTTTTAATAAGATAAAAAAAAAACTAGATTAAATACATGCGTACACTGAAGGTTTGATCAAATATTGTCAAAAAGGATTTGCATTAAATGAAAACTTTAAAAGAACTTTTGTTTTTTTCTCCACTCGGCATATAGATAAAGTCCATATTATGTACATGACAATGCATTAACTCAACCAGTTCTAAAATTTCAAACATCTACGTTAACAGGGTGTGTTACAGCTCCACATGAATGGCCAAACATCTAGTTTAGACTTGTACAGGCTTGTTTTTAGCAATATAAGCGGTCACATGAGAGATTACAGCATGAGAAACAAAGCTTTACCGTGGTATTACAGCACTGCAGTCATTTATTGTCATGTCAGGTTCTACACAACAAATAGTACAGCATCTTTTTTTTTTTTTTTTCAAACCACAACTATTAAACTAGAATATAATTCCTTGGCTAAAAAGTTTCAAATATGTCTTAAACAGTTACAGAAGCTTTGGAAACTCCCTTAAAGGGATAGTTCATCTCAAAATGAAAACTATCCCATGATTTACTCACCCTCAAGCCATCCTAGGCGTATATCACCATCTTTCAGAAGAATCAGGGTTACATTTAAAAATATCCTGGCTTTTCCCAACTTTATAATGGTAGTGAATGGGGGCGAGATTTTGAAGCCCAAATAAAATGCATCCATCCATCATAAAAGTAATCCATACGACTTCAGGGGATTAATAAAGGCCGAAGCGATGGGTTTTTGTAAGAAAAATATTTAAAGCGGTGGTTGATTACGATTTCACTTTTTTAACTTTAGTTAGTGTGTAATGTTGCTGTTTGAGCAGAAACAACATCTGCATCACTCAAAGTTTAATGCAAAGGGAGATTCAAGGAATTAAGGAAAACAAACGGCCGGTAGGGACTACAATGAGCTTCTTCCCGTGACATCACTAGCCCTAAAATTTACATAAACCCCGCCCCCGAGAACATGCAACAAATGTAAGGATGAACACTTTCCTCATTTTGTCTGCGTGAGATTCTCCAGCTTTGTTGTTGTTGAGCTGTTAAAGGTCTGCCCTCTTCTGGAAAGGGGGCGGGGAGCAGCAGCTCATTTGCATTTAAAGGGACACACAAATACAGCTGGTTTTTGCTCACAACCAAATAGGGGCAAATTTGACAAGCTATAAATAATATCAGTGGGGGATTTTGAGCTGAAACTATTCTGGAGACACCAGAGACTGATATAACTTCTTCTGAAAAAGAGCATTATAGGTCCCCTTTTCCAGCAGACGGCCAATGAAAATCGACTTGTGTTAACCTCTGAAGAATTGAGTAAGCTCATGATGTATTGACGAAGTCTATAATGAGAAATTTTAAATTGAAATGTCAGAGAAGAGGAGCTCGAGTTTGTTTGAACCGCGAGAAAGCTTACGATGTTCCTACATCCCGCGTCATAGATCACTCTTTTGGCGTGACTTTCGTAGGCCGTCTGCCAGAAGCTATTTATTTTAAGGTTTAAATATGGATATTTTTCTTACAAAAACCCATCACTTCGCTTCAGAAGGCCTTTATTAACTCTCTCGAGCCGTATGGATTACTTTTATGATGGATGAATTCATTTGGGGCTTTAAAACATGCCCTCCATTCACTACCATTGTAAAGCTAAGAGCAAAGATACTTTTAAACATAATTCTGGGTTCGTCTGAAAGAAGATAGTCATATGGGATGTCTTGAGGGTGAGTAAATCATGGGATAATTTTCATTTTTGGATGAATTCTCATTTTAATGTCAGAAAGGTTACTGATGGTCAATCCTAGGAGCCTCTGCTGTGGCAGACGATGTCGAAGGTCTTAGGAGAGCGAACCAAACTGACAATCCCATTCATGTCTGGCTGCTGCGCACCAGGTGGCCAGGAGAAACGAATCCGCTGCAAGAGAGAAGTGATGTAGAGGAAGAGCTCCATCTTCGCCAGGGTCTCACCGATACATGCCCTCGGACCTGAAAAATGGAGATAAAACATCTGTATCAACCTAGCTGCATTCGCTCATGGTCTACTGATGTCGTCGTCACAGGTGACTCACCCAAAGAGAACGGGAGGAACGACTCTGGTTTGAAGAAATGTCCGTTATCATCTAAGAAATTCTCTGGGTTAAAAGTGTCTGGATACTTCCAGTGCTCCTTATCACTTAGAATTGTTGTTAAGTTAGTCAGTATCTCGGTGCCCTAGAAAGATGAAGTTTATTAGAGCGACAATTTCAGTCAAGAAAAACAACACATCCAGAGCTCCATTTTTCACCTTGGGAATGTCGTATCCTCGTAGTTTTATGGGCTGAGTTGTTTCGTGAATCAAGTTAGTGGGTACAATGTTGCCCAAGCGCTGAATCTCGTGAACAGTGGCGTTGGTGTACGGTAGTTTGTCCCGGTCATCCATGCTGGCCATGCGGTCGTAACCCAGCACCTGAACAATCTCCTCATGACACCGCTCTGTAACGAAATGAAAGTTCATGTGTGTATGTTTCTCAGTGTTGTAGGGTAGTGTGGCCTAATGTTGAGGGAGTCCGGCTTGTAATCTGAAGGTTGCTGGTTCGATTCCCACGCCGGCAGGAATTGAAAGTGGGGATTGTGAATGAACAGCACTTTCTCCACCTTCAATACCATGACTAAAGTGCCCTTGAGCAAGACACATAACCCCTGATTGCTCCCCTTGTAAGTCGCTTTGGATAAAAGCGTCTGCTAAATGATGAAAAATGAAAAATACAAATAAGCAACTGGAAGGTTGACTTCCTGAAGAGCTGAAACACTGTGGTGCTTTGCAAACCCCGTTTACATCTGGTACTAAAAGGTGCAACTTCCGCGTCCAATGGCAATCGTTTAACATGGGCCTTTGTCCACGAACCCCCGAAATGTACTTCCTAGAGCAGTAATTCTTAAAGTGTGGTCCGCCATCGCCCCCTAGTGGTCCGCGAAAAGATGACCTAAACTAGGCAAGCTCTTAACCCAGACCGGATCGCGGGCGGGGGGTTGACGTCAGTGTGTTTTAATAACGAAAAATGGATCATATCATTGCATTTGTGTTTGAATAATTAGTTTTTGACTTGAGACAGTTGCAAATTAAACTTAAATTTAGTTTATCCTTCCTATTTTGTTGGGGGGTTTTTTTTTTGGGGGGGGGGGGGGGGGGGGGGTGTTAGAGTGGGATTCTGTTAGGTGGTCCTCAGAAAAAAATTGGAAGATAAAGTGGTCCTCGGGCTGAAAAAGTTTGAGAAACACTGACCTAGAGGTAGTCAAAAACACATTTGATCGGAATGCTTTCGTAGTGTAGAAACGGATGTGGTCGGATGTGTTCATGACTGTCCACTCTCCACCCACTGACCTAACGCGTAAACATTGTGGGAAGCACACTAGCCAGACGGGATTTAAACTTTGTTGGCTGAAGACTCAAGTTCGGTTTGTCGGCGAAAAACGTACCAAGCACAATGTTCTCTCACCATTCCTGATTTCTAACACACACAGTGTTTGGCTGGTCTTGTGTCTGTCAGAGCAGAAACGAAAGCTAATGCTCCCTGTATGTTTTTCCATCTGGTCATGTTAAGATGTAAATTGCACAAGCTAATTTTGTCTATTAGATCGTAAGATCTGAAAAAACCCATACATTTACCCGTCCATAGACCCTGAAATGGTTCAAAGTGGGCAAAAGAGATGGATTAAAACATCGGGTGTAAACGGGAATGTTTCCTTTGTCCACTTGTGAAACGATCGTCCAAAACGCATCTTAATACCAGGTGTAAACAGGGTCTAACTCAAACAATGGTGTGTTTGGGATGGGACTACTTGTGTGCCACAAAGAAAATCTCAACCTAGTTGCGTTTACAAATTACGCAATATTCTCCCAATTCAGGATTTCTATTTTGGCGACAAAAAACCAATTGTGGTACCATGAACTTGCAACTGGTAATAAACACATTTGTGACAGTTTGCACCAAGTTTGACATCAAGACGATCAAATGTCAATGTTTTTTGTCCGTCTCAAAACCAATCGTAAACAATTTGTGATCGTGGGCCCACATAATAAATGAACGGCCGGTGCGACGACGAGAACCGAATGAACAAGTACAATAAGAGTAAAGAGTTAAACAGAACAATCAAAAATCTTGAAATTAATCATGTGAAAGGGGCACAATAGGTCCCCTTTAAACCCAAGTACCTTGTACATCTGGGTTTTGTGTCAAGTAGATGAGCGCCCATCTGATGGTGGTCGCTGTGGTGTCGGTTCCAGCCAGGAACAAATCAGCTGCAGACATAACCATGTTCTCCTCATGAAAGGTGGAGTCCTCGTTGGACTTTTGCTGCTCCAAGGAAAACAGAAAGCATTTCAATTGATCCATGCATATCTAGTCATCTAGCAGCGTACTGTGATTTCACCTTGGATATTGTTGGTGCTGGAACAAAATTCCTATCAGGGTTATAAATTAAATTGGGGCTTGAATTACCTTCAAATTTTATGGGTCGTTAAAAGACGTTAACATGTTTTACTTGGCAAAATCGCTGCCACCTTTCCAAGTAGTAAGTACTTTTAAAGAGTTTGGAGAGCGACTGGCCGAGATGATCTCACTTTCTCGATCTCCAGCAGGTAGGCATCAATGAAGTCCCGTGGACTGTCTGGATCCAGAGTTTCTCTGTGTGCTATGACTGCTTCCCTGATAAAAACCTTAAAATCTTCGCCATTCTGATAGATTTTCTGGTGTGGTCCTGGGAAATATTTGATGATGGGAAGCAAGTTAAACACCTGGAAAAGAAAAAGGCTACAGATAACCATGTTGAAAACATGGACTGCTTCAAAACACTTGCCTAGAAGACATGTCCTGCATCTTAAATCACACCTACGATCAATCAGTTTCACAAATAAATACAAATCCAGTCCTAATTTAAAGAAAACAAGTTGACAAAAAGGTTGAATCCAATATTTGATACTTGCTCGTACCTGCCCAATGAGTGACCCTGAAAGATTGACGTTCTCCCTCAGGATTTCCAGAAGGTATGCGAGGCGTTTGTTATCATAGTCGAACCGATCCCCAAACACGATGGAACAGATAATGTTGGAAACAGCATTGTATATTGCGTGTTGGGGGTCGAAAGGCTTGCCTGTATATACATGTATATATATATTAGTTTTTGGCATGGAGCATATTAATAGTTTAAAGACAATCTTCAATATTTAAAATTATAGCTCGCTTGCTGAATAACACATCTGGTTTAAAGACATTTGAAGCTAACCTGAATAGATTCTGAATAGGCCAGATTTACTAACATCCAAACCTATTTTTGGCGTTAAAAACACTACTGTTTGGATTTACTGAAAGACACGCAGTGAAAAATTATAGCTATTTTTGAGGCTGATCTTATTACATATGTATTTATAAGAGTTTCCCTCTCGGATGTTAAATTTATGGGTGGAAAGTATTTAAATGAATCATGCAAGGTGATTTACTAAGGTTTGTGCTAGTCAATTTTCTGGTATTTTCGCTGTTTTTTAACGGCCAAAAAAGCATGATGCTAATTTGCGCTGCTCTTGGTTTATTGCGTTGGTCACTATTGAAATGACCCAATCCCTTCGTGCTTTTTTGGAATTGCACTCTCTACGTAATTTGCCTTGTTTAGTAAATCTGGCACTTAGGCTTGTTACCGCCACAACAACACAAGAAAACATCTACAAATTGTTTTATCCAAGCATGTTTAAAGTTTGTTGAGAACTCTGAACAGGGGCGACGTAAGGGCATGACATCTAAACACTGAAAACACAGTCACAGACTAAAATCCTCAATGACCTTCTGATTTGAGCATTTCAGAAAGCAGGTAACTGCTTTCCTCTATCACACGTTCCTCCATAGACTTCTTTCCCAGGCCAAAGTTCCTGAGCGTGTGCAGAGCAAACCGTCTCTGCTGCCTCCAGGCGTGACCAAACGTGACCATTATTATACCTGATGGAAAGAGAACAGACCTTCAGAGTTACGAGTTGAATAAAGACAGACAGACAACTTAAACAGATGTATATATGTCTACCAGCCTTAAACATCTCGACTAAGACTGTCTACCAAGTCGACCCAGGTTCAGACTAGCAGTAGACTGCTTGAGGCCCAGATTCAGAGCACATTTATGCAGTCTTAAGAGATTTCAAGTGTCAACTTACAGCAACTATTAATAATCTTTCAATTATTTAGCTTTTATTATTTTTTTTTTCCATTTCATCAACCTTTTTGCTCACCAGCCACTGTGGCTAGCGGTTTTCCAAAGTTACAAGCCACTCAGCATTTTCACTGGCCACAATTTTGACATTGATACAATGGGTAAAAAACTTCCATATAGATAATAGATATTAGACTGCTGTCACTTTAAGACCTGACGCTCGGATCCATTATACTGTTACACATGCGTTTTCTTTCTCAACTGTTTAAGTCCACTTAAAACATAACTGACCGTCTTAACATGAATCCTCGCCAAGACCGGCATTTTGACAATATTGTTATATAATATTGTATAATGTATTGGCCGTTTAAAGGGGTGGTTGAGCGTAAACATCTGCGAACTTGCGACGCTCAAAGTTCAATGCAAAGGGAGAAGAGATTTTCTTTGAAAGAATTCTCTTTGTAAGGACTTCAACAAACGTCTGATTTCTTCCCCTTTTAGTGACATCACGAACTCTAAAATTTACATTAACTCCGCCCCTGAGAACACGCAACAAAGGGAATGAGGCGATGTCGGTCTGCTTTAGAGCAGAGGAAGTGTTGTTGTAGTTTGGTGATGGCGTCATTTTACGCCGGACTGCTTCACAAACAAGGGTTTGTGCACACACGATACGCGCAGTCCCACGCCGAAATTCAAGCCGTAATGCCAATAATATTCATCCGGAGAAACTTAAACGAGTGAGTGAGTGAGGGGAGGCGGGTTTCTGTGTCGATTCGCTGTCAGAGAGAAGAGAGAGAAAGAGCAGCTGGTATCGTATATCTGTTCTGAGGAAGATGGTTTCAGATATTTCAGTGTCGAAAAATCGATATTTTTGACTACATCAGTTTATTATTTCAGATGCCTTTTTAAACAACTACAAATGAAAAATTTATATACTACATATAGTATAACAGGGCTGGGTAGGTTACTTTTAAAATGTATTTCACTACAGATAAAAGTAATTGGTAACGTATTTCGTTACATTACTCAAGTTTAGTAACTTAATCTAAATACTTTAGAATACTTTGGAATACTAATAAGCATCATTGCAAGTTTTTATCTCACAATTCTGACTTTTACCCTCAGAATTGCGTGATATAAAGTTGCAATTGTGAGTTATAAAGTCAAAATTATGAGATATAAACTCACAATATTGAGAAAAGTCAGAATTATGACATTTAACTCACATACTATATTCACAATTGCAAGAAAAAAAGTCGGTATTGCAAGTTCATATCTCCAAATTCTGACTTTATAACTTGCAATTGTGAGTTTTAATCTCACAATTCTGAGAAAAAGAAGTCAGAATTGTGAAATGCAAACTCACAATTGTGAGGGAAAAAACTAATTGTGAGAAAAAGTTGCAGAGACGAGTGAATTATAAAATGACTCACAAAACATGAAAACAGTCAAAAACATGAAACTGAACTCCTCTTTTTCAGACGGTCAGAGTCAGAGAATCACCAATCGCTGTTTAAATGACATTAAAACTCAAAGTAATCACTTTGGTAATCTAAAACACTTTTCAGATGGAACTGTAATCTGATTACCACCCATTTCAAATGAAACTGTAATGAAACAGTTACTCAAATTTTGTATTTTAAATACGTAACTAAGTTACTCCCCAACCCTGTGCATATAAAATTCAACCTGCCAAAGTGGCCAGTAGGAGTGACTGTGTTAAAAGCCTCTGCTGAAATACACATTTGGCAAGTGTTAATGTCAAACTCCACTAGTACTCTACAACACCAACATTTTCAAATTAATTTTCAGTACAATGTATTACTGACCATATCCACCAGTAATCCATTTTAAAAGTGGAACAGGCGCCCTTCCTGAAAACGATGAAGCATTCTGGACCAGGGCTTCCTTCGTGACCTGGATCGTGTTGAGGATTATCGCCGGCTTCCTCCCGAGATACAAAGTAGTCATCTCTCCATACTGAGGCATCTACTCGGAGAAGATTTCACAGCACTTCAACACAACTACAGTGGTTAAGACATCATCGCACTCGTGAACAAACTCAGCATAGCATAACATAAGACACAAAAAGATCAAAAGCAAAACTCACTGATCTCAGGAACTCCATTGGGTTCTTCAAAAAATGTGGTATGGTACCCACAAAAGGCAGAGGTCTGGGACCAGGAGGAGTTCGACTTCTGTAGGAATTAATCCTGAAGATCTCAAACAGAACCAAGAAGATCAAGCCTAAAAACAGAGCCAGGCCTACAGAGGCCAGGTCTAACTTCACAAGAGTCGTCCACATGATGGCAGAGTCCTTTCGAGACAAACACTGGGGGCTTTATAACAACAAAAGCAGAAGAGGGAGGAGATTCTGGGAGAGTTTGGCATGCTGTTAACCCTTTCAGCTGTTTAACATGACCAACATGATGGCAGAGTCCTTTCAAGGCAAACACGAGAGCAACGGAAGACTGGGGGCTTTATAGAAACAAAAGTGGAAGAGGGAGGAGACTCTGGGACAGTTTGGCAAACTGTTAACCCTTTCAGCGGTTTAACATGACCAACATGATGACAGAGTCCTTTCAAGACAAACACAAGAGCAACGGAAGACTGGAGGCTTTATAAACCGAGCCAAAGAGGAGGAGACAGTGGGAGAGTTGAGTTTGACATGCCAGTTCGTGCTTGTGTAATAGTTCTTACTGCTCAGGTTGAGAACATTCAAGAAGATTAAACTTACGAAAAACGCTCATTTTCTCTTTATAAACATACTAGCTAGATCCAAGCGAAGTTCATTAACTGCAAAGTTTAGTAAATAACTGACTAGCTCTAAGCTCTCGACTGCATGTCAAAGGGAACGTACAAATCTAGGCCATGATCTCGTCTTTGTTATTGAGATTAGGCAAGAGGTCTGGAAAGGGGTGTAAAGGTAACAGTAAAATGATCACAAAGGTAAAGCGTGAGTTTTCAGTTCAGACCGTCACGCACAGTCATGCAATACATTTCGAAGCGATTTCAAATAAAAGGAAACACAGCAACATGTTGGTTTGCTTTTTCTTTATTTATTTTTTTGGTCTTTTCTTGTTTTTTTTTCCTGCTCTTTTTTGTCTGGTTTTTTTTTTTTTTTTTTTGGTTTGCTATAGGGAAGATTTTGGCACTACATAATTGTCTTATTGGGTTGTTATGTTTGAATTTTTCCTATCTAAAGCCTTTGTCCTTATGCAAGCAAAATAGGAATACGGCTAATAAAAATAAAGTGAATACATTTTAAATCCTTATTTTACACATAAAATAAAAACACTTTTTGGACCCCTCCAAAAATAGGGGTATTAAAATATTTGACATTTTGTATCACAAATCAATGTGATGATACACACGGAAATAAAAGGGAAAATAAAACATAAAAACTGTACAAAAATGATAAAATCCATTTTAAAAAGTTTCCAAATGATGCAAAGTTAGTCTTTTGTCTATAAGGACCTTGGGCATTGGTTTACAAAGTAGAGTGTCATTTCTTCATTTCTTCTGCTGAATGTAGTTGAGATTGCCGTGCCGGCCGTGTTGAAGAAGCGGGTAATGTTGATTTGCCACCACAGAACCTGCAAGAGGGGCGGAAATGGGCGGTTACAAGCATTTCTCAATCAGGTACAAGCCATCCAGAGGAATATTCAGAGTTAATAATTAGATAATTAGTTGCACATGAACAGCAATGTCGAGCAAAAATAAGTGATTCTACCTAAAGAAAATGAAGTCAAATTAAATTCATGTGCCTCGTAATCTTTAATCAAAACAACTTCCCCTCCCTCTTGCAGCGACATCTCTTCTCTGACAAAGAGGGCGGGGCAACCTGTCACTCACATGAGATCCACCAATAGCAGACCGCATCCATCCAATCAATTCCGCAAGCCCCGCCCTACATCTGTTCTCGTTTCAGATAAATGGGGAAATTTCCATCATTTCCATTCCATGACGAACTTAAATTATTATATATTGTGACATTAAGTCAATAAAGCATGCCATCTACAATAACAAAAAATAAAAAAGGCAATGAATCTTTTTTTCTGCTCTTTTTTTTTGTCTGTTTTCTTGGTTTTTGGCATAAAAATAATAGAAACTGGTTACTTTGGACATAAAATACAGGCATATGCATAAAGTTTTGACGTCCCACAAACAGAAGAGAAGCGGTACCTTGTGAGATGAACGGTTTGTTGGGCTGCGGCAGGTAGGGTGGCAGACGGTAGGGCATGAAGGATGGAGACAGGGAATACGGAGCGGCACCGCCGTGCTCCCAGGATCGAGAGCCCGGACTCACACCCCCAAACTGAGATGGAAAATTAGGATCTGAGATGGAGAGAGAGAGATATACAACAAGATCTCAGAGTCATTAAACTGTCACTCAACCACAAGCTTTCGTTTGCCACCTTCTTAATTTAAACTTTTAATAGCTTGACCCGTTTTGTGCAGAGTTAACGGTTGGAAATCCAAGGTTTCTTTAGACTGCGATTTCAAACGGTTACAGGTTTTTAAACTAGTTTCCAGTGCTCAGATGTGGAGCCACCTGTGCAACCAACACACCTGTGAGACTTACCTGAGCGCACAAACACCACCTGATCTCAACAGACACACACCGTCACTGATTCATCAAACCATAGCTATAAATATCTAGAGATCTCTGAAGGCAACACATCGTTGCAAATAGTGTAGAGCTTGATTTTATCATTCAGGATTTGACTGGATGACGTACTTTAAGTTGAGGTACTACTGGTTCATATTTTTGAATTCTGTTTATTACTATTAAACTATGGAGGACCAGGAGTGCCACATAAAAATAAAACGAAGAATCAATTAATTCATTTAATAATTCACACATAAAAATGTATATAAATAAGGCAAATAAATAGACATATTTAAAGTTGTTTATTTAATTCCTGTTTTTAAACGTAGATTAATAGAACAATAAAAAATACATTTGTAAATCATTTTAAATGGCTTTTTAAAAAAGGATTTGCCAAATGCTTTTCTTTATCCATTTGTCAATCGACTGCCATTGGACAGTACGCACGTGGGAGCAACCAATCAGCTTTCGCCTCAATTTGAAGAGCCGACCCTCTCTAGAAGAGTTCGAGCAACACGATCACGCAAAGTGTCAGGCGAATCTGAACGTGTTTGGAGAGGTTATAATGGTTTTCGTCGACACAACAATACATCCTGCCGTCTCTTCTGCCGGTACATCCAACGACTGGTGTTGTTCGAGAACGCTTGGAAGTTCAACTATAGCGTGAGGGAGTCGCTGAATGACCTCAAACTGAACCCAAATCCTTCCATGTCTTCCCTCAACTGAAAAACTCTTTTACATATAAAATGATAATCGAGAGGAGAATTTCTTTCGCAAAAATCAGCTAAAGCTAACAAATCCTCTACAATACTTCTAAAAACGCGTTCAGATTCGCCTGACATTTTACTTGATCGCGTTGCTCGAACTGACTTTAGAGAGTCGGCTCTTCAAATTGAGCCGAAAGCTGATTGGTTGCTCCCCAGTCTGTACTTGGCATTTGCCAAATTCATTTTTAAAAAGCCATTTAAAAAGAGATCTAAATACGCATTTAAAATGATTTAATAAATGTACTACTTATTGTTTTATTAATCTACGTTTTAAAAAATGAATTAAATAAACAACTTTAAATATGTCTATTTATACATTAAAAAAATATTTTTTAAATTTATTGTTTTATTGGTCTATTAATCTACGTTTAAAAACAGGAATTAAATAAACAACTTTAAATACGTCTATTTATTTATACATTAAAAAAAGATTTTTAAAATTTATTGTTTTATTGGTCTATTAATCTACGTTTAAAAACAGGAATTAAATAAACAACTTTAAATACGTCTATTTATTTATACATTAAAAAAATGATTTTTAAAATTTATTGTTTTATTGGTCTATTAATCTACGTTTAAAAACAGGAATTAAATAAACAACTTTAAATACGTCTATTTATTTATACATTAAAAAAAGATTTTTAAAATTTATTGTTTTATTGGTCTATTAATCTACGTTTAAAAACAGGAATTAAATAAACAACTTTAAATACGTCTATTTATTTATACATTAAAAAAAGATTTTTTAAATGTATTGTTTTATTGGTCTATTAATCTACCTTTAAAAACAGGAATTAAATAAACAACTTTAAATATGTCTATTTATTTGCCTATATAAAAGTGATTTATTTATATACATTTTTATGTGTGAATTATTAAACAAATTAATTTCGTTTTAATTAACGTTTTATTTTTATGTGGTCCTCCATATTAAGCTATTGTATAAAGCGCTGCATAAATAGATGACGTTTTTGAAATCGGCATGTTGTTTTTGATCTGCCGACACATACTGTGAGAACCGCGTGTGTGTGTGTACCTGTCTTGTTTACTGTGCCATTCCCCACCAGTGGCCCCGGATTGAGATGGTGATTGTGCCAGGGGTGCCCCCTTTCTCTGCCCGGGCCGCCCACTCCACCAGCCACCCGCCCCGCCGACGGCTGAGCGAAGATGATGCTGGGGTCGTTCAGGTTCATGGGCGCGGGATTCACCGCCTGTCCTCCGTTTCCGCCGCCACCTCGGACGGCAAACTTCAGGCCCGGCGAGGACGGGTGGCCGGGGGCGGCGGGCGCCCCGGAGCCCTGGATGAGAGGGCCGTGGATGGGCCAGGAGGGCGAGGTCAGGGGCGGCTGCTGGGGGTGGGCGGGCAGAAGGCCCAGTGCAGAGAGCCCGGCGTGGTACTGGCCCGGGTGGGAGTGCGGAAAACTGAAGATGGGAAGTTGGACCTGGGGAACCTGCTGCTGCGGTTGGGGGGGTTTGGACAGGCCGGCAGAGGTAGAGGATGCAGAGGAAGGCTTGCTGCTTTGAGGAGAGACGGACGCCTGGCTGTACGGAGACGGCTGGGGGGAGTACGGAGGAGTCTGACGCGTATCCGACTGGATGGAAACACACAGAAACAGATTCAAGGGACATAAAACCAATATTTTGTAGAAAGAGAATCATCTCATGATGGCTCGTACAGACAACAGCGTCTACAGTCATGAAGGTCAATCACACACTTCATGAATCTTTTATAGCACTATTGATCACTGCATGTTCAACTACGACTGTCAGTCAAGTTTATATCAGTGCTCTGTAGCTTTCTTGTTCAGTTCCAGTACTAAAACTCAGCCTTGAAGGGAAAAGATTTTGCCTCTTTTTTTGATCTAATTGTGCTTGCAGTGGTTGTTTATTATTATTAGAGGCATGTGACTAGTCTCCAGGAGAGTTCAACAGAGTTCCAGATGAGAAAAGTACGACTCATCGGCGACCTTTACTCTTCTGTGAGTTTCTTACGTATATAGAGCAAAGTGTGTCAAAGATAAATAATAGTGTAAAGAACAGAATACAGTGTTTAGACGTTGCTGAAGTCTTCTGTACAGTTAAGCTGTCAGAACCTGTTGAAATTATGTCAACTGATCATCCATATGACTATAAGAACTAGTGTTTCTGCATCATAAGATAGGTCGAGGATGGATCCACTGTCTTCAGTAAACTTTCTCTCTAACTTTGACTCCTGGTCTTCATTGAGCATAATGTTATGGTTCAATCGATTTTCAGAGAACACAATGAAAAACTGGGGAACATTGACTATTGCTAAAAGGCAAAAATGACCTCTCAGTCATTTCTTACACATTCAGAGGGCTGCCTGTTCCGGCCGACGCGCTCCTGGACTGAAGCACCTTGAGGAATGGGGATGGACTGAGAGCTCGCCATGGCCCGGACCATATGAGGTCCTGGAAATAAACCAGAGCAATCACAGTCAAACGCTTTCATATGCTGCCACCTACAGGTCACCGATCGTGCCGAGGCAGCGCATAATAAAATGACGACACAGTATAAAACTACTGGCTATAAAAGACTTAGCAAAAAGTATATAAAATTTTTTTTATTTATCCAACAATTTTGAATATTTATTATAAATATATATATTTTTAATTTAATATATTCATGAACTTTATAATTGGACTACTTGTTGATTAAATAATGATATAAATATAAAAGCTATTTTTTCTATTGTATTTTAGTGCATTGCACATTTTTAATCTACTTGGAAAAAATAAGATATAAAAACAAATTAAATTTTAAAAATAAAAAAAAGTTTACACTGAATATATACTTATTTATCTATATATTATATGGATATTACATATATTACATTTTATTTATTTATTATTAACATCTATTATTTTTATTAAATATAGTGTACATAAGTATAAATCTATTTTTAGTTATTTTCACAAAATAAAAGAAAAATGACAACTCATATCTGATAATATAATTAGATTTACTAATTATTTTGTAAATATATATATATATATATATGTGTGTGTGTGTGTGTGTATGTATGTGTTTCTATATTTAAAAATAACTAAATATTAAAAAAGTACATAATATATGTGAAAATTACTAAAAATAATTATATTTATTAATTATATTGTAAATAAATATAAATAAGTATAAATACAAATAAACATACTATATTTTTCCTTTAGTTAAAATAATTAATAAAAATAATTTGACAATTAACTAAAATTAACAAAAAATATTTTAAGAATAAAATAAATTAATAAAAAATATAAAAAATTAATTAATATTTTTCTATTTAAGCGAATAATTTGTTATATATATATATATATATATATAAAATATTTCTTATATTTTTATTAAATATATTCATGAACTACTGAAAATGCTGAATTAACTAACAAATAAACAAACTATATTTTCAATTATTTTCAAATTAAAGTTCAGCTGTACCCGGCCCAGGTGCTCCTCTCTGACGGAGGTGTTTGTAATCGGGACAGTCTCTCCTCACGTGACCCATGTCGCCACACTGAAAACAGCGTCTTTCTCTGGGTTCTCTGTCATCCTCCCTGATCTCATCCTCTCGCTCGTTCTCCTTTTTCTTCATTCTGAAAACAAAAAAGACCAGCTAAGCATTTGCGTCCCATACATTACTGCTTTAAAAAGTAATCGTTTCAGCAGGGCGTGTAAACAGTTCACCTGCGCCTCTTTGGGCAGTCCTTCATATAGTGACCGATCTTCCCACAGATCCGACAGCAGCGGTCATTAGGAGCCAATTCACCGTCTGTCAGCACCTTTGAGTCGAAGAAGTAATCCTGACAGACAGAGAAAGACAGTCTGAATGTGTACGTAATGAGGCTGTAGCATCAGAGATATGAAATGAAGGTTAATAGCGCTCTGTCCGGACTACAGAGCCGTTATAATGAGACTCACAGGCTCTGTTCCAGGCTGAGGGTAAAACGGGGTGCCGAACAGCTTCCTGCCGTTGATGAAGGCCTTCATGATGAAGTTAGTCACTGTGTAGAGAGGGCAGAGAACGAGTTGGACACAATACAACCGTATATTTACTAGAATGACACTTCAGAGCAGAAAAAAAAGCTGAACGGTGTGGATCAGGAGCGCATTGCTTACTTTTGCGAGAGACACCAGCCCCGAGATTGTGATTCAAGTCAAAGGGATCTGACAAAAATAAATAGTTATGTAGTTATGTAAAACAGAACATATAACATTTAACCTTAACAGGGGTTACGCATCCACTCATCCACCCATTATCTATCCATCCACTCATCCACCCATTATCTATCCATCCACTCATCTATTCATCCATTATTTTTCCATCCACTCATGCATCCACTCATCCACCCATTATCTATCCATCCACCCATTATCTATCCAGCCACTCATTCACCCATTATCTATCCATCCACTCATCCATTATCTATCCATCTGCTCATGCATCCATCCATTATCTATCCATCCACTCATCCATTTATACATTATCTATCCATCCAATCATCCACCCATTATCTATCCATCCAATCATCCATCCATTATCTATCCATCCACTCATGCATCCAATCATCCATTCACTCATCCATTTATACATTATCTATCCATCCACTCATGCATCCATCCATCCATTATCTATCCATCCGCTCATCCATTCATCCATTATCTATCCATCCGCTCATCCATTCATCCATTATCTATCCATCCGCTCATCCATCCGTCCATTATCTATCCATCCACTCATCCATTCATACATTATCTATCCATCCACTCATGCATCCACTCATCCACCCATTATCTATCCATCCACCCATTATCTATCCAGCCACTCATTCACCCATTATCTATCCATCCACTCATCCATTATCTATCCATCTGCTCATGCATCCATCCATTATCTATCCATCCACTCATCCATTTATACATTATCTATCCATCCAATCATCCACCCATTATCTATCCATCCAATCATCCATCCATTATCTATCCATCCACTCATGCATCCAATCATCCATTCACTCATCCATTTATACATTATCTATCCATCCACTCATGCATCCATCCATCCATTATCTATCCATCCGCTCATCCATTCATCCATTATCTATCCATCCGCTCATCCATTCATCCATTATCTATCCATCCGCTCATCCATCCGTCCATTATCTATCCATCCACTCATCCATTCATACATTATCTATCCATCCACTCATGCATCCAATCATCCACCCATTATCTATCCATCCAATCATCCATCCATTATCTATCCATCCACTCATCCATTCATACATTATCTATCCATCCAATCATCCACCCATTTTCTATCCACCCATTATCTATCCATCCACTCATCCATTCTCTATCCATCCACTCATGCATCCATCCATTATCTATCCATCCACTCATCCATTCATACATTATCTATCCATCCACTCATGGATCCAATCATCCATCCAATCATCCACCCCTTATCTATCCATCCACCCATTATCTATCCATTCAATCAACCATCCATTATCTATCCATCCATCATCAATTCATCCACTCATCCATTATCTATCCATCCACTCATGCATCCAATCATCCATCCACTCATCCATTTATACATTATCTATCCATCCACTCATGCATCCAATCATCCACCCATTATCTATCTATCCAATCATCCATTCATACATTATCTATCCATCCAATCATCCACCCATTTTCTATCCACCCATTATCTATCCATCCACTCATCCATTCTCTATCCATCCACTCATGCATCCATCCATTATCTATCCATCCACTCATCCATTCATACATTATCTATCCATCCACTCATGGATCCAATCATCCATCCAATCATCCACCCCTTATCTACCCATCCACCCATTATCTATCCATTCAATCAACCATCCATTATCTATCCATCCATCATCAATTCATCCACTCATCCATTATCTATCCATCCAATCATCCATCCATTATCTATTCATTCACTGATCCATTCATACATTATCGATCCATCCACTCATGCATCCATCCATTATCTATCCATCCACTCATCCATTCATACATTATCTATCCATCCACTCATGCATCCAATCATCCATCCAATCAACCATCCATTATCTATCCATCTACTCATCCATTCATCCATTATCTATCCATCCATTATCTATTCATCCACTCATCTATCCATCCATTATCTATCCATCCACTCACCCACCCATCTCTTTTTCTTTGTATTTAATGAAAGGTAACAATTAAATTACTTCTCAATTAAATTAGAATCAATATTATAATTATAAAGAAATAATATAAACGTATAAATGTATAATATCAGTTATTTTTCTTTGTGTATTTAATGACGATTGTTAAAAATAATAAATATTTATTAATTATAATATTATTTAAACATTTAATAAAATATAATTGTTAATTAATCAATAAGTAGAATAAAAATGACAAACTGTATTTTTACAGCATTCAACATTTTATATATACTTGGAAACTATGAATAGAATAACTATTATATAGTCATACAAATTATTCTAACATCAATGTTTCTATAATATCAGGATGTAACGTCGTAGAAACATGCAAATGTTTTGAGTGTCGACAATGAGTTTCAAACCTTCGATTGCGATGCATTTGGACGTCCACTGTTTCTCGAAGGTGGTGAGGCGCTTGCGCTGGCGGATGGAGATGACGTGCTCTTTAAAATCAAACTCTTCTGTGTAGAAGCGCAGCAGGCCGAGCCACAGCTCTCCGACGGACTCCTTATTCTGATGGAGCTCCGGGAGACGCCGCCGCTGGATGCGCAAAACACACATTAATTCATACATTTTGAGTGCACTTGAAAATGCACCGGGCTGCATATTTGTTTACACGGTCTCCAAGTGAATAAACACTAAATCAAGCAGGCAGAATGAAACCTCCTTGAGACACAAACAAACATGAACCATCTCAAAACAATCCTGCTCACCAACTCATCGAGGTCATCAAAGAAGAAAGCATTCCAGCCGTCCACCATCCTCAGAGGAACAATGTTCCCGTCAAATATCTGCAGAAGAAACACGACTCAAACTGAACAGAACGATTCTAGTTACAGAGATATTTCATGTTATTATTGGACATTTTGTAATAGTCCCACTAATGTTAATGGCACTAATGTTACCTCTTGTAGCACAGGGATGACTGGTGGTTGTCTCTGTTGTAGGAAATACAGCACCATGAGGATGTAAGCATAGGAGGAGAGACTTCCTCTGGAGGCATCGCCAATGTCACAGCGCTGACAAACACACACGTTCACAGTTTTTCTAGCGTATTCAACACTGTAGTATACAGTATTTCCAATGCAATGACATTTAATGAAGAGAGCACTGATATGCTACATTTCATTTAAACGTATTTACTTAATCCTTATTAAATATACATAATTATATGACCTCTTATTAACTCATTTGAGGCTAATCTTGAATGATAATACCTTGGCGACTAGCAATTAATTGGGATTGCCAGCTGTCTGAATGCACATGCTTGAATAAACAGGGAATATTTTACGCTACCATCTATATTCTGCACATTAGATTCCCATTTATGAGGACAACAGCAGGTCTTACCTTGGCAAATACTTTCATAGTGTAGCCCAGGTACTGCACGCGAGGGTCTAGAGCAGCATATGTGGCCAGCATCCGGGTGTTGTGTTGGGCCTGACACACAAAACAGGAAATAAAAAACAACAACAACAATAACTAAATGATATTAACATAAAACATAACATAACCATGGCTGTTGACAAGACATCAGGGCAAAAATGCTCCTGTATGAGTGTGTCTCATATTTATATCATATGATATATTTCAGCAATATATCACACAAGTGCTATAATGTGATATTGATTTCATGCAACAGTTCAATAAATAAGTTAATATTTTGTTATATTTTAGACACGTTTTTTCTCAACGAAAACATTACATATAAAGCCAGAGCAGAAGTGTTGTGCGTCTCCGAGCAGTTCAGTGGTGTTTCGTTTCTGAATGAATCCGCATTTTGAGCGAATCAATCGGGTGAACCAATGACCTGTTCGTAAAGAACTCTACTGGAAGTTTTAGTTTCTTATTTAGAGTACCATTTCATAAAAAATAAAAAAACATATTCCATGGTATTAAAAAACCCATTAAAAGGTAAAGTTTACCCAAAAATGACAATGTACTCACCCTAATGGCCTCATAAAAGTTTATGTGACAAATTCTATGTTAAAACAAATATATTTCTTTTTAAAGTTAGTTTTTCTAATATATATTTGATGCTTTTCTCATTTAACCTTTTAGTGGTAATTTCTAAGCAAAATATGATGTGCTATTAATTCACAGTTAATTAAATTATTAACAGCCACATCAAGTAATTAGATAAAAAATGAATAATTTGACAGTCCTAAACAGTGTATAACATAACATATAACGTAACAAAGTATCGTATCGTAATATAACGTAACATTTCATAAAGTAACAACATATAACGTATTGTGTCATAACAATGTATCCTAACATTTAACACATCGCAACATACTGTGTCGTAACAACGAACGTATCGTAACAACGTATTTTATCATAATGCATCGTATTGTAACGTAATTTAACGTATCGTAATGTAACATGACATAATGTATCGTAACAACGTATTATATCATAATGCATCATATTGTAACATGTACAGTATCGTAATGTAACATGACATAACAAAACGTATCGTAACAACCTATCGTAATGTAACAACAATGTATTTCGTAACAACATAAAGTATTGTAACGTACTAAAACATAACATATCATAATGTAACATGACAATGTATCGTAACAACGTATTATATCATAATGCATCGTATTGTAACGTAACAACGTATCGTAATGTAACATGACATAATGTATCGTAACAACGTATTATCATAATGCATCGTGTTTTAATGTAACAACGTATCGTAATGTAACATGTAACGTATCGTAATGTAACATAACAAAACGTATCGCAACAACCTATCGTAATGTAACAACAATGTATTTCGTAACAACATAAAGTATTGTAACGTACTAAAACATAACATATCATAATGTAACATGACAATGTATCGTAACAACGTATTATATCATAATGCATCGTATTGTAACGTAACAACGTAGCGCAATGTAACATGTAACATGACATAAAACGTATCGTAACAACCTATCGTAATGTAACAACCATGTATTTCGTAACAACATAAAGTATTGTAACGTACTAAAACATAACATATCATAATGTAACATGACATAATGTATCGTAACAACGTATTATATCATAATGCATCGTAATGTAACATGTAACGTATCGTAATGTAACATAAAACGTATCGCAACAACCTATCGTAATGTAACAACAATGTATTTCGTAACAACATAAAGTATTGTAACATACTAAAACATAACATATCATAATGTAACATGACAATGTATCGTAACAACGTATTATATCATAATGCATCGTATTGTAACGTAACGCAATGTAACATGTAACATGACATAAAACGTATCGTAACAACCTATCGTAATGTAACAACCATGTATTTCGTAACAACATAAAGTATTGTAACGTACTAAAACATAACATATCATAATGTAACATGACAATGTATCGTAACAACATATTATATCATAATGCATCGTATTGTAACGTAACAACGTATCGCAATGTAACATGTAACATGACATAAAACGTATCGTAACAACCTATCGTAATGTAACAACAATGTATTTCGTAACAACATAAAGTATTGTAACGTACTAAAACATAACATATCATAATGTAACATGACATAATGTATCGTAACAACGTATTATATCATAATGCATCGTATTGTAACGTAACAACGTATCGTAATGTAACATAACGTAATGTAACATGACAATGTATCGTAACAACGTATTATCATAATGCATCGTGTTTTAATGTAACAACGTATCGTAATGTAACATAACAAAACGTATCGCAACAACCTATCGTAATGTAACAACCATGTATTTCGTAACAACATAAAGTATTGTAACGTACTAAAACATAACATATCATAATGTAACATGACAATGTATCATAACAACATATTATATCATAATGCATCGTATTGTAACGTAACAACGTATCGCAATGTAACATGTAACATGACATAAAACGTATCGCAACAACCTATCGTAATGTAACAACAATGTATTTCGTAACAACATAAAGTATTGTAACGTACTACAACATAACATATCATAATGTAACATAACATAACGTATTGTACAGTATCGTAACGTAAGCATGACAGTGTTTCCCCACACACTGATTCATTTGTGGCAACCCGCCACAGTATCCAGGCGATAATAAATAAAGGAGTATAGTGAGAGTGACTCTAGGTTAACATGTAGTATTGATGGGTTGTATTTAGTCACTATCTTATACTTGTTTTATGTCTGACTACAGACACAAAAAAATAAATAATGGGAAAAGTTTTATTGGGCATACAACTGTATTACAGTATGTGACAGAAGCAAAACTAGATTTGAAGTGCCAAAACGTGTCTGAACGCAAAGGCGACATAAATATGCTAATCAGCAATCCTGTGGGAAACGCTGCGTGAGTCTCACCAGTGTGTTGTAGAGGCTGATGTCTCCCTCCAGTCCACTCTGTCGGTGTTCAAACTTCACTATAGGCACTTTAGCAGTTGTGATAGGCAAGATATTCCTTAGCCCTGAACCACACAAACAAACGAATCAGTCAGCGCTGAATAATCAACTCCTACGACTTTATATTGAAAAACTAACTTTTAGAAAAGAAATCAGTCACACACCTGTGTGTTTCTTCAGCACCTTGGCTAAACCTTCTATGATCTCCTTACAGTTCAGTTTCTGTAAGAAGGGCAAGAAAGCGAGACTGATTCAACTTTGCGAGTTGATAATTGGCTAAGATTTCTTTGCAAGGACAATAATACAAACTGATCCCCTTTTTAATGCTTCAAAACAAAAAGTACCGTTTAAAATAAGTCAGGCGTGTCCAAACCTGGTCCTGGAGCGCCGCTGTCTAGCAGAGTTGAGCTCCAAACCCAATTAAACAATCCTGAACCAGCTAATCAAGATCCTACTAGGCATATAGAAACTTCCAGGCTGGAGCTGGTTGGAGCTAAACTCTGCAGGAGCGGCCCTCCAAGACCTCCTGCACTAAGTGAAATCAGGCAACACAACACACATTTTTGAAACTTAAAAAAAAAAAAAAAAATGAATCCAATCATCCACCCATTATCTATCCATCCACTCATCCATTCATCCATCATCTATCCATCCACTCATGCATCCATCCATCATCTATCCATCCACTCATGCATCCATCCATTATCTATCCATCCACTCATCCATTCATCCATTATCTATCCATCCACTCATGCATCCATCCACTCATGCATCCATCCACTCATGCATCCATCCACTCATGCATCCATCCACTCATGCATCCATCCACTCATGCATTCATCCATTATCTATCCATCCACTCATGCATCCATCCACTCATGCATCCATCCACTCATGCATCCATCCACTCATGCATCCATCCACTCATGCATCCATCCACTCATGCATCCATCCACTCATGCATCCATCCATCATCTATCCATCCACTCATCCATTCTCTATCCATCCACTCATCCATTCTCTATCCATCCACTCATCCATTCTCTATCCATCCACTCATCCATTCTCTATCCATCCACCCATTTTCTATCCATCCACCCATTATCTATCCATCCACCCATTATCTATCCATCCACCCATTATCTATCCATCCACCCATTATCTATCCATCCACCCTTATCTATCCATCCACCATTATCTATCCATCCACCCATTATCTATCCATCCACCCATTATCTATCCATCCACCCATTATCTATCCATCCACCATTATCTATCCATCCACCCATTATCTATCCATCCACCCATCATCTATCCATCCACCCATCATCTATCCACTCATCCACCCATCATCTATCCACTCATCCACCCATCATCTATCCATCCACCCATCATCTATCCATCCACCCATCATCTACCCATCCACCCATCATCTACCCATCCACCCATCATCTACCCATCATC
Source organism: Opsariichthys bidens (assembly GCA_037194245.1). Classification (NCBI taxonomy): domain Eukaryota; kingdom Metazoa; phylum Chordata; class Actinopteri; order Cypriniformes; family Xenocyprididae; genus Opsariichthys; species Opsariichthys bidens. The sequence goes on along the minus strand of CM074285.1, from coordinate 26,059,824 downwards.
TACCCATCCACCCATTATCTACCCATCCACCCATTATCTACCCATCCACCCATTATCTACCCATTATCTACCCATTCACCCATTATCTATCCATCCACTCATCCATCCATCCACTCATTCACCCATTATCTATCCATCCACTCATCCATTCATTCATCATCTATCCAGCCACTCATCCACCCATTATCTATCCATCCACCCATTATCTATCCATCCACTCATCCATTCATTCATCATCTATCCATCCACTCATCCACCCATTATCTATCCATCCATCCATCATCTATCCATCCACTCATCCATTCATCCATTATCTATCCATCCACCCATTATCTACCCATCCACCCATTATCTACCCATTCACCCATTATCTATCCATCCACTCATTCACCCATTATCTATCCATCCACTCATCCATTCATTCATCATCTATCCATCCACTCATCCACCCATTATCTATCCATCCACCCATTATCTATCCATCCACCCATCATCTATCATCCACTCATCCACCCATTATCTATCCTTCCACTCATCCATTCATCCATTATCTATCCATCCACTCATCCATTCATCCATCCATCCACTCATCCATTCATCCATTATCTATCCATCCACGCATTATCTATCCATCCACGCATTATCTATCCATCCACGCATTATCTATCCATCCACGCATTATCTATCCATCCACCCATTATCTACCCATCCACCCATTATCTACCCATCCACTCATCCATCCATCCACTCATTCACCCATTATCTATCCATCCACTCATCCATTCATTCATCATCTATCCATCCACTCATTATCTATCTAAACTTAAAAAAAAAAAAAAAAAAAAAAAAAAATATATATATATATATATATATATATATATATATAAAAAATAAATAAGGTATGCTTCTTTTGAAGGAGCAGCAGTATTTATACCTCAGCTGTGTCATGACCCTCCAGTGTCATACAGATGTCCAGATCACTGTCACGAAAGCCAAAGCCGTTCTTAGAAGAACCAAACAGACAGAGCTGGGCCTTATCTGAACAGACAATCAGAATCAAGATCCATTTTCATTCAAAAGTAGGAATATTGCAATTAACTAATCTGTAAATGATCACAAAAACAGTGAAATCAAGATTATCGTCACACTGTTGGCATCTCTAGTCAAAAGCTGCTACATTAAAACTACTGCCGCATTTTTTCAGGAGACGCACCGTTTCTCCATGTTTTCTACGGACAGCTGAGAGTTGGGGGATATGACATCAGTGACAGGTGATGCAAAAAATGGTTAAAATTGCAGATTTTTTTTGGATTTAAACATCGTTAGAAGAATTTGGGAAAATGTAAGTACACAAGTTAACAAAATATATCTAACATTGTTCTAACGGTTTTTGGATAATGTGATGTAAAAAACCTTACTTATTGTACCTTATTGTACCTTTAATATTTATTATATTTATTATATATATATATATATTTTTTTTTTTTTTTTTTTTTTTTTTTTTTTAGTAAAAGTTTTCCGTTTTCATTTTTATTTTATTCTTTACATTTTTTACATTTATAACATAAATCTTTGCGTTAAATTAACTTAGCATTAAAGTTACAACAACAAAAGTTAAAACTTCCTGGTGATTTTAATAAAATGGCTGAGGAAGTGGCGGTAAATTTGACATTCTCTTCTGAGTGCCGCAAGCAATCTTTCAGTTATCTCAAGTTATTTTTTTTTCTTTTGGAAAGTTGCGCAAACGCTGCAATTAAATTTTTATTTTGTTATTGGAGCAAATGGGAACACAAAAATGAAGTTTACCCAATTATGACAACTTCTGCTTCTGAAAACCCTGGATATGTGAAAAGGGTCCACTTTATTTTAGTTAAAGCTATTTTGCTACAGCATGTTTTTTTTTTGTTTTTTTTATGGCAACCCTGCTGTGCTTTCATATGAATATGCATTCGCACCATTGTACTCTTTTCTTATGAAGTGCTCCAGGCTGGCCAGAATCTGCTCCCGCTTCTGCTGCTCACTGAGAGACGGCGACAGCTCACCTGCAAACACAAAACGATCACATCTGAACCTTCAACACAAATGCATCTGGTGCTGTGTTGGATATTAAACACAGATGATGGTGAAGTATGGTGTGGCGCTCACGGTAGCACAGCATGCAGAGCCCGTCCAGGATGTCTCTGAAGCGCTCGGTCATGGGCGGCAGAGGATTCAGCTCAATCTTCTTGAAGTCTTCGGGGCAATCGTCTTTAAGGTGGCCGTCACGCTTGCAGATGCTGCACACGACCGTTGGCGGCTGCACAGAAAAACCACCACCAGACACTTAATTTCTATATCACAGCATCAAATAACATATGAGAGCAATTCCACGCAAATGTCAACCTTGCTATGAAAAATTTAAGTTATCATAAAAAAATCAAAACCCTTTCTAAGTTGTCCATTTGGATCTGTATTTTATTGTATTGATGTGCTGTCATGTAAATTTTAAGTACATTTCTGCTAATTCACCTCAGATAAGGTGTGCACAGATACTAAAATTTCTTTTTTTTTATACAAACCAATTTCATGCTTTAAAAAGAGGGATCAAAGACTCATTTAATTATACTTTTTGTTGATAGTATGGATGTTGCAGAAAGATGGGGCATGACTGAGATATAAATACACTCACTTTGTTATAACTGCATTTCCCTTTAAATTTATGAAGGCTATATTTAGGAAATCACTCGACGCTAAAGTGCTGTGTCACGTCCGTAACGATTTAAAGAATAAGTTTATATTGTATAATCATTATTATTACAATTAATTTGAAACTTTATGTACAAAGCCAAAAAATGTCCATTCTAGTTATGATTGACAAATCATCTCACTTAATTGGTCTAAACAACCTAATTATGCGTTACGGACGTGACCGTTACGGACGCTTCATATTAAATCATGCATGATTTGACCAGCGCATATTTGTTTAATTAATTAATTTATTTATTTATTTCAAGCAATATAATGACACATAACAAAGGCAATCAAGAAGTATTCTGATTAAATCAATACGAAAAGATAAATTCATCAACTTTACAATATAAATCGATCTATTGCTTGAATCTATATGCTTGAATGCTAATTTTGCAATAATGTGGCTATTTTAAAGTACGATTGCGCATTCAACAACGCAAAACGGGTATAAACATTGTGATTAGTTTGACACAAAACATAATATATTGCGATCATTGTGACACGATTGCTTTTTTGCATGCAAAAAAAAAACAAAAACCGCTCTCCAGACTGTTACAATCAGACAGCGTTTCAATTCACTGACGGGACTGAGGGGAAACTGAGGGGAAACTGAGGGGAAACCGGTGCTCTTGACTCCGGAGAATATCGATATGATAAAATGCATATATAATGATTATGTATCTAAGCATTAGCAATTCCGTATCTTTCGGGGTCTAAAGTAAACACCACATTATCAAGCATATCATGCCCGAATTGAGTTTTGAACATGCTCACGTGCCGGTTACAGTTTAGCAGCATGAGAGATATGCGTGAACTAATCTATAACACGGTGATTTCAGTTTAAATTTGATTAATTGTGCAGACTTACCTACTGATGTCTCAGATGTTTGTTGTTTCAAATAAAAAGAGAGACACAAAAAGGTCTCTGTTCAAGTTTTCCGGCGTCAGCCAAGTGATGGTTTCGGAACGGTCACGTCCATAACGGAAAGACGTCACGTCCGTAACGTCCGTTTTTCCTCATAAATGGAAAAAATTTAACTAAAATAAAATAAATAATTTATGTTCTATAGAGAGCCGACACTCATCCATTCGGTTGGTATTATTTCTTTTGGCTTGTGCATTTTAATTCACAGAATTTCAACAAAGTATATTGTCTCCCACAAACTCGCGTCTTTTTTTGTCACGTCCATAACGCATGTTTATTTCCCTCATTTTAAATATAAAACGTATGTGTAGACTGATATTTTTCTGATGTCTGTACTCCTTTATTAAGGGAGTATGGACATATAAACAGACATTTAAATATATTGGTATTAAATGCATTTTCTGAGAATTTATATTTTATGTTTTGACTGCAAATGTCACGTCCATAACGCTGGAATTGCCCATATATATATACACACACATACATATATATATATATATATATATATATATATATATATATAAAAATTGTTTTATTTTTTCCATTTATGTTGCAATATCTTTGCAACAAATTATTTTTATGCACATTTTCCACCCTCTCTTAAAATTAAAGAGCTTATTTTTGCTGCTGTGCCTTTAAGCCTCTTATGTACATTACCGATCAAAGGTTTTGGGGTCAATAAAATATTTATAAAAGAAATTAATACTTTTATCCAGCAAGGACACATAAAATCAAATGTGGAAAATACATTTATAAAGTTATTTTGAACTTTCTATTCATCAGAGAATCCTGAAAAAAAACAGGGTTTTCTCAAAAACTGTTTTTAACGTTGATAATAATAAATGTTTCTCAAATCATCATATCAGAATGATTTCTGAAGGATCATGTGACACTGAAGACTGGAGTAATGATGCTGAAAATTCAGATTTGATCACGGGAATAAATGACGTTAAAAATATATTCAAATAGAAAATGGTTATTTTAAATACTTCACAATATTACTGATTTTACTGTATCCTCTAGAGTTATTCAGGCTTTTTTCACCAAAATTTTTTGATTTTTGTGATTATTTTTTTTTTTTAGGAATGGTACGAACCTTAGTAATGGTTTTAGCACTTGCAATATGGAGAAAAAAAAATCATATGACATAATTCGAAAAGGTTAAATGGTCTGAAAACAAATAGTCACTTGTGCTCCATGCAGAGCTTTGGAAACGTATGGGAGAAAAAAATTCATCTAGTGGAAACGTTTGGTACTGCGCCCAATCTAAATCTTACTGAAAGCTCATTTTTTGAGATATCAAGCTAAAATATGGAACGCAACTTGTTTAGATTTATGGATTTGATCTTCTTGCAGTTTTAGAATAAAACGTGTTATTGAAAACATATTTCATAAAAAAACTGAAAATACTATTTGTGCAACTTCCATAATAAATGCAAAATTCTGCAAGAGTCGTCTTTGAAAAGAGATTAAAATTAAATCTAAAGCATTCAAATTTATGACACTTAAGCTGGAAATTTCATTTTTCAGGTCTATGCTCAAAAAGTGAATAAATGGATTATAACTACAGCGCAAATATAATTTAGTTCCATAAAATTTTCTAAAAATACAAAATATTAAATTAAAAAACTAAAATATAGCACACATTTAATTGAAATAAAATTTAAAAAATAAAAAATAAATAAAAGCAGCCTTTGCGAGCATAAGAGACTTCATGAAAAAAAATCTTACCGACCCTAAACTTTCTCATGTGAAATTGGGATTTTGTAAAATTCTGACCATTTTAAGAGCCTTATTTACTTTTCCAGTGAAAACAACAAACTCATAATAATTCGATTCAGTAACTCTGAAGCTGGTTTTACTTCACATAAGATCAACACCAAACTGATTTTAGAGCCAAACACAACTATAACTATCCCTTATATAACTATGTATATCCACTCTAGACTTTCAGACATTTCCAAAATTTCCTGATACTTCCCTTTTTCCAGAGGTTTGCACGGTCAAGCACCACAAATATTACTGTATCCCGTGAAATTACCTTTCCTCCCGTGAAGATCATCCTGTCAAAGATGTAGTGTATGTCTTCTGGAGCGATACTGTCCTGTTCCTCCACCTCTTGATCTTTATCCTCCTCTTCCTCCTCATCGTCGCTGTCCATCGGCAGGCCGTTCAGGACGGAAGGAGACACAGCTGTGGCTTTACATCCGGCGTTCATCCCACCATCACTCACCAGGAGCTCGGTGAACCCTGCTCTCAGTCTCTCCTCTTCCTCTATATCCCTCTCTTCCTCATCCTCGCTGCTGTCTCCGTCCTCCTCGCCGCTCCTCTCCTCCCGGCTCTTCCGTTCCAGGCTGTCATCGCGGCCGTGCGAGCGCGCTCTACCGTGGCGTCGGGATTTCTTCCTCAGTAAGCCGCGGCTGGCGTTCGCTCTGTTCCTGCTCTGAGGACAGGCGAAGTACTTGTAGGCCATGCGGAAACGCTCCTGGATGTACTCGAACACCATCTGACTGTTCAGACTGCGAGCCACGTTCCTCTTCAACGCAAACGGATCTGGAACACCCAACATCTGATCATTTAAAAAGCGCTTTCATACTGCAGCGGTTGCCCATTTTCATACGTGACAAGCATACAGTGCACTTAAATATAGAAGCAATAGTAAAATACAGGCAGTTTACGCATCGGCTTGCTGAAAAGATACTCGGCAACGGGCAAATGTGTCGCTAAAATACTAGAATAAATTTTTTGTATACTGTATATCAATCTGAGCCACACTAGATCCCTCCGCTCACCCTCGATGGCGAGTCTGCGGCGAGGCCAGTGCTTGAGCTCTCGCGACAGCAGCTCTCGCAGACGGATGCTGATGATGTGCTCCTCCAGCGCAAACTCCAGCGTATAAAAGCGCAGGAGCTCCAGCCACAGCTGCCCCAGAGAAGCGCTCACCGGCTGCTCCAGCGTCAGACGGGACTGCAAACATAAACACATTACTAATACAGTTATCATCTCTACAAACAATTTCTCAATACTTTTTCAAAATTCAAAAATGGGTGTTACATGTGTATGTATTTGTATTTAGTTAACTGTTTGTCTGCCCTCTAGGGGACAGGAAAGGCAATTATTTGTGTTTTGTTTGAGCAGATTCCTTCCAGCTGTGGACCATCAGCGTGCGTTTAAAGGAAGCCAAGCGGTCACGTGTTGGCGGGGCACTTTAGCGTCCGACCAGAAACGGGGATCTGCTCTGTTTTGTGTTCGTCTTTTTTTGTTTTTGATTAATTTATCCCACACTTTGCTTATATATATATATTGAGTGATTGTAATAAATACTCCTATCCGATCGAGCCTTTGTGTTGCTCCTCTCTTGTGTTGGGCTAAAATGTGAATCATTTATCATTGGCTATTAGGGGTGTAACCGAACCGTAAAACAGTCAAATAGAGCTGCACGATTAATCGTAAAAAGATCACGATCTCGATTCAAGCACCAACACGATCTTATTTGATTAATTTGCCCCCGTTTTTTAAACCTTTGACAAAAACCATACCCGAACATTCAAATATGTGTTCGTGCTGCAGGTGGAGAGCACCTGTGTTACAAATATTCAAATGATCACAGAAGTACTGAGAGATAAGTGTTCAGTTAGTATATGTATATATAGTATAATAGAGCAAACTACCGCTTGAAACGAACTCGGCACGTCAAATAGCGGTTGTATGTACCGCTTATTCCACTAGGTGGCGACAAGTAACAAGTTGTCATTGAATCATTCATTATATCCAGTAAATTCACCGATTCATCCAGTGATGAAATAAGTATTCATTTATTAACAAAACAGTTTTTTTAAATAATTCATTCAAACATTTTCCAGCAATTTATATTTTGTCAGAAGCTCTAGTCAATTACGTGTTATTTTATTTGGTTGCGTGTTCAGAATCGTGATCTCCATTTGAAACCAAAAAAAAAATCGTGATTCTCATTTTATCCAGAATTGTGCAACACTGCAGCCAAACGATGAATTCAGTCAGTCACAGGTGATCCACACTCCAATCCAAAACCACCACAACACGGAAAAGAGCAGAAAAAGAACAGACGATCTACACCAACACAAAACAAGAGTATAGATGCCATAATCTCCATGGAAAGGAAAAGTGGCATCCCGTTTGTTTTTTTACTTCACAAAAATCTTTTCTTTTTATTGTGAATGTATGCAAATAAAAAGAGTTCACAGTTTCGAATGATGCCTTAATTTTATCTGTATGACCATAAATGACATTTACAATGCTGTTATACAACGAGACAAAATCACTGTGCTTTTATCTCAGTAATTCTGTGATCATTTGAATATTTTTAACAATAGGCTAACTGCTCTCTGGCAGCACGAGCACATATTTGAACGTTCCGGTATGATTTTGTCAAAGGTTTGTCGTCAATAAAATAAGATGGCATGGGTGCTTGAATCAAGATCACGATCTTTGGATCTAAAAAATGAAAAATCATCAAAACGGTCAGGTGTATCTGAACACATATACAACACCTACCTTTTACCATCTATATAAAAAGGCACAACTTAAGAATAATTTTGTAGTGTAATGTAAACAGACAATTTATCCCATACTGCAGCGCATTCTAAACTGTGGAGAGTTTTTGTTTTACAAAGAAATTGCGCAAAAGAAAGCATTGTATAATGCTACCTGTTGTTATTGTTTTATGAGTCAAAGTGACTGTAAATCAGTCCCTCCAGAAAAGCGCGGGATTTTTTTGTGATTGTTGCGGGCAAAAATCCTTAATTATGCGGCACGTTTTCTTAAAAAATGCGATGGAATATGCGGGATATTTTTGCAGTTTTATGTGATGAAATTGCGGGAACTTGCAAAAAACTGCGGTTTTTGATGCAAAAGAGGAAAAAAAGGTGATTCCCCCCCCCCCCAACACCCTGTTCTCACTAGATACTACCTTCATGTAAAGAGGCAGAATTACTAAATCACAGAATATTGAAGTTCTCATTCTGTTTTATTTCAGACCTTCATCAACACATGGCTCAAAATTACAAAACATTGAGTCAAATAAGTTCTGTCGCTTTACAAAAGGAATATTCAACGAATAAATAAAATATAAAAAAATAAAATGTGTGCTTCCTGTTTAACAGAGGTAGCGATACAAAACAGACATCTTCTGTTGAATCAAGTGCTCAAGTGCACAGTGTAACCTCTCACTGCAACGTGAATTATTTTACATACTACTAATATACTTGAAACTGAAAAGTGGTTTTCCAGCGTGGACTTGCGTCTGTGGTCCGACACGCAGTTGCACGGAGTGCAAAAATTATTTGCCCCCACTATCATGTAAAAGAGCGGGAAACTGCTTTGCGCGGCCTTTTGAGCTTATTTTTGTTGGCAAATGAGAATGATCTGCGTGCTTCATCACGGTTTCACCGCGGGGTTTACAGATGACGTTCACGTCGCGTCATTACGTCACTTCATAAGGTTCCCATGGCAATAGGGGGAAAATAATGGCGCTTGTGTGAAGTAAACGCAACATTTTTCAACTTTCTGCTAAGATATATGAGACTTTTTTGCAACGAAAAAACAGGGATTATGAAATCACGCTCGCCCCGCATATTTTTCTTGCTGAAATCGGCAATTTATGCGGCGAAAGTGCGGCGTATTTGAAAAAATGCGACCCCCGCATAAATATGCGGACTTTGGCTGATTATGCATGAAATCAAGCGATCGCATAATCGCGTTTTTCTGGAGGGACTGGTATAATGATGTATTTGAGACATGTATGAAGTAGTTGGGTAGTTTTAGTGCATTTTGAATGTGAAAATAACTGCTGTGCCAAGCTGAAAGTGTGAAGAATGTGAAATACTATCATACTTAGTGTTTCTTTAATGCAATCATGCACATTGGTGAAACGCTCACCTTGCCCCTAGAGTATTCGGCCTTCTTCTCTTTCTTCTCCGTGTGGGTTTTGGGGTCAGGTTTCGCTTTGCCGTCCATCCGGCCCTCGCCCGCAGGAGCGGGTCTGTGCTCCCAACCCACAAATGTGCCAGACTCCATCCCCGTCAGGTGAAACTCATCCACACGCTTCACTTCGAAGCCCTTGATCTGACCGGAACCACACGACGAGAATAGATTTCACATTTATTTAGATTTGCAGTTATCAGAGAGAGAAAGCAAGAGATTATCGCATTGTTAACTATATTTATTTGCTTGATAACATATATATTGATAAAAGAACTAGTCAAAAGTATTGTCAACTCTCACATGCAACAAGAACATTATTTACTTCGTTCCAGGTTTACTAAAACATCAGCTCTTACCCAATGTCCGAGATAAACGGGCAGGATGGGCTTCGCTCTCTGTTGCAGGAAGAATATGACCATCAGAGACAGCGAGTATGATGGGATTCCTCCCTCCGCCTGACAGTCGATGTGGCACAGCTACAAACACACACACAAATTTGTTAAGACCTCAGCGAGAAACGGCCACAGTAATCGTAGGAAAGTGTGACGGAGAGTCTTACGTTGGCCCAGTATCGGAAGGCCAGCACCAGAGGCACGAGCCTCGGCTCCAGTCTGGCCAGAGCCGCAAGGTGATTGGTGGTGAGGCACGCGACATCATTTCCTGCACTCACTTTGCACATTAACCCACTGCAGAGACAGCAAAGAGCTCATATCAGACTATTTTTAATGTCTTCAAACGGTTAATTCTTCATGTGCAGTAACTATTTATGATATTGCCCACATAAAACTGACCTCGCCACATCTCTGCAGAAGACGACAGGGACTTTGGCATGAAAATCAGACTCCACCTCGGCAAACTCAACTGGAAACAAAAGTGAAACTGGAGTTATTCCGCGCTCTCGAAACTCAAGTCTTGTGCATATGTGAACTTTCAGCTGTTGAGCAGACAAGTGAAGCATATTTATGATTACAGGATCTGTCACACACTTTTTTGTGTGTGTGTGTGTGTCTGAATTTGTGTCTCATAAAACCTTCTGATCTAAAAGCTTAAATTACTAAAATGAGTTTCATAAACATGATTTAAAATGTATGCAAAATAAAAGCATTGAAAGTTGGACAAGTTTTTATTAATGTATATATTAATATATTAATGTATATAAATATTTATTACATATATTAGAGCTATAATGTATGAGATTATTTTTATATATACATATATATATATATAAAATCACTGAATAATTAAATATACATATATATAAATATCAATAAATTATAGCTCATATATATATATAAAATGACTGAATAATTAAATATACATATATATATATATATATATATAAATATCAATATATTATAGCTCATATATATATATATATATAAAATGACTGAATAATTAAATATACATATATATATAAAAATATCAATATATTATAGCTCATATATAAATATATATATATAAAATGACTGAATAATTAAATATACATATATATATAAATATCAATATATTATAGCTCATATATATATATATATATATATATATATATATATATATTCACTTTTCTATAACTCAGGAGACCTACAGGAGACCAAATTAATATATTGAATTTATTTGATTAATTCATTGGCATATGTAATTAATTTCAAAACATGCTTTGGCAATGTTTATTTTTAATAAATAAATATATATATATATATATATATATATATATATATATATATATATATATATATATATATATATATATATATATATATGCACATTATAGTATATATTATAAAATTATAAAGTGTACAGTATATATTTTAATATATACTATCCAGGCAAAAAATACTAGAGTCTATAACTGGATCATTATTGCAGTGATTATTATGTTTTATGTTTGGTAACAGTTCTTCTAACCCTAATCGATTTTCATTTCTTAAACAACCATGTAGGAAGACACATCATGGTCATATTCCAGGATGACAAAGAAAAGAATTGTGAAAGAATGGTAGGGAGGGAGCATGAAGAATCATGTTCACACATGAATTGGCACCTCTGAGTCCAGATCTAAAATTCATTTTAGGTTTTTGGGATGTGCTGGAGGAGACTTTACAGAGTGTTCACCTCTTGCATTGTCAATACAAGATCTTGACCAAAAATTGATGCACCTAATAACATCACAACATTTATTTACATCAAGAGGTGCATGAATGGGAAACCCACCGCTGTTCTTTAAGATCTCCAGCACTTGGATCAGCACATCAGGTTGAGTCATCTGCACGACAGAAATGTGTTAATAACAATACAGTAAAACGTTTATAAACAGCAAAATGCATCATCACACATCCACAAAAGCAGCTTGTATGTTCACTCACACTGGAGGGGTAAGAGACGTCGATGTTGATGTCACTCGTTTTAAAGGCGAAGCGGGTGAGGCAGGAGCCGTAAAGGCGGAGAGAGCACGCTACGAAGAACAAAGGACGGGAGATGTCATTCAAACATTCACGATACTGAATATTCACAACATTTTCACTTTTAACTTGCCTTATCCCAAATGTTTCCAAGAATGTTTAAATCCAGAGCTATTTTAACCACGACACAGACCGCGTCTGTGCAAAGACACTTTAATATATTACATGTTTTATTAGACAGATGAGGAAATGTTTGGATCCATTCATCAACAGAAAACTAATTGTTCTATAGCTCAACACAATAAGTTTTATTGTTTAAATCTTGTGTCTTGATTTACAGCAAGTACCATGTTTTACCACAGGCACACATGACACTTTATCAATTAATGTCTTCATATCCACTAAAGGATTGTTAGGCTGCATAGATCAGGTCAGCCGGAACCGGGAACACTTCCTATAACACCCGATGTACTCGTTACATCAGAGGAAGAATGGCGTCTACGCTAATTTTAGTCTCTCTGCTTATCCCGAGGTTTACCATTTAACGTGATTGGCTGGATCCGGGCCGTGTCTGGGTCGGATCGGGAACCAGCAGCGTGGCCTTGGGGTGTCGGTGGAGACTGTGTGAACTGGCTCATCCCTTGTGAGGGCCTTCCCGACTCATCAGCCAGTGGCACAGATCCCCAACAAACCGTCCCATACCGGCGTGATCAAAAAGATCTTAAACTAGATGGAACTGGATTGAATATTTTGACTGTTGCGATTCCAAATCGGACTTATGACCTGTAACTCTGGCTGAGTATCGGACAAGTGTTCACTGTTGGCCAGAGGAGAACTGGCCCCCCGACTAAACCTGGTTTCTCCAAAGGTTTTTTCTCCATTTTGTTGGAGTTTTGGTTCTTGCCGCTGTTTGGCTTGCTTGGTTGGGGACACTTGCTTGATATTCAGCAGTGTTTTTGATATGCCTGCATTGGCGCCGTTGTATGTGAACTGAGCTGAGCCGGACGATTACGTCACTGTTTTCTCCAGTGCTGATATACATAAATTAACTACTAATAACTATTGATCTTTGCAACGGAATGAATCAATAATATATAGAATAAGCTGCACAATGACCCCATTTTCTTATTAATGTAAAGCTGCTTTGCCACAATTTGCATTGTAAAAAGTGCTATATAAGTAAAGGCGACTTGACTTACCATGCCTAATATCTTACAGAAGTGTGCAACAAGTGTCTCATAGCAGCTCCCGAGCGAACGCAGAGAAGCACTATAATAACTTTCTACACCCAAACATCTCTGATATGATAAACCGGGAGAAGCGAAAAGCTGCAACTGCGGTATAATAAAAACTCCACTGCTCTCGAGACGAGTGACGCGATCGTCTCTCATTAGCAATCGCGCGTTCCGCTCCAACTGCTTTCAGCCACACCCCGCTTCATATTACAGTAATGATAATAAATCTTTAATACATTAGCTCAATATGATTTCTGCCCGAGTCCCGTCGGATTCTCGTCTTCACGTCTGCAGCCAGTAGAAAACACCTCCCATGATTCTGCGAAATCAAGGTCTCATCAAGCTACGCCTTTGTTGTGAATAAGCGACCTCTAGCGACGAATATTACATATTGTGCCTTTAACAGAATAAATTGAATACATGTATGCAGGGAAAGCTGTGTACCTGTGAGTTGTTTACGTATAATACCCTCCATCCGGAGTACCACGGCTTGCCTCGACGCAAAGTCTTCCTCTGAGATGCCTTGCACCTCTGCCGCCTCCAGGACGGCGGAGTCTAGCGCCCTCAACTGGGCCGGAGAGGGAAGAGGAAGCGCTCGCAACTCATTTTCCTCCTGCTTTTCCTGGAAAATACACAAACAAAAGGATTTAAAAAAAATCTGTATCAGTCAAACATTTGGCCGTAACACAATGAATTCAGAGACATCTTCTATGACAGCGTTTTATTGGGTTTTCAGTGACGTGCAGCGTTCTTGTGCATGCTTGCTAAGGGTCTAACAGAAGCCAGCACAGTAAAAACACACTCTAATTATTATATAAACAACAGAGAAAAGCTCACCATGATGTTCTTCTTGTGACGCTTCTCTTTAATGTGCTTGTGAGCACCCTGGATGTTCTCCACGTGGACTGAGCACAGTTTGCATAGATACTGGAAATTCGGGTACTCCGGAGACGGCTGTGGGAACACACAACGACAGACAAACCAATCACATCGTGCAACATCGATTCACACAGACGTGGAGCCAAACATCTTCTAAAACTTGTAATAAGAAGTGCTTATTGAAAAAAAGAGAAGCTTTAAGTGCTGCCTGTGGTTATTTTCCTAAATATTTAATTTTTATTATTAAATTGTGATACTGATAATATTTGTCATTGCTGTATTTCTCTCTCTTTTTTTTAGTAATGCTTATATTTTTATTTACTAATAACAATAATGAAAAATTATTGTTTGTGTGCAGGAATGCGTCTCACCTTGAGCAGCCGGTGGATGTAGTCTCTCTGCAGCCTCTCCTCCGCCTGTTTGAGTCCCAGTTGTTGGTCAGAGGTCAGGTTTCCCACCTCCACGACCTCTGCTGCGACCTCAACCCTCTGTCTGCCTGAGATCTCCACACCTTTAAAGGAACAGATAGCAAAAACAACCCAAACATAAAACTTTACTGTCATTGAAAGGCAAAAACACAGTAAATTCTCAGCCTGTTTGAGCAACATTTGACTAATCGTTAGTCGACTAGAAGAAATTTTATTAGTCAGTTAGCCACAGACAAAAAATGTTAATGTCTTGAGGTAATTACAGTAATCAGGCAGGAAATCCAAACGTTCACCATTGACCTCAAATATGGCTGATCATTTGAAACATGCAAGCAAGTAGTAGCAACATTTACTGCTTGCTCTAAATTTAACCTGGATAAATATACGCTATTATTAGAAGCATATCCAAGTGTTTGTGCGGAGTGTGGAAGCAGAAGTTTAGCAGACATGGAGGTGCTGGAGTGATTACTTGCATTTTTTTGGATAACAATGGAAAATACCCCATCATTTTTGGTCATACAAATAAGAGTAATACAGCATTCCAAACTGTAAACGGTCTACTTTTATTTGTGTAAACTCACAATAGCAAGAAAATGTTACGCGTTTCTAAAATAAAGAAAACAAACAGGATGC
This sequence comes from Opsariichthys bidens, assembly GCA_037194245.1. Classification (NCBI taxonomy): domain Eukaryota; kingdom Metazoa; phylum Chordata; class Actinopteri; order Cypriniformes; family Xenocyprididae; genus Opsariichthys; species Opsariichthys bidens. The sequence goes on along the minus strand of CM074285.1, from coordinate 26,044,637 downwards.
GCTTCCTGCCGCCTTGGTCTCGGTGAACTGGAGCGCGTAACAAAAATAAACCAAAACTCAGCCTCGCAGACATGAGAAATACATCAATGTAAAGTAGAGCTGCAACTAACGATTATTTTTTCTGTCGACTAATTATATTTTTTTTTTTTTTTTTTTTTTTTTTTTTTTTAATCTTGATATTTTTTTTTTTCAGAAGTTTTAAGAGCTAATTTTTCATTTGATTGAGGTGTAGAAACACTGGGACACGCCCGTTATGTAATAATACGATTTGATTTTGATTAAAAATAAGTCATTATGTGTGTTCGTCCAGTGGAAGACATTTGAACTTTAACATGAAGAGAGTCAAAGACTTTCTCTACAGTCTTAAAGGAACTTTGATAGTGTTCAAGCCATTGAACAAACGTCTCCTGAACCGTGTGTTTTTCCTCTCGCTCTGTCTGTGATGCAGCGAGTCTTAGCGAGCGCGCGGGGAACTGAAATCTTGCACGTGCGAAAGAGAACGTCCGCGCACATCCAAACAAACTTCTTTGAAATGCAAAACTGATTTTCGTTCGCTCGAAATATTTTCTTATTTGCGAGACGAAGATTTTCGAAATGCCCTTTCGCACGCTCAAAATATGATCTTGCGCGCGCAAAAATTTGGCAGGGATCCAATTCCACAGGTGGAACGCCATTTCGGTTCTGCAAAGGGAACAAAGGACCGTTTATTTGGCCTCTGTTTAAAGTATTCCCACACTTTTGATCATCGTGGTCTGGGTTTTTGTGATAGAATAGAACTTTCTCCGTTCCCAAGGACGCCATTACGCCAGATGAATGTAAACAGTGTGACGCGTCGTTGCAGCACTAATAGAAAGCTTTAAATGTGATGCGAATGTCAACCTATTCAAGTGGAAAACGAATATTCTCAGATTATGTAATCCGTATGAACCGTGTATATAGATGAGTCAGCATCTCCGCAGCCGAAAACACAGAAAACATTATAAATAAATGATTCAAATGTTTAGACAGTCTCCTTGCTGGGTTTTTTTTTCCACGACACGTTCATAATACTTTTCCCGGTGCGCTGTGGCAAGCTTTAAGTGTGCGTTTGAGCACCGATTTTTATATATATATGAAATTAAAGGCTAATTATTATTATTTATATGGCTTGTTAACACACACGTGCGATCAGTCAACTCATCGCTCAAATGAACGACTAACAGTCGACTAGAAGACTGCCCTAGTAAATACACCTACACTAGTATAGAGAACACGTTAATATTTTTAGAACATAAAAATAAAATAATTTTAATAATAAATGATTTTACCTCTCCTTTGTCACTATTAAATTGAAACATTTAAAATACACACCAGTTTAAAAGTTTGGGTTTTTTTTGCAATATACAGTCCCTCCAGAAAAACGCGGGATTTTTTTGTGATTGTTGCGGGCAAAAATCCTCGATTATGCGGCTCGTTTTCTTAAAAAATGCGATGGAATATGTGGGATATTTTTGCAATTTTATGCGATGAAATTGCGGGAACTTGCAAAAACTGCGGTTTTTGATGCAAAAGAGGAAAAAAAGGTGATTCCCCCCCAACACCCTGTCCTCACTAGACTCTACCTTCATGTAAAGAGGCAGAATTACTAAATCACAGGATATTGAAGTTCTCATTCTGTTTTATTTCAGACCTTCATCAACACATGGCTCAAAATTACAAAACATTGAGTCAAATAAGTTCTGTCGCTTTACAAAAGGAATATTCAACTTCTGTAAAAATGAATAAATAAAATATAAAAAAATAAAATGTGTGCTTCCTGTTTAACAGAGGTAGCTGTACAAAACACACATCTTCTGTTAAATGAAGTGCTTCCAATCTCTTACTGCAACGTAAATTATTTTACGCACTACTAACATACACCGTCATGTAACACACTGGGAAACTGCTTCGCGCGGTCTTTTGAGCTTATTTTTGTTGGCAAATGAGAATGATTGGCGTGCTTCATCACGGTTTCACCGCGGGGTTTACAGATGATGTTCACGTCGCGTCATTACGTCACTTCATGAGGTTCCCATGGCAATAGGGGGAAAATAATGGCGCTTTACTTGTGTGAAGTAAACGCAACATTTTTCAACTTTCTGCTAAGATATATGAGACTTTTTTGCTACGAAAATACAGGGATTATGAAATCACGCTCGCCCCGCATATTTTTCTTGCTGAAATCGGCAATTTATGCGGCGAAAGTGCGGCGTATTTGAAAAAATGCGACCCCCGCATAAATATGCGGACTTTGGCTGATTATGCATGAAATCAAGCGATCGCATAATCGCGTTTTTCTGGAGGGACTGAATATAGAAATTAATACTTATTTAGCAAGGGTGAATTATTATTGTAAAGTGTTACCGTCTACTCTCTCACCAGGTATCTTCTCTGTAGCTGGGATGGTGTTGTTGTGTGTTGAGCTCTCCTCTGCTGTGTTGCTCAGCAGAGTCGCTCCCCCATCCTTGGCCAGTCCAGTATTTCGGAGCGGCGTTCTCTTCTCCGGTGTCTGTTGACGGGCCTCGCTGGGCAGGGGCTTCCCTCTCCCCCTCTCGCCAGAATTAGTTCTGCCCGTCAGCCTGCGGGCTTTGCCCCTGCCCTGCTCCTGAGGGCTGCCGGTGCACGTCCTGCCTCCGCTATGGCCGCCCTGGATCTCCTCTTTCACCCTGGGGACGCCGTCCTTGCCCCGGCTGGTGACTTTGGCGCTCTCTCTCTGGGGTTTGGAGGGCGACGCCTTGCCCACACTCGAGCGGGCAGGTTTGACCAACTTCACGGGGCTTTTGGGGTCCTCCATGCCACTCCACTTCTCTCTGAGAGACTGAAGAAAAGCCCAAAGGGATCTGGGTTGAAGGTTTCTGGAATGGAATCATGACAGAATCAGATTCTGGAAATACAGAAATGTTTGTGCATGGAAAGTTTGAGAAATCTGGAAGACTTGGGATTGGAATAGTAACTTATTACATAATAAATACTAATGAATACCCACTTTTTTAAACTAGTAAGTGAAACAATAGACATTATTCCACAATAAAGCTACAGTCTGTTGGTTAAATTCAACGAGTGGAATCAAGTCATGAGTAAAAAAAAAAAATAAAAAAATTGCATCTTTAATTAACATAAATGTCGAATTATTTAATCGGGGAGCAAAAAGGCACATCAAAAAAAGATACTATAAATCGCTGTTGTATTTTCAATTCCATTTATCACATCTCAAGTTGAGCACATCGCATTATGGGATATATTTGTAATGGCATACTATCTTATTTGTTATTTACAATATTCCACGATAATTTCACTCAATTGTATGCTACCGTTTTGTCACATGACCTTATGTTGCACATAATCATCTCGAAATTAAAACAAATCTTAAAATTTGGTAATGTGATGAAATCAAGTATATCAAATAATTGCATCTGATGTTATTTCTAGTTTACTCATGACACTCAAACATTATGTTTATAGAAGATCATGTGTTCCACGCACACTAAAAACTTAACCCTTAAAGGGATAGATCACCCAAAAATGAAAATTATGTCATCATTGATGACCCTTAAGTTGTTACAAATCTTTATGAGTTTCTTTCTTCTGTTGAGCAGATGATGATATTTTGAAACATGCTGGTGAGCAAACAGTTGTTGGACCCCATTGACTTCCATAGTAGTAAAAAAATACTGTGGAAGTTAATGGGGTCCATCAACTCTCTGCTTACCAATATTCTTAGAACAAGTTTAGAACAACTTGAGGGCGACTCAATAAGAAAATGTTCATTTTTGGGTGAACTATCCCTTTAAGAATTTTTTTCAAATTTAAAGAAATATTCATGATCAATCTTTTTGTTGGGAAAAGCATCAGCTTGAGGCGAGAAAACTAGTCCTCACCACTCAACTCCATATTTAGTTAATAATATCCGTAGCTCCTACACATTTTGCACTTTAAAGTTCCATATTTAACATAAATGGTTCGTGCAGCATTATGTTTGATATATTATACAGCCATCTCTAAATATTTTTATTTTTCGTTTTTTTTTTTCCCATTGGTTTTCCCAAAGTGATAACATGCGCTTAAATGAGAAGAAATTAAACATGTTGCATGATAAACAGTAAGCGCAGTCTGAGCGTTTGTGCCTTTATCTGTTGCTGGTTTGTATGGAAGCTTGTTTTTGCCACTAAATAAATTGGAAAAAAAAAAAAAAGGTAATTGTGACTTCTTTTTTTTTTTACAATCTTTTCTCAGAATCGCGACATATAAACTCACAATTGCGAGCTATAGGGTGCCATTGTAACGCTCGAAGCACTTTAATGAGCTAGGCGGATGGTCTAAAAGTGTTTTACCTCAAAATAGCAACACGCCAACAACGCACCTGGTTTTCATACCAGCGAACAGATGAGCGCGAGTGCATTTGCTATTTAAACAATGTTGGCGCTGGACGTGAAAATGATAACTGCATCAGGCTGAAAATAACAAAAAACACTTGTGTCGCATTGTGCTGGGTGTATGATAGGGCCCGTTTATTCTCACAATTACGAGATAAAACAGACTTATTTTTTAGAATTGTCAGATATAAACTAGCAATGGCAAGATATAAAGTCCTGCCCCCATTAGTTACTGTTGCTATGTCCGCTCTCACGCCACACATCATGTTCTCACGCAGTGAAAAATACATCCCGGAGCGAAGAGGACACTGACAACACGTCGACAGACAAGACAGAGCAGGTTACTTTTGATATGAAAGTCTTATTGTAATTTTTTTAAGAAGTTTAATCAATAAATAGCGTCTAGTGTGTCTTTAATGATCGCTGTAGCTCCTCGTGAAGCGATCGTCTCTTCTTACTAGTTCATTTATAGCATCAAATAAACATGAATGAACATCAGAAGGAATGTTGTTTCAAGACGTGAGGACACACAATTTATCAAGTTCACCAACATTAATCTACTAACTCCCCTGACTGCTTTGACGGACAAAATGGCAGATTTGGGGTTATGATTGGTCAGATCGCCTGTCAATCAAAAGAAGAAAAATAAATAAATAAAAATTCTCTCAGAATTGTGAGTTTTTATCTCATAAGAACTCTGCAAAACATGTCAGATCATTCTTGGTCTCAACATCCGACTCAAGACCTTCAAGCGCAAAGAATAAATAATGCAAAACATTCTCACGCAAGAGCTGTAAATCTTTCCCGCTCAACATGCACATTTAATACAACATCAACGTATGAATTACAGTTATGAAAATAAGAATACAGACCAGAAATGTCATCAATATGCATGAGTCATATTCAAACTGAGCACAACATATCTCAGAAAGACTAGTATGTTAGTATTCGTCTCAGAACATGTGACAACAGAACAATAATCTACGTATTAATCAGTACGGCACTCTATTACATTTATGCATGCTTTAATCCACAGCGATTATCACTACGTTCAAGGATTTTTATCAGTTCATGCGTTCCCTGGGAATCGATCCCAAGCTGTTACAGGAACGTAGTACATACTGTATACAGCCTACATTTTTTTTTTTTTTTTTTTTTTTTTTTTTAAAGAAAATAACAGGAACTTTTACACAATATACATTTCAGACACAGAATGCTTAATTCAGCGAGTCCGGTAATCACCTTGGAAATAAAAATGGTTGTTTTACACTATCAATCCAATTTTCTGTAGACGTCTTTTTGGCAGTGCAGTAAAAGGATTCGTTCACTTCAGAATTAATTTCCTGATAATTTACTCAGACCCATGTCTTCCAAGACATTTGTCTTTCTTTCTCCAGTCGAAAACAAATGAAGGTTTTTGAGGAAAACATTCCAGGATTTTTCTCCATATAGTGGACTTCAATGGGGTTCAACGGGCCCAAATGTCAGTTTCAGTGCAGCTTCAAAGACTCTACATGATCCCAGACGAGGAATAAGAGTCTGATCTAGAGAAACCATCGGCTTTTTCTAAATAAAATAAAAATTATATACTTTTTAAGCACAAATGCTCATCTTGCACTGCTCTGCGACACGTCAAACATGACATAATCTCTTTGGAAAGGTCACGCGCGACGTAGGCGGAAGTACCGATCCATTGTTTACAAAGTGAACGTGGAAGCGGAAGTACCGATCCATTGTTTACAAAGTGAACGTGAAAATATTAAGTCAAACAGCCTTTAAAAAACAACGATGTCGGAGGATTTTGAAGTTGAAAGAGAAAAGGAGTTTTTTGCCCAACCGCAGTACTTCCGCTTGACTTTTCCAACGTGAATAAGTAATGTGTGGCGCATCGAAAGTTTATTGATTTTTCTCCATATAGTGGACTTCAATGGGGTTCAACAGGTTGAAGGTCCAATTATCAGCTTCAGTGCAGCTTCAAAGAGCTCCACATGATCCCAGATGAGGAATTAGAATCTGATCCAGAGAAACGATCATCCATTTTCAAAAAAAAAAAAAAAATTATGTACTCTTTAACCACAAATGCTCATCTTGCATCGCACAAAACTACATCTCATTTTCTCCAACTTCAAAATAATCTGACATCGTTGTTTTGTAAAGGCTGTTTGACTTCGTCTTTGCACGTTCACTTTGTAAACAATGGATCGGTACTTCCGCCTACGTCGCGCGTGACCTTTCCAAAGTGATTACGTCATGTTTGATGTGTCACAGAGCAGTGCAAGATGAGCATTTGTGTTTAAAATAGTACATACATTTTTATTTTATTTCTTTAGAAATTGACTCTTTTGCTAGATAACACTCTTATTCCTCGTCTGGGATCATGCAGAGCCCTTTGAAACTCACATTTAGACCTTCAACCTGTTGAACCCCATTGAAGTCCACTATATGGAGAAAAATCCTGGAATGTTTTCCTCACAAACCTTCATTTCTTTTCGAATGAAAAAAGAAAGACATAAACATCTTGGATGACACGGGGGGGTGAGGAAATTATCAAGAAATTTTAATTCTGAAGTGAACTAATCCTTTAAATAAACAAAAGGTTCATCATACCGGAAACGGAAGGTAAAGCACAACGCATTGTGCTCGGTTATATACTGCATATTGCAGCAAATGCATACAGTATACTTACTATACACGACAGAAATAGTATGAGTAGTATGTTAGTAAGCTTTATTACAGAATAACTGTCAGGAAAACATGATATCACCATTACTAAGCAATTTACCTTTCAATTCTTAAGGATCCAAACATATATATATATATATATATATATATATAAAGGAAATATGGATCGAATCTGTCCAGTAACTTCATATCATTATAACTTTAGAAGGTAAATATATATATATAATACATACTAGCTATTAACTTTTAATTATTTACAGCATGTGTTGGCACAAATATTCAATCCTTCACAAGTTTAATGACCTGTAGGCCTGAACAAACACAAAACTACAGTCGCACAGGAACTACAGTGAAACATGACATTAATTAGGGGATTATTTTCATGTACCTGCAGTGATATTAAATCCTAAATGACATTGCTCGACTCCGATTTCCTTTTACCTTTGTAAAAACACTGCATGTAACCTTGCAATGATCAAACACTAGCAATGCACCGTTACCTGCACACTTACACGTAGAACACATTTATATGCGAGTAATACACACTTAGAAATGTGTATCATTCGCCAAAGGTCTGATTTGATAGTAATTCCCCAAACTTTTGTCAATGTATTTAGACTTAGCTCGCGCGCTGCGCTAGTAACGCCTCACGCGCCTCTTCCTCACTGGTGTGTTTACTTTTCTGCCTTACCTAGATTCACAAACGTGCGGTAGATCAGCAGTACATGCTGAGATCGATCATAAGGAGCGGTGACGGTTCGGCGTCGCGTTAAACGCCATGTATCCCGGCGCTGATGTTGTTGTTGTTGTTGTTGTTCTCGGCCCTGCTCAAGACGGTGAGCGCACGCGCCATGTTAACTGTGCTCGCGCGCTGGATTGTGGGCCGCGTCAGTGCGGCAGGCGGGGAAACCGAAACTGCACTGGAGACCGACGCGACGCTACGACGCGTCATGTCGTCGAGGTGACGCCTACAGGCGGCGCTCTGTGGCCCAAACGACATACTAAGACTCTAAAAGAAAGCGTTCGTTACATCCAAACTGGATGTGACCGTTATTTTGGTGTGTCTTCTGCTCATTTGCATATTAAATGAGCATGAGAAACACCGTCGTATGATAGGATAATAATGTTATGAATACCTAAAACGAACATAAAAAGAGAATAAACTCAAAATTATTATTATTATTATTATTATTATTATTATGTATACAAATTTACGTATAATATACACAAAACTAAATATCATTATTGTTATTATTAAATATTTGATTTGAACCATTTTTATATTATTGCTAGAATATATATTATAGACATATGCTACATTGTATAATACATCTACACAAAACAAAATTTAATGTTGATTCTGAAAATATAACATTGTGTTATGTTAAAAAATACGGTACATTTAGATTTAGATGATATTTGACTAGAGAAATACAGTAAATTGAAGATATTTGCCATCTGTATTTTCATAGAATAAAATTAATTTTTTAGGTGAGCAAATAAGGTATGACATTCATCAGGGAAAAACATTTGATTCTTGTGTTTTGCCAAAGATCTTATTAAAAACTTCAAAAGGTATGGCTGAATTCATTGTATGTATTCAGTGTTAATATGCATGTTAAAACCCTTATTTCTAAAACAGATAACATACAACAACATTTTTAAATAATAATAATAATAATATTAGTAATTTTGTAAATTTCTAAATAAATAGCTACAAATAGTTAAATAAATAGTGTGATTTAGATAACTCTAAAATTAAACTGAACTGTTTTTTAAAAAGTAGCCAATTAAATGTATCTAGAGAAAGAAATCGAAGACCACCTTTGCTTTCATAAAATAAAATAATATTTTAAGTTTACAAGTAGGCTATTCTATGGAAGCCTGTTTCTGCGACTGAAAAAAAGAAGATTATTGAGACTTTTTATCTAAATTCTAATTCTAAATTTTTTTCTCAGAATTCTGAGTTATAAAGTCAGAATTGAAGTGAAGTGAAAGTCGTGATATGAAATTTGAAATTTGTGCTCTGCATTTATCCCACCCAAGTGCACACACACAGCAGTGAGTAGTGAACACACACCCAGAGCAGTGGGCAGCTATTGCTACAGTGCCCAGGGAGCATTTTAGGGTTAGGTGCCTTGCTCAAGGGCACCTTAGTCATGGTATCAAAGGTGGAGATTGTTGTTTATTCACAATCCCCACCTTCAATTCCTGCCGGCGTGGGAATCGAACCAGCAACCTTCTGATTACAAGCCCAACTCCCTCACCATTAGGCCACGACTACCCTTGTGATATAAAGTCAGAATTGCGAGATAGAAAAGTCGGAATTCTGAGATATAAAGTCAGAATTGCGAGATATTAAGTCAGAATTGCGAGATATGAAGTCAGAATTGCGAGATATAAAGTCAGAATTGCGAATTATAAAGTCAGAATTGCGAGATATAAAGTCGGAATTCTGAGATATAAAGTCAGAATTGCGAGATATAAAGTCAGAATTGCGAGATATAAAGTCAGAATTGCGAGATATAAAGTCGGAATTGCGAATTATAAAGTCAGTATTGCGAGATATAAAGTCGGAATTGCAAGATATAAAGTCAGAATTGCGAGATATAAAGTCAGAATTGCGAGATATAAAGTCGGAATTCTGAGATATAAAGTCAGAATTGCGAGATATAAAGTCAGAATTGCGAGATATAAAGTCAGAATTGCGAATTATAAAGTCAGAATTGCGAGATATAAAGTCGGAATTCTGAGATATAAAGTCAGAATTCTGAGATAAAAAGTCGGAATTCTGAGATTTAAAGTCAGAATTGCGAGTTATAAAGTCAGAATTGTGAGATATAAAGTCAGAATTGCGAGATATTAAGTCAGAATTGCGAGATATTAAGTCAGAATTGTGAGATATAAAGTCAGAATTGTGAGATATAAAGTCAGAATTGTGAGATATAAAGTCAGAATTGCAAGATATTAAATCAGAATTGTGAGATATAAAGTCGGAATTGCGAGATATAAAGTCAGAATTGCGAATTATAAAGTCAGGATTGCAAGATATAAAGTCAGAATTGTGAGATATAAAGTCAGAATTGCGAGATATTAAGTCAGAATTGCGAGATACAAAGTCAGAATTGCGAGATATAAAGTCAGAATTGTGAGATATAAAGTCAGAATTGCGAGATATTAAGTCAGAATTGCGAGATATAATGTCAGAATTGTGAGATATAAAGTCAGAATTGCGAGATATTAAGTCAGAATTGCGAGATATTAAGTCAGAATTGTGAGATATTAAGTCAGAATTGCGAGATATTAAGTCAGAATTGTGAGATATAAAGTCAGAATTGTGAGATATAAAGTCAGAATTGTGAGATATAAAGTCAGAATTGCAAGATATTAAATCAGAATTGTGAGATATAAAGTCGGAATTGCGAGATATAAAGTCAGAATTGCGAATTATAAAGTCAGGATTGCAAGATATAAAGTCAGAATTGTGAGATATAAAGTCAGAATTGCGAGATATTAAGTCAGAATTGCGAGATACAAAGTCAGAATTGCGAGATATAAAGTCAGAATTGTGAGATATAAAGTCAGAATTGCGAGATATTAAGTCAGAATTGCGAGATATAATGTCAGAATTGTGAGATATAAAGTCAGAATTGCGAGATATTAAGTCAGAATTGCGAGATATTAAGTCAGAATTGTGAGATATAAAGTCAGAATTGTGAGATATAAAGTCAGAATTGTGAGATATAAAGTCAGAATTGTGAGATATAAAGTCAGAATTGTGAGAAATAAAGTCAGAATTGCGAGATATAACGTCTATGCAAACTATATGACGTGTTAAGCGCGCAGAGGAATGCGGAAGTGAATGGTTGTTTGAGCCGCGCGCCGCCGCGCGTCAATAAAGTTCTCCTCATTCCGCTCTAGGTCTGTAGATTTTCATCCCGTATCGGACAGTCCCGTTCACTCATCTGTCGGCTCTACCTCAGAGGAATCACCATCATGGGGCTGTTTCTAAGAGCACTAGCTTTGCTGACATTATCATGTCTGATTGAGGCCAAACAGAAAGACTTTTACACGTTTAAGGTGGTGAACAGCAGAGGGAGGTTAGTGTCTCTGGACAAATACAGAGGATCGGTGAGTCTCCACACATGAACTCTGAAGCTGCAGATGCAACTAACGTGCATGTAAGAAAAGCTCTCCGGACTAACGTCGCGCGCCACGATGTGCTTTAATCCTGTTGTAGTGTTTCCTCACTTCCAGGATTCTCCTGCTAACACACTAACCGGCGGTCTGGAGGTGATCTTCATTCATCGGTGTCTACGTGGCAGCCGGTCTCATCCCGACTCCTTCTGGCGAGTCACTCTTGAGTGTTGGGTTACATTCAGGAGTAACTCCCAGAAATGATATTAACAGAAATGAATGCAAGGATTGCATGTGCATGTTATTCTTCAGATTGATTTGAGTGTACAAGAATCAGTTCACAATTATACAGCAGAGCTGGAATGTTTGTTAACTTTGCAAACGTTATAAAGTCTTTTAAGAGTAAAAAATTGCATGCTATTTTATAGTATATTGGAAGGGCTTGTGTTGCACTTCACTGCTTTATTTTCTTTCATTTAAATAAATTATAATATTTATATGTGTGTGTGTGTGTGTGTGTGTGTGATTTTAGGCATTATATATATATATATATATATATATATATATAATTGATTGTGCGATTATAATTACTTATATTGTGGTTTTAAATGAAAATGAGTTCGCACAACTCATTTTGAGTCACTAGGTGTCGGTGTTGAATAACTTTGAAAAGCCTTTCGTAAATCTTTGAAGTCTCCTGAGAACTGTGAGCTGTTATTAAATGATATGGTTACACTTTATTTTAAGGTGTCAGTATTACAGTGTAATTATACATTTAAGTACTGAGTAATGACAATTAACTACATGTACTTACTATCGGGTTAGGATGAGGGTTTGGTTTGGGGTAAATTGCATGCATCATTTCTAGTTATTACTACAGTAAATATATGAAACATATGGAACAATGACACTGTAAAATAAAGTGTTACCAATTATATTATATTATATTATGTTTATATTATATTATATTATATATATATATTATTATATTATATATAATATATATTATATTATATATTATTTATTATTATTATATAATATATATTTATATTATATTAATTATATTATTATATTTATTTTTTTTTAGGCCTATATATATATATATTATAATTATTATATTAGGGCTATATTATAAATATAAAAATTATATTAGGGCTATATTATATTATATTTATTATTATTATTAGGGCCCTATATTATTTATATTGTTATTATTATATTAGACCCTATATATTATATATATATTTATATATGATTTTTTTATTTCAGCATGGATGCATTCAATAAAAAAAAGTGACTGTAAAGACATTTTGTAGAGATTATATTTCAAATAAACGCTGTTCTTTTGAACTTTCTATTCATCAAAGAATCCTGAAAAAAAAATATTGTACACAAATATTTCAAAATCATCATCAAAATTCATATCATCACATTAGAATGACTTCTGAAGGATCATGTAACACTGAAGACCGGAGGAATGATGCTAAAAATTCAGCTTTGATCACAGGAATGAATTATATTTTAACATATATTCACATAGAAAACAGTTATTTTAAACTGTAATAATATTTCACAATATTACTGTATTTTTAATCAAATAAATGCGGCCTCTTTTAAAAACAAAAAATCTTACCGCTCCCAAACTTCTGAACGGTAGTGTATATAACGTTCTATTAACGTTACTGGAAGAACATTTACTCAGAACGTTGAGGGAACCTTGACACAATGTTAACCAAAGTTCTAAGGAATGTTTCGTTTTAGCTGCACTACTATAGACCCTCACTGCTATCACTAATTTACTACCACTCCTCTTCCTTCTACACCTACCACTGCTGTTTTTGAAAATAAATAAATGCATTTGTATTTAGCAGCTCTTTACATGCTTCAATTCTTTCAGCATAGTTGTAATAACCCATCAGATGAAATGGGCCAGTTTTAAATAGTGAATAAACACATGAAGTGCTTTAATAGCAGCTTAATGGATTTGAGGTGTTTTTCGGTCTCTATCAGAAGGGCTGATATTAGTTCAAGGGTAAATATACACATGTGCATTCGATTACCATTGAGAAGACTTAAAGACACTGGGGAGGTAAAGCGGACTGGAGGACAGATGAAGGTCAGCGCAGCTCTTAACTCATCTCACGCTGATGCTGATTATTGGCTTCATTTGTC
>CM074285.1:25748755-26026255 GCA_037194245.1 Opsariichthys bidens | reverse complement strand
ACATGGTCTTTTTTTTGAGTTTCAGTTCATCATTGTTTCATCATTAGTTAATTCCTGTCAGCTGTTTGTCATTATTAGTTATATCTTTCACCTGTGTCCTCGTCGTTAGTGCCTGTTTATATTCCCTGTGTTTCCCTCACTCCTGGTCCGTTCTCGTTCATGTGTTTCCTGTACTCCTGCGTTCGTGTTATACCATGTTTTCTTTGTTCCTTTATTTCTGGTTTTGCTCATTAAAAGAGAACTTTCCGTCATTCCTTCGTCTTCGTGCATTATTGGATACACGTTCCGTAACACCTGGGTGATGAATTATGAGCAATATGATGAAGTGATTCGGGAGTAGAAATGTTTAGTTTTATAATCCTGCTACCGTTTTTGATCTGTGATACATCTGAGAGGTTTAAATAACACCCTTTGACCTTGTTATATTTTAGTTTGGTGGCTCCATTGAAAACTTTGTCCTATATTTTTTCAGTTTTTGTTTATTTACTGAAAATAATACTTATTATTTTAGAGATGCACCGGTTTATCGGCCAATAAAAGCTATTACCACAATCAACTGTTTAAATATAGCCGATTATCAAGTATCCAGTCAATCAAAATGGTGCAAAAAACGTGTTCAGACTGCAACTCATACCATGTCTGAAGAAATGATGATGCATTAATGATGCATTAATGCATTGATGCATTAATGATGCATGATGGGGGTAGTCGTGGCCTAATGTTGAGGGAGTCTGGCTTTTAACCTGAAGGTTGTTGGTTCAATTCCCACGCCGGCAGGAATTGAAAGTGGGGATTGTGAATGAACAGCACTCTCTCCACCTTCGATACCACGACTAAAGTGCTCTTGAGCAAGACACCTGACCCCTAAATGCTCCCCTTGTAAGTCGCTTTTGGATTTTAGCGTCTGCTAAATGACTAAATGTAAATGCATTAACAGTTAAAAAATATGTTAAAGCCAGGCTTGCCAGTTTTTTTGGCTACGTCAACCCTTTATTTGTAGCACCCAGCATTAATAATCATAAAAGAGCTTTGTGCTTTGTTACTTGTTAAAAAAAAAAAAAAAGTCTCAGTTTTCAATTTCTGTCCATTTTATCACGACATTCAAACAATTAATGACGCTTTGACGCTCTTAAATATGACGCGACAGCGCCTCGGAGGCATTTCTTCCACATTAATACGAGTTCTATCTCGAAAAACATGCATGAACATCAAAAGGTATGTTGAAAGATACAGTACAACTTATCGAAATGTATTTACTTCATCCGGTTCCTTAGTTATCAATTAAAAAACACTAGAGGAGTTATACTGTTAATTACACGTTTGAATAAATTTGCCATGAAAGTACTTATGAAAACGACCTCATGCGATACTACGTTTTATACAAACATTTGAGAATAAACAGCAGCTGAATATAATACCTCTATTGTTATCCTCTAATATTACAGTGTACCAAATGAGAAGGTTCCCTGTATAGTTTGCGGCATTATTTGGGAGAGTTTTTTTTTGTTCCTTAAGAAAAATCGAACTATCGACAGATATCACTCTTAATAATCAGCAAAGAAAAGTAACGAAAAAAACATTTCAGATTCATAAGAGTATTTTGTCCTAAAAGGCTGCAAACATAAACACGTGACGGTACGTTCAAAAGCAAAACATGACCTTTAATCATTTCGAGGACAGAAAACTATTGAGCACATTCATGGCTTCTTCTAAAGGAAGAGCTCAGTGTGAACTAAATGAAGAAGATGTAAGTTGGAACATTAGTTGCGTTTACATGGAGCATTGTAATCGGTTTAAAAGTCCAATCCGAATGAAATGCTCCATATAAACACCTCAATCGGAATAAAAATGGCAAAACTGAATTCAATTGTAATCGTTCTGAGAGGGGTGGGATAAAAAAACGGATAAAAACGCGTTAAACCGATTACTTTGCGTCTACGTCATCACAT
Organism: Opsariichthys bidens; assembly: GCA_037194245.1. NCBI lineage: Eukaryota > Metazoa > Chordata > Actinopteri > Cypriniformes > Xenocyprididae > Opsariichthys > Opsariichthys bidens. Next base: position 26,024,306 of record CM074285.1, on the reverse strand, counting down.
CAAGAGGTTGGGGGTCGTCAGAATGGAAAATGATGGTGGCAAAATCCAAAGTAAAACCAAAACAACACATTTATCAAGTTCTTATGTTTTAATAAGCTTTTGCTTATGTTCACTTATTAATGTTTATGTTAAATTAAATCTTTTCATCATAAAAAGTCTCTTCTTAAAATTTGGACTAAACCACTCAATTCATACGGATTAGTTTTACAATCCCTTAAAGAACGTTTTGACGCGTTAAAGTCGCGTAGCTGTCAATGGATGGACAGAAATCGCTCAGATTTCATGAAAAATGTCTTCGTTTGTGTTCTGAAGATTGTAACGACATGAGGATGAGTAATTGACCCTTCGCAATCAGTTTGATTGACAGGCGATCTGGCCAATCGTAACCCCGAATCCGCCATTTTTTCCATCAAAGCAGTCGGGGGAGTTAGTAGATTAACGTTGATGAACTTGAACTTGATAAATTGTGTGTCCTCACGTCTTGAAACAACATTCCTTCTGATGTTCATTCATGTTTATTTGATGCTATAAATGAACTAGTATGAAGAGATGATCGAGGAGCTACAGCGACACATTAAAGACACACTAGACGCTATTTATTGATTAAACTTCTTTAAAAAACTACGATATATCAAATACAAAACTGTTTCATATGTCTGTCGACGTGTTGTCAGTGTCCTCTTTACTCCAGAATGTATTTTTCACTGCGTGAGAACATGATGTGTGGCGTGAGAGCGGACATAGCAACAGTAACTAAAGGGTTGATTGATGACAGAATTTTCATTTTGAGGTGAACTATCCCTTTAAGGACTCGACAAATTCAATCAAAAGTTAGTAAGAGTATTTTGTTTTAAAAAATGTAGGTCGTTCAACTAGCGTTTATTTCAAGGCTCTTTAGAGTAACTGATTTGTCTCTATAATGATCTTTTTTAAATATATCCAATTTCTTTGATGTCTGACCATTTAGAAAAGTAATCACACTTGTCATGTTTGGTTCGATTAAAACGAACGTTGGTGCGATCGCTCAGTTAGTGCGGTTCGTTTGAACACATGTGAACGCTGCCATCCGAATCCTGGTGCGGACCAAACAAGTTCCAAACGAACTCTGGTGCGGTTCGACTGATATATGAACGCAACACGGACCAAAGACACGTAAACGAACCAAAAACAGGACGTGATGTCACAAGATGTGACGCTACAAGTCACTGATTTGACGACGCGGGAAGATCGGAGTCCAAAATGAGTCGAGGGCAAACGTGGAGCAACGAGGAGGTGAAGTTTCTGTTTCTGTGTACAACGGAGGAAATCCTGCTGCTGTTTTGAATGTTTTGAACATTTTGAGCTCTTCGTGAGTTCTCAGCTGGTAAAAATAAAGCACATGTACACGCATAAAATGCTGGCATTTAATCCAGAACACAGCAGACCTCCGTCGCGAAATATATATATATATATAAAATATATATATACCGTATTTTCCGTACTATAAGCCGCAACTTTTTTCCCAAGCTTTGAACCTTGCGGCTTAAACAAAGACGCGGCTAATATATGGATTTTTCCCGCTCATGACAAAGACACGGAGAAATGCATATGATGCATATCGCGTCTTTTGCGCGCGCATATTCATTATTTCCTATGTAAGAAAAGCGCGCGCAAAAGACGCGAATGACCCCTCAGTTGTCTTTTTGCGCCGAGTCAGTTCCTCACGCTGCTGTTTCCAGCGTCTTCTCATCGACTCATGAAGACCAAGCTCCCGTGCAGCAGCTCTATTTCCTTTTCCAACAGCCAGATCAATCGCCTTCAACTTGAGAGCAGCATCATATGCATTTCTCCGTGTCTTTGTCATGATGAGGGTGACAAAATGACTACCGTAATCAGAATGACGGGAAGTTTGAGCGCGCTTAATTCAATCTAAACGGTAAACGTGCCGCCAAAAAACGGGTGAACTGCATCAGCGGAACATAGCGTCCTCGCGGACTGAAGCTGTTCGTCAGCGCGAAGAAGTGGAAAAGCGGGGGGTAGGTGGTGCGGTGTGGACGTATGGACAGAGGACGACGACCCAGAAGGATAGGAAACAGGAAAAAAGGCGGTCGACCTGTAGCTTCGAATTTCCCAAGCAGGATGAACAGGTGCGTGCGTGAAGACTGGCAGGGACGTTCCCTCTCGTTGGGAACTCATCAGAACTTGGTTGTTACAGACAGCTCATCACGTTCCCCTTCCGAGGAACCTTCAACGCTCCCTCATTCATGACTTTATGAACGACGAACCAAAAAAACATAGCCTGTCCGTGTGAACTGCTGTCACTGAGAGCACAGAGCGACGAGACCACCGACCCCTGGGAGCCGCTTTTCGAGGCCGTCGAATACCCCCTCAGGAACGTGAGGAAGAGTAGAGACCACGGACGGCAGAGAATCACAGATATCACGAGGGAAAGGCCCGAGAGGAATGCGGCAGGCCGGCCATACCCCGATGTATGAGATAGCTCTCCCCAAGGGGATCGGGGACCCTGAAGACAAAAGACTCGTAAGCATAGCTTGATAGCACAGAACCACCTGCTCACTGTCTGCTCTTTTGCTCGAAGGAAGCAGACTGCCCAACGGGCCAGACTAACCACAACAGCTGTTTCTCGTGGGGGAGGATCTGTGTGCGCTCGTGGACAGTGGCCGTTTGGGGGGGTACCAGGCCTTGACCAATAACAGCTGGTTCCGTAAGGGGAGGCAGACAGAGAGGGGGACAGAGCGAAGCGGCTACTACAGAAGGGAACCCATGGGTCGGTATTGGTGGCCAGCCAGCTTTTTAGGATAGAATCGTAGAAGGTCATGCCAGGTGGAAACTCTCAGCACCCTCGTAGACAACGAACAGGGCCTCCCTGAGCTAGAAACTACTTTCAGGGTCGACGAAAGCTAAAAGGAATGCAGTCAGATGATCGGAAGAAAATCTTGGACAGAAGGAATCTAGTGCTCGATATGGAGCGAAAGATAACCCTCTACTAAAACCGCTCACTAAATCGAGGAGACCTCCCCCGCCCCGTGCTGCTAAAAGCAGCTGCCGCTCCCCACGGAAAAAAGTGGATAATTTTTTTTTTCCCTGAAATATGGAAGGAAATGGCCACATGGTACGCTGCAATACTGCCCACCTATAAAGTTTAAAGTGCTTTAGGGGGCACTGAACCTGAGAAGAAGTTGAATGGATCTAAAACCCAACCCTGAACCCAACCAGGGTAGCAGTTTGATATCTGGATCTCAACGCTTTCCGGAACACACGCGGTCGAAACAGTTTCCACTTCAGCGCGAAACAGCTGGAAGGTGGCCAATCTGGATACAAGTATGGTCTCCTCAACCCTCAGCTGAAGTTGTAATCCCTAACCCCCTCCCCCCTCAAAGACAGATATCCTGAGAAGGGGCCCAGATGAGAGCCAATGTCCTGAAGCCCCTTGCCCCAGACTGATGGTCTCTGAGGAGGGGTGAGGTCCGGGAGGTCCGTCGAGTGAGTCGAGGACCAAGAGAACTCCGAGGGAGGGACCTCAGGCCAGCTAGGCGCTCGACCTAGTAACCCCAGACCCTTCCCGGGAACAAGTTCCAGAAACTCCTTGCTGACATAAGATTGGTTATATGGAACAAGACCCACAGAGCAAAAGCATATGCAGAACATCCGCCATGCATGCAGTCCGAGTGTGCATCCGGCGAAAGTGGACAGTGCGTGTGGACAGTGGACTCGAACAGATCCACCGTCTGATCCACCATACTCTCCTCTACTCCCACGCTTATCCCACTTTCGGGTGACCACCATGGGTTCCAAGTCTCACTCCCTGGGCTAGCCCCCTGTCCGACAGGACGTCAGCTCGACAAATTCTGAACCCCTGGAATAAGACCGCCCTCCGCCCCTTGACCAAGGGAGTACAGACCATCCATTGCGCCAGTGCGCCAGTTGCAACGGTCGCGAACGTTGTCCCCCCTGTCAATTTTATATGAACCCCCACTGTTACGGTTAGGAGCCGGAGGCATCCTCATGATGTGCCAGACCATCCAACGAGAAGAACAAGAACGCGCCCAGACCTGAGCCAATGACAGGCAATTTATTATGGCTCCAGAACCCCATTTGCAACTCCACAGACCAGGCTTGCGCGTTCCCCTACCGCTCCCCCAGCCCCTCAGGGACGATCCGTTGGTGTCTGGTCAGGACTCGCTCGCCGCCGCTCACCAAATCCACAATCCTGGCAGGGACGGCAAAGGAACACTCTTTCGCTTCAACCCAGGATCGCCTCTTTCTCATCGCCGCGTGTACGGCGTCTGCCCGGAACGCGCGTATGATCTCGCCCGGAACCCCCTTCCCTTACAGTTTTCCCCCTCCCAGGAAAACTGTATTTGGTCTTTCTCTTCCCACTCTCCTTTAAATTATTCCAGGTGGGGTCAAACTCACAGGTGGAGGGAACCAGCCTCTCGAGTCTACTCTCTCGGTGATGGACTGTATCTCCGGCAGCGAAAGCAACCACGCTGACCTGTAAGAGCACCGGGACCCGCGGTGCTTCCCCCCTCTTGCCTTCGCCCCGACGAAGCCTCTGCCGGGCGAAACGGGTGCGACCACGGCAGAACCTAGGGCGGGGCCTCACCTACGAGGCCAGTAGGGGTCACCGTACACCCGGTGCACTGCTGTGGGCCCCGGCCCCCTTCCGCCCTCCCACGCCCACCCATCAGGGACGACTTTTCCCCCCCCCTTCCTCGCAGGACCTCGCCCCCCCTGCCTGCCTTTCGGCCCGGCTCGGCCTCGGGTCAGTCCGAGCTTTGCAGAGATTCTTCTCTTGGCCCCGGTGGGTCTCGAAGGTGGGGCTCTCTTTTCGACACTCTCTCTTTACAAGCCCTCTATAAGAGCTAGGGAAGGAGCTTGGACCAGAAGACTGGCCAACGCCCAGTGGTCCAGGGCTCTGGATGAGGAGGCGCCCGACGGAAAACTTCTTTTAAGCCTGACTCCTTGGCGGAACCGACTCCTGGACTCTGAGTTGAAAAGCCCGTCGGGGGGGTCGCCCAGGGGGCAGGGAGCGCAAGCGGAGCATCGAGGAGCTGCCTCTGACAAATTTGTCCTAGCTTTCTGACTCCTTCAGCCACTCTCCGTCGCCCAAAGGCCACCAAGGCTGCACCAGACCGCCCTCTGCTTTGCCAAAGTCCTGGCTCTGAGGCGTAATTCAGTGAAGAGTAATACCATGATTGCCTGCCTCGTCCCAATCTCCCCCACAGTCCAAGGCCCCTCTAGACAGCCTGCTGGTTGCTGTGTATGCTTCCGTAGGTAGTCAGCCCCCGCTGCCGTGTACCGCGCTTTCACCCACCAGACTCCAAAGACTTTTTTAGTGGTCTGGAGGGCTGTCTGGGGGGGCACAGGGACGATATGCAAGACCCGGGCTAACCCGGTCGTACTCGTAACTCGCTTCAGGGTTCTTTCCGAGCACCCATAACCTGCCGGGCCCAAAAGTCCCCCTTAATACGGATTCCTTATCCACGATCTCACATGCTCACTGTGCAGAATACGGCTTCTTAAAACGATCTAGAAGCTCAATGTGCAGATCGGGGGTGGGAAAGAAGGCCCCTCGGTCGAAGGTTTGACTTTGAGGGCAGCTGAAGGAAAGGATCTGTCTACGGACGGGACGTCCGCCTTTAAAACGCGAGCGCGAGTCGATATTTAATCGCTGGACACAGAGCGCGGTCATTGACACCACCCGCTCACTCAAAAGGGGACCCCGAATGAATAGTCCAGGGTCCCCCCCCCCGACCTCGCGCCCCCGGTGTGTCCGCCTCCTCAGAGCTCGACCAGAGAGTGAGACCGCGCTCTCCCCGGGGAAGCTCCCCGGCCGGAGCGGGCCCGAGAAGGCATCCGAAAGATGCCCAGATCTGTGCGCAGATCTCTCAGGCGCTAGGAGGAGAAAAGGACCCTCGCCCCCGTCTCAAGACCCCTCCTAGAGCGAACCGCATTGCCCCCTCACCCCGCCTTCTCCTCGGGAAAAGAGAGAGAAGGGGTCCCTGAGAGATGAGGAAAATCATATCCTGACACTTCTATCAAAAGAAGCGCAACCGAAGCGGAGCGAACGCACGGCTCTGCCTCGCAATGCTCGCACTCAGCCCCCTCGAAGGCGCTGAGAATCCATGCTCCGCTCTCAAAACACATCACAGAGAATCGACATGTGAACGAGGGAAAAAAGGAAAACACTTGGGCATGGAGGAACACACTCCTTGAAATGATGGCCATTACACCAATAGACAAATAGAACAAAACAACAGTCAATAGAAAGACAGTTCGGAGAGAAAAAGGCTGCTGAGGCAGCGGTTGTGTGTGCGGAATTCGGAAGTTCCTCTTTGTCTCGTCGGTGGTCCCGCCGCCCCCCCGCCGCACTTCTCACTTAATGGCTAGTTAGTTGACATTCAGTCTCAGACGCGCTGACGCAGAGGAATTCCCAAAGCGTAAATGACGCAGCGTTTTGAGTTCCCCTCGAAAGGGAACTGAGCACGTCACAGAATGTGAACGAACATTCGCGGCAGATCCGACTGAAAGCCAAAACAATCGCCACCGCGATGAAGTTTGAGGATTTTAGAGGTTAATTAAAGCTTGTGTAAAGTTCATTTGTTTCAATGTACCTGTAGACACCTGCGGCTTATAGACGTGTGCGGCTTATTTATGTTCAAAATAATTTTTTAAAAAAAAATTCAGTGCGTGCGGCTTATATTCAGGTGCGCTCAATAGTCCGGAAATTACGGTATATAAAAGCCGACCAATCAGGTCGCGACTGTATCTCTATGCCTTTGGTTCGGTAACTTAAGGTTCGCTGTTAAAAAGGGCAGTGTGAACGCTAAGCGGACCAGGACTATAGGCCTATGTTTTGTTTTTGTTTTTTTGGTCCGGACCAAACGAACCAAACCAACCGAACTACAAGTGTGAACGCACCCATAGTCATCTCCTAAACAAGTTGCATTATTTGAGGTATCATTCATTCATTGGGAGTAAAAGCAAAATGAAACCTTCGGAGAAATCAAGGTCCATTTTTTTATGTATTTATTAGAGAGGTACGGAGCCCCGCACATGACATGCAAGAAAAAAAAGTAAAAAGTTTGCGCGATTTATTATTTCATTCCCTCGATTTGTTAAATCGTGCACACGATTTACTATTTCGCATGATTTATAAATCGAGGAATGAAATCAGAAATCATGTGCACGCAAGACTTTTGTACAATAAGACTGTAGTAACATGTTAAAACCATAGACTGTTAAAAAAAAAGATGGATGTTCACGCTCTTCCACTGTAGTGAAGTGAGGCCATCAGTGTCCCAGCTGATTCGAGATCTGAGTTAGATCGCATGTGTTCCACAGAAGAAAACGTGAGGCCGAGTTCCTGTTTCCACCAGATTTTGTTATTTCAAAAGATCAAGGAAAAGTGATTTCTCATTACATGCCGCAACCTCAAAATTGGTGCTTGTTGGAATTAATGAAAGTGACATTTGGATTGTTTTATTTTAGATTCATTCGAACTTTTTCTCGCTGCCTACACCAAAAGTTCATCTCTAATGATTTGATTAATTTCTTCAGGCCATGATAAAAAATTCTGCCCCCCTAGGACTTTAATCTACTTTCACTGAATGATTTTCTCCCTTCCAGAACTTCAAAAAAGATGTACACGACCTCTCCGGCAGGTCACGGGTATGTCTGGAGTTAATTCATTTGAAAGTGAATTATATATGTCCTAAAACTATCAACCTGTAGAAATCATCAGGTCACGTTTAGTGCCGAAATGTACTAATTTTACAGAAAGGAACTTTGTGTGAATATATGTAAGTATTGTTGGACCTGAATTCATATTTACTGCATGCTGAGTAGTATTCATGATTTAAAATATAATAAAGGACAACTTTGATTAACTGTTAATAAACAACGAAGACCAAAATGGAAAAACCCGGCAATTGGGTTGTTTTAACCCAGCGGTTGGGTTAAATGTTTGCCCAACGTGCTGGGCTGTTTTATTTAACTCAACTATTGTTTAGAAATTACTATATGGTTGGATTAATATAAACCCAAAATAGGTTTTAATTAAATGAAAAATCTAGCATAATTACTTGAAGCAACAATAATAATCAAAAGGTGAACATTTGTTACGATCATCAGTTGAAGTGCCCACCAAAACCTCTAGAGGGCACTTCACCATGGACTCACTCTCTCACTCACTCACACGTTCATGCTCATTCATTCATAAAGGACAACATTACCCGTTCACCGATCATCGTACCAGCTGCACCTCATTCACCAGCCACTGATTACACCCACACCTGAAGCACATCATTCACCCCTTTTAAGCACCATTCTCACACCACACCAACTGCGAAGTCTTGAGCAGTTTTCCACTATCATTTCCGAGCGTTATTCCCCGTGTCTTGTTTTCCTGGTCCTGTTTCCTGTCTGTCTGTCCCGGTTTTTGTTTGTTTGCTTGCTGTCTACCCCTTTTGACCCCTGCTTTGGATTATCTGACCACTGCTCTCTTGCCGCCTGCCTCGATCTTGTTTGCCTAGACACGTTTACGACTCTGTCTTCTCTCTGACCACCTCTGCTAATAAAGCCTGCTTTTGGATCTCATCCTTCATTACAACATTTATTAATAAGCGATTTGATAAAAGTTTATTGTTTAATTATTATCCATTAAACTGATTTTAAATGTTCATATCAATGTTGATTTCCTACATACTTTAATTTTAAGCAAGCAACACAGTCATTTTTAAATATCAGTAGAGTTAAACCCAACAGGTTGTGCAAACATTTAACCCAACTGCTAGATTTGTCCATTTTCTACCCAACTTGGGTTATATTTAACCCAGCATTTTTTACAGAGTACGTGTTATGTCTAATAGAACAACACCAACATAATGAAATATGAGCAGTATGATAAACTATCAAGCCATAAGTATTAAAAATGAGGGTGAACTGACCCTTCGCAAAGCCCGCCCCCCTTTAGTTACTGTTGCTATGTCCGCTCTCACGCCACACATCATGTTCTCACGCAGTGAAAAATACACTGAGAAGCAAAGAGGACACTGACAACATATGAAACAGTTTCATATTTAAAATATTGTAATTTTTTTAAGAAGTTTAATCAATAAATAGCGTCTAGTGTGTCTTTAATGTGTCGCTGTAGCTCCTCGATCATCTCTTCATACTAGTTCATTTATAGCATCAAATAAACATGAATGAACATCAGAAGGAATGTTGTTTCAAGACGTGATTCAAGTTCACCAACGTTAATCTACTAACTCGCCCGACTGCTTTGACGGACAAAATGGCGAATTCGAGGTTACGATTGGTCAGATCGCCTGTCAATCAAACGGCGTGATCCCAAAAACAACCTGAATTCACCCCTATATATAAGCATCTACAACAATATAATGTACATTTCGTGTGTTTTATGCAAGAAATGGCGTATAACGGGTCCCACACTTTCATTCACGAAGCACATTCCACTCTAAACAAACAACAACAAGAAGAAAGACCTCTGGAAACTCACTGTCTTGTGAAATAAATGCAGCAGCCAGAAGGTTTACAAACAGCGGAGCAGAAGACGACGTGGACGGAATAACTGATAAGACGTCGCTTCGATTAACAAAGCCTTTTAAAGGTTAAACAACACTTCAAAATGGAGCAGGCATTTTAATTTCCCTGATCAGCAAACATGACGTGACCGCTGTCTTTTGCATACTCACAATTCAAGACCTTCTAATTTACTAACTTTACTATCAGAATATCAAGCAGCTCAGACTTCCATTGCCACAATCGGGTGTAATAAAACACACTTGCACACTACTAACAGTTTCCACCAGTAAACATATTGTGCTGTGAATGACAGAATAAAACATTTTTGGAATAAAACTGCCGAGACTTTTGTCTTGCTAAGGTTTCACAGCCAGCACTTGATGCGTCCTAAATGTACTTGAAGTGTCATGAAACCCCCTGAAGACAACAATCAATAAAACACAGACCTGCATATATGAATATTACAATGTGAGGGGAGAAAATAAACAACAGTGACACCGGTGGCTGTTAAGTGAACTGCAGCCAGCGAATGACTGCTTGTGCACACAGTGTAAAAGAGACCGATATATACTCACTCTTTTTTCGTTCTTCGCTTAGAAGTGAAAAGAAGTTGGAAATTATCTTTGCGTCGATATACTGTTAACAAACATCCCGACGGCGTCCACTGCTGCTGAAAGCAACGTTTCACTTTCCTCTCAATTATAAAATAAACACACAACAAAAATTACAGCCTACGTCGGGTCAGAGGTCACGTGATTGTATGACCATTACTGGAAGGCAGTGATTATAGTTTATAGTTTTAGACATTACAAAAAAACAGTATGCTTTCTAAACGATCCGGTGATTTTCGTTATAAGGGACGATCGAAACAATAAAAAGTCCCATTGATTGTCATTGAGGGGGTGAAGACTTTTGTACAATAAGACTGTAAAAAAAAAAAAGATGGACGATCCACTTCCACGCTCTTCCACTGTAGGACAGGGAGGCCATCAGTGTCCAAGGATGGCGCTGGCATCTTGTGCTGATTCGGGACCTGAGTTAACGCGAAATGGAGCCGCGAGATCAAGGCCCCGCCCACACTCTCACAGAATCGGAGAATATAGTTTACTGCAAAACGACTCATTATGTCGGTGTGAAATAAACAGCTATGGAAATGTAGAAGCTTCAATCTCCTCCCGAAAAGTCAGTTGGTGCTTCAACGACAAGCTGTCAATCATGAAGTCACACCCCCGTTTTTATAGCATCAAATAACTAACTAAAACCAAACTAATTGATTAAAAAACGAACACCTGAGAGGGGCGGGGTTTATGATCTGAACGAGATGCTTTAGCTTCACTTTACAGGACAAGTGTGACACACTTGGATAAAACATGCTAGCAAGATGCTAACAATGTGTTAAATCATCCTAGCAACATGCTAATTCATGTTAACAACACATTTGCAACACGTAAAATTATGCGGGCAACATGCTAATCATGTTAGCAACATGTTAAATTATGCGGGCAACATGCTAATCATGTTAGCAACATGTTAAATTATGCGGGCAACATGCTAATCATGTTAGCAACACGTTAAATTATGCGGGCAACATGCTAATCATGTTAGCAACATGTTAAATCATGCCAGCAACATGCTAATTCATGTTAACAACACATTTGCAACACGTTAAATTATGCGGGCAACATGCTAATCATGTTAGCAACACGTTAAATTATGCGGGCAACATGCTAATCATGTTAGCAACATGTTAAATTATGCGGGCAACATGCTAATCATGTTAGCAACATGTTAAATTATGCGGGCAAAATGCTAATCATGTTAGCAACATGTTAAATCATGCTAGCAACATGCTAATTCATGTCAACAACACATTTGGAACATTCCAAATCATGCTAGATAAATGGTAAAACATGCTTGCAACATGTTAAATTATGCTGACAACATGCTAATCATGTTAGCAATATGTTAAATCATGCTAGCAAGATGCTAATAATGCTAACAACATGTTAACAATGTATTAAATCATCCTAGCAACATGCTAATTCATGTTAACAATATATTTAGAACATGCCAAATCATGCTAAATAAATGGTAAAACATGCTTATGGTAAAATATGTTTGCAACATGTTAAATTATGCTGACAACATGCCAATCATGTTAGCAATTTGTTAAATCATGCTAGCAACATGCTAATCATGCTAAAAACATGCTAAAACATGCTTGGAACATATTCAATTATACTAGCAACATGTCAATTCATGCTACCAACACTCTCACAACATGCCAAATCATGCTAGCAACATACTATCAATGTGTTTAATAATGCTGACAAAATGCTATATGTTAAATCATGCTAGTAACATGCTAATTCATGTTAATAACACATTTGGAACATGCCAAATCATGCTAGATAAATGGTAAAACATGTTTGCAACATGTTAAATTATGCTGACAACATGCTAATCATGTTAGCAATATGTTAAATCATGCTAGCAACATGCTAATCATGCTAACAACATGCCAAAACATGCTTGGAACATATTCAATTATACTAGCAACATGTCAATTCATGCTAGCAACAGTCTCACAAAATGCCAAATCATGCTAGCAACATGCTATCAACATGTTTAATAATGCTGACAACATGCTAAAACATGCTTGGAACATATTAAATCATGCAAGCAACATGTTAATCATGATAGCAACATGTCAATCATGCTAACAAAATGCTAAAACATGCTTGGAACATATTAAATTATGCTAGCAACACTCTCACAACATGCCAAATCATGCTAGCGACATGCTATCAACATGTTAAATCATGCTAGCAACATGTTAACAATGTGGTAAATAAAGCTAGCAACATGCTATCATATTAAATTATGCTGGCAAAACGCTATTAAACGTATCTAATCCAGGGCCCTGTTTTAACAATCTAATCACATGGTCTGAAGCGCATGTCACAGGTGCATTTAACTCAATTGTTGGTCAATGGCACCGATGTTTTCAGTTGCCTCAAAATAGCAATGCGCCTTGTTTTCAGACCCATGAGCAAACAGATGGGAGCGAGTGCATTTGCTATTTTAAACAACCAGTGGGCGCTGGACGTGAAAATAATAACTGCGTCGAGCTGAACTAGCAAAAAACACTTGCTTCGCATTCCCTTACAAAAGATTACTGCAGTTTTTTAGAAGTAATACTGCAGTTTTTGTTACATATAGAAAAATGCAGTTTTTTGGACACGAAAAAACTGCAGTGTTGCAGTATAACCTAAAATGTGTGTAGTTTTACTGGAGTACAACTATACTGCAATACATCTAAAGTACTAGTAAAATAAAACTGCAATACAACTGCAGTTCTACTGTTTTTATATGTCATGCAACTTTCAGTTGTACTTCATTTTACTGCAGCTGTACTTATACTACAGTTTTACTGCAGTTGTACTGTGACTATACTTCATTATACTGCAAATCTATGGTTGTGCTTCATTAAACTGCAGTTAAACTACTTGGTACTGCAGTTTTACTGCACTTCTACTTCAATATACTGCAGTTCTTTTTTGTAAGGGTTGTGCCGGGTGTATGATTGGGCCCTTAGTTTTGTTGAGGTATAGGTACAAATGAGTTTCTAAAATGAGTCGATTCGCTAAATTGGACTATCGTCTCCCAAAAAGAAGCTAAATTCTTCATGCAGAGTATAAGACTGATTATATAGATCATTATATGGGCTTGCTTCAGTGCTGTCTGCTCATCTCATCTCTTCTCCTGAGCAATAAAGAACGTCGGATTGTGTTGTGCCTGAAGTGATTCCGGGGTGTCTGTCTCAGCTTCCTCCAATGAGGAAGATGAAAAAGACTAGAATAGAAACTGCTTAAACCCCCCTGTACTTTCATCGCAGAGCTCCCGAACATTTCAAGCAGCTGTCTGAACTGATGACGAACAAATAATGACCGGTCACAGTTTTTTGTGAAACTCTTCTGAAGTCCGTGCGGGTCTTGCAGCGAACGATGAAAGTTTTGCTGTCTTATCATAGCAAACAGTCCCGACTCCACATCCTGTAAATGGATTAAGACTCCTCACTGTCGGAGGATTGTGAAAACGCTTTCATTTCCACACCTTCAAAGCAAACGCTTCACAACCTTCAAGAACAGATCAAGCACCTCTGAGCAGCTCTTCTACGAGTCATAAAAGAGTACTAGTTTATCTCTTCAACTTCTATTCACATTTCAACAGTTTATTGTACTGAATTGCCGTCACATGGTCAACACAGCATTTATATAAGATTTCCATCAATTGATGTAAAATTTTCTACGTATTCTGACAAAAAAAAGCAAATCAAAAACAAATCCTTATAGCTGATATTTTACTAGTGACTGATTTGTTTTAGAGGTTCTAAACAAATGTTTTCCCAGGAAATAAAGTCTTTTTCCAAATTCCTCTTCTACAGATCTACTTTTAATAATTTAAGCTTTTCATGATTTTGATCAGTCAATTTGAAATATAACTAAATGTGATGAGCAGGGCGGGCGAGAGCCAGGAGGGCAAGAGATAATGAGCGTCAGCTGTGCGCTACACCGGTCTCGTTTCTCTCACGGAGGAGCTCCGGAAGCATAAAAGAGGAGCGACGACAGTGAAAGACGAGAGAGGACCGGGCCTGGACTTTATGTTGTGTTTTATTTTGTTTGTGTGCTGTTTTGTCATTTTACTTTCGTTTTATTGTTTGTTTATTTATTTATTAAAAGTACGTTGAATGTTCGCCGGTTCCCGCCTCCTTCTTCCCGTACTTAAGAACTGTGTTACACTAAACTTTATCTGAAAATATATATTTTGAAATATAATTGACATATTTGCCATTACTTAACCTTAGTGTATGTGTGACATCTCAAATCTGTGTATTTTAGCACAAGAAACTATACTTGAAATATTCTGTTATTCTGAATATGATTTCGCTGTGGTTAAGTGTGCATACGATGCTTAAACAGATGGTTTCCTTCCAGTAATGAATATTAGATCCTGCTCATGTTCACCTCATGTTGATTGCCAGCTCAATCGGACTGAAAACCATCATATGAAATTCCTATCCTTAAATAATCGCTGTGTAACCCTATATTTTGCAGTAAAGAGTCATTGAATTGTCTTTTTTTCCTGTGAGCAAATATCTGAAGGTCACAGCAGAAGGAAAATGATGGTTTTAAAGGTGCTTTTCCTCAGAATAGTCCCGTTGTAATAAAATGCCAGAAGTAATTACTGTCTATGATTTTGTGTACTGCCAGAAGAGGCTGTCAGAGAAAGAAATTATTAATCGCTGCGAAGATCAATATGAACTTATGCAGTAAATGAAATATCAGAGGTGACTCACCAGTCAGGTGTTTTTTATTGGAGAGCTTGAAATAGGCCTGCTTCAGGGGAAAACAGACATGACGGTCGGTCATTAGCAAGGACTTTTTACACAGAACACGTCTTTGCAGTTAAAAACACCATATACGCAGGTCAGTGGGGGAAAAGTAAGGTCTAAACACGTTTTTTCAAACTTGAGCGCGCCATTTTTTAGAATGACGTGTCATGTGATGTGCAAATCTTACAGCGTGAAAACCGCATCCTGATTTTTCTGATTTATGTTCATAAATAAAAACAGAAAGTATCATTTAAATTGGACTGAAGCACAAAATACTCCTCAAACATTGACTTTTACATCTACTGTATTACTTTTAGCCTATTTGTTCAGGAGTTACATAAATATTCTGAGTGTATTCGACCTGTAAATCACCCGAGGCTGTGTTCGCTACTTCTCCTGCATTTCATCCCCATAATTAATTTCTCCTGGGACAAAGAATCTAAATGTACTAAATCTGAGTCGCATCACAGCTTCCACGGTCACTATTTTGCAATAAATTGGCTGACTTCTTTCAGTCTTGAAAAGTCCCAGAGCTTAAAAGCTTTTTCTCACCAAAAATAAGGCTTCATCAATGCATGCTTCTGTTATTTGTCAAAAGGCAGAACATTCTTTTATCCACAGAATTGAAATATTCTATTCACTAAATTCAGATCTGGATGAGTTGCAGACATTTGACATCAACATAAAATGAGATTTGACTGTTTTCAATAAATTGCTTCAGTCTTTCTCCAGCTTCTCACAACACTAGAAATGCAGTGCACAAGTCATACGAACAATACTGTTACTGTACGTTAATGATGCTTATCCGTCCCTTTTGGAACCTGAGCACTGTTTTGCCGTTCATGGAAAAATTTGCTTTTGTGCTCAGTTGAAGAAAGAAAAACATGGTTTTCAAATGGGCATAAATGATTGAAAGTGAAATCATTTTCCTTTTGGGCTGAATTTTTCTTTTAAATAACCTTTTCGAAATAAACAATTGGATTTGAATCTTAATAAGTACCTGTCACACTTTGGCTGAGCGTGGTGTAGACAGGACGTGAAGACGAAACAAAAGTGAACAGAGTTTATTGACAGAAAGATAACATAGACAAAAAAGAAAGAGACTTAGACATAGTAAACATAGTATCAAACAAGAACGTAAAGAGTAATTAGAACGTAATGTTGTATTTAAAGACAAACAAATGGAGGGAAGCTGAGAACAAAGAAGACAGGTGACTGAAGATAAACAAACCAAGGCCCTGTTTCCACCTGCTTTTAAAATGCATTTTGGTCGATCGCATCACAAGTGGACGACACTAAATACAGGTGTAAATGGGGAGTAAAACATTTTGAGCTTGTCCACTTTCGACCACTTCTGGAGGTAGTTGAAAACACATTCAAACACCTACCGTCTACTCTTCACCTACTGACTTAATACATAAACAATATGGGAAGGGCGCTAGCCGGACGAGATTTAAACTTTGTTGACTGAAGACCCAAGTTTGGTTTTGAAGACAAAGCACCATGTGGAGTGAAGCACTCACTGCCAGGTTAGCCTCTACCCGGGTAACCCCTCTACCCAGGTCCTACTCGACCTCGAACCTGGGTCTTCCGGTATGGGAGTCAGACTCTCTAACAAGGAGGCTAAAGGCTACAACCTCTATCATCTGTCGCCAGAGCATCTCTTGAGATCAGAGGAGCGAGGTTTACTCGCACAGCAACTACTAGCTCGCCTACGTTACACTCACCCCCCTAAACCTCACTCCCATCCGGGTCACGGCACCAATGTAACCCCTCTACCCGGGTCCTACTCGACCTCGAACCTGGGTCTTCCGGCATGGGAGTCAGACGCTCTAACAAGGAGGCTAAAGGCTTCAACCTCTAGCGTCTGTCGCTAGAGGATCTCTTGAGGTCAGAGGAGTAAGGTTCACTCGCACAGCAACTACTAGCTGGCCTCCGTTACACTCCCCCCCAAAACCTCACTCCCGCCCGGGTCACGGGACCAATGTAATCCCTCTACCTGGGTCCTACTCGACCTCGAACCTGGGTCTTCCGGCATGGGAGTCAGACGCTCTAACAAGGAGGCTAAAGGCTACAACCTCTAGCGTCTGTCGCTGGAGCATCTTTTGAGGTCAGAGGAGTGAGGTTTACTCACACAGCAACTACTAGCTGGCCTCCGTTACACGCACCCCCCTAAACCTCACTCCCGTCCGGGTCACGGCACCAATGTAACCCCTCGACCCGCTCTGAGCAGGCCTCAAACCCGGGACTTCCGGTATGGGAGTTGGACTCTCTAACAAGGAAGCTAAAGGCTGCAACCTCTAGCGTTTGTCGCTAGAGCATCTCTTGAGGTCAGAGGAGTGAGGTTTACTCACACAGCAACTACTAGCTGGCCTCCGTTACACGCACCCCCCTAAACCTCACTCCCGTCCGGGTCACGGCACCAATGTAACCCCTCTACCCGGGTCCTACTCGACCTCAAACCTGGGTCTTCCGGCATGGGAGTCAGACGCTCTAACAAGGAGGCTAAAGGCTGCAACTTCTAGCGTCTGTCGCCAGAGCATCTCTTGAGGTCAGAGGAGAGAGGTTTACTCGCACAGCAACTACTAGCTGACCTCCGTTACACTCACCCCCCTAAACCTCACTCCCGTCTGGGTCACGGCACCAATGTAACCCCTCTACCCGGGTCCTACTCGACCTCAAACCTGGGTCTTCCGGCATGGGAGTCAGATGCTCTAACAAGGAGGCTAAAGGCTACAACCTCTAGCGTCTGTCGCCAGAGCATCTCTTGAGGTCAGAGGAGAGAGGTTTACTCGCACAGCAACTACTAGCTGACCTCCGTTACACTCACCCCCCTAAACCTCACTCCCGTCCGGGTCACGGCACCAATGTAACCCCTCTACCCGGGTCCTACTCGACCTCAAACCTGGGTCTTCCGGCATGGGAGTCAGACGCTCTAACAAGGAGGCTAAAGGCTACAACCTCTAGCGTCTGTCGCCTGAGCATCTCTTGAGGTCAGAGGAGTGAGGTTTACTCGCACAGCAACTACTAGCTGACCTCCGTTACACTCACCCCCCTAAACCTCACTCCCGTCCGGGTCACGGCACCAATGTAACCCCTCTACCCGGGTCCTACTCGACCTCAAACCTGGGTCTTCCGGCATGGGAGTCAGACGCTCTAACAAGGAGGCTAAAGGCTACAACCTCTAGCGTCTGTCGCTAGAGCATCTCTTGAGGTCAGAGGAGTGAGGTTTACTCGCACAGCAACTACTAGCTGACCTCCGTTACACCAGCAGGTCCAAGGTGAAGCTGCACCACTGAGAGGAGGCTGAGCTGGAAATAAGGGACTGATGGGAGGTAGCAAAGACTGGGTGGCAGTAATGGGTGAGGGATGAGGAGGAGATTGGAGAACAACACAGAGATTGACAATGTACATCCATAATGGCAGTTTGGAGAGGTGGTGGAAGAGGGAGGATGGGCTGGTCCAGCGGGTCAGATGAAGACGAAACATATTCAGGCTGAATCAAAGGATACTGGGTATTCATTTCTCCAAACACTGTCCATTAAATCCAGCCAGTGCTCCATTCCCTCATACTCCACAAGTACTCCCATGGCGATGGAAGGTGCGGGCAGCTCACACACCTAGCGACACGGGGTCTCTTTAGGCTCTGATGTGATATCTCTGTCTGCAGTGGGCACAGGCTGTAGCTGGACCGGTACTGGCTGGTGTGGGATGAAGGGTGATCTCTGGTGTTGTCATCTGGCGGACCATATTTTACTTTTACATACAGCAGATGCATTTATCCAAAGTGAAATACAATAATCAATTAATCTTAGAAAGGCAACAAACACAAGAAATGCTAATAATAAAAGTTTCAGACATATGTGCTGTACTTACGAAAGAAAGTTTAAATGTTCTTATAGCAGAAATAGATGGTTCCAACATAAGATGAACAAGCAACCAGAGTGGCATAAGATGAGTCTTTTCACTAATAAAGCCAAGTCAACCATTTATTTTAAGTCTTTCTAAACTCAAAAACCTTCACCACATTCTCAACTTTTCAAAATTCACTGAACCCTGACAGCATAAATGCACACATCACTGCTGGACTGTTTGGACATGATATCCTGTCTGCCATCGGACCTCTTCTCACACACTAGGATCATCTGCCCACTTCACACAGCGTCTCTGAACGACGTGCTTGACATATTAAATACAATGCTGGTCATGCCGGTGTATGAGAGGAGAAAATTGAGGAGTAGGACTCACTGGGTGTTAATACAAGACAACTACAACTATTAGAAATCCATGATGAGACATGATGAGAGCTTTCTTGCTGTACAAATCAGGCTATTCAATGGAAATAAAAAGACCGAACAAGCTCCATCTCCAGTCCACCAAGACCATTTACTGAAACAAAATGGCAAAAATGCTATTTTTGACTCTTGCAGTTTGATTGACAGCCGATATAACCAATCAAAATCAACCCGAATTCGCCATTTTGCCCGACAGTCAGGGGAGTTAGTAAGTTAACGTTGGTGAACTTGAACTTGAAAAATATATAAATATCAATATTAAATACGAAACTGTTTCATCTGTCTTGTCTGTCGACGTGTTGTCAGTGTCCTCTTTGCTCCACGATGTATTTTTCACTTCGTGAGAACATGATGTGTGGCGTGAGAGCGCATGGCTTGTCGGACATAGCAAAGGGGGCGGGTCTATGCGAACGGTCAGTTGTGACGTTAAGCACATAAGAATGGGGATGAACCAGATATTCACTGAAAAAAAAAGAGAAGTGATTTACTTTGAAACAAATAATGGTCCCACTTCATTTCGATAGTCCGCTGTAGTCATTCTAACTAGAAATAATTTCGCAACTACGTCAACAAACTCTCATTAAAGTTTTTGTAGACTGTCTGCTTAAAGGTAGGGTAGGCAATTTCGGAGAGGCGTCTTCAAAGCCACGCCTCCTCCAAAACACATGAACGCGCACATCCAGAGCAGAGTCTGCAAAGCGTCACGGGACGCGTTAAAATACCTCATGTTTCAAGCGCATAACATTACAATAATAATGAACGTAAACGACTTACAAAGCTGTAGTTGTACCACCTGACGGCTGCAGATTCATTGCGGTGTCGATTCCGTTGACATAGAGATGCATAAATCCGAGTCTGAGGGAACAGAATGTCACGGGTCGCCATTTCTTAATTATACTTTGGTTCAGGAAGAACTGTAAAAGGCGGCGACTGTTTGTTTGTGGCGTTCAGTGATGCATCCGAAATAGAACAGCATGCGAAAAAACAGTAAGCCAACAGTACGAATACATAGTATTTGAAAAACAGTAGGCGTACACCGATGACTTATTACTTCCGGAGTGTGCATTCGATGGACACTTTACTATCCCATTTATGGCATGATGTCCTTATCATGTGGCTGAGTTGCATCGTAGTGGTGAGGGAGTTGGGCTTGTAATCAGAAGGTTGCTGGTTCGATTCCCACGCCGGCAGGAATTGAAAGTGGGGATTGTGAATGAACAGCACTCTCTCCACCTTCGATATCATGACTAAAGTGCCCTTGAGCAAGACACCTAACCCCTAATTGCTCCCCTTGTAAGTCGCTTTGGATAAAAACTTCACCTCCATTCATAAATCCCCAGTACGAATACATAGTATTCAAAAAACAGTAGGCGTACCCTGATGACTTACTACTTCTGTGCTTTGATGGACACTTTCCTATGTAGTACGTTCGGATTACATTCATACTATATAGATGTACTTTTTTAACAGTCACAAAGTAAGTTCAAATACAAATGTAGCACCTACTCAGTACGCGATTACGTGGGATGTGGGATGACTGCGCGAACAGGTATGGAAATACATATGTTGACAGGCAGGAAGTGTCGTGTCATTGCATTTGGACCGAGTGCAATGATTGGACGAACATTTTTTGACTTCCACAGAAGATATATGTACATTTTTAATATTTTAATAATAGTTTTAATATTTAGACCACTTCTATTATTGATTGCTATCAGGATGTTATTAACCCTTATGTGCTGTTCGGGATGTTTTCATCCATTATGGGGATTTTTTGAGTCTTAATTTGGCCGTAACTTTCTCCGTGTTTCAGCAAATGGAATGATTTTTGGTGACAAATCTTATTTTGATACATATTTTGGGAAAATGCTTTGAAAATTTTCAAAAACTCAACTGTACTCTGTGGCCAAATTCACTACCCTGAAAACAGCCACGACTTTTAACTGCTTGCAAAATGTATCAGATAAATATTTTTTTTCAAAGTCTTTTGCTTGAATCTATTAATCAACCTCAGTCCTGATCAAAACTAATTTTTTTTTTTCTTCTAATTTTCAGGATTTTAACTCTTTAGTTGCCAAATTCTTAAACAACATCACTGATTTGCGAACAAAAACATACAAAATGACTTATTTTCAATATAAAATGTGATTTTATCACAGTCTTGGACGTGTCAAAGATTAGAAACAACATTGGCTTTGATGCATTGTTAGTTTTTGTGCAGCATCAGATTTGAACTTTTTCTCCCTCATTTACTGTTCGTGGCTGTTTTTGCCCCATTGACTTGCATTATAACCACATTTTCAAACACATTCCAAAATCACATTTTATATTGAAAATAAGTCATTTTGTGCGCCCCCCCCCCAATCAGCGACGTCATTTATGAATTTGGCAATTAAAGAGTTAAAATCCTGAATTTAAAAAAAAAAAATAGTAGTTTTGATCAGGACTGAGGTTAATAGATTCATGCACAAAAATGTTAAAAAAATGTTTATCTGATACATTTTTAAAGCAGTTAAATGTAGTGGCTGTTTTCAGCCACGAACATAACGAAAGGGTTAACTACCCCACCCTACCCTTTATAGCTACTTGTCAACTTACTAACCCTAACCTATCTGTCTACCAATACTCTAATGAGAGTTAGTTGGCATGTAGTTGCAATGTAAGGTCTAAAGTGGACTATCGAAAGTGAATAATAACAAAGCAACAGCAAGTAACACATTTTGAATTAAAGGACTTTTCTTTCCTCTAGTAATCTTTTGTTAACTTCTAAAAGCCACTATTTACAGTGCATTTTAGTCTAAAACCAGTAATCTGCAGCCGCTGTTACTTGTTTTACATGAAAAGGTTAGCCAATCAAAATAGAGAAGTCTTAAAGGCACAGTCTATATATATAGCCTGATTGGATGTAAAGGTCAGAGAGAGGTGAAAAACTGCAGTGTGAGTATAAATTACCACGGTATCTGAGGCACGACACCTTCACTAGCATAAGTGGACTTCAGGGAAAGCAATAAAATGCTTCAAGAGTGCAATTTGAGCTTCTTGAATGTGCTTTGAGCACATAATATGCGAAGAAACTCGAATGCGGTGCACTGGCTTGAAATGACTGTGATATTTAAAGAAGATGGGACAAAAATGCCTTTAATGGTTTTTGCAATGATTTCTCAGGATGCATTAACTGGAGTTCGCTGATCAGTCTTTGATTAAATGATGAAATGATAAAATCACAGAAGAAATGTTCATGCGATTTTTCCAAAGGTACAGTTCGTTTAGCTGGAATTGAAAAACGCTCCTGAAAACATAAAAGCAGAGTCACTGAGGAATGCAGTATTTTGTGCGGCACATTTCTTGATTAGCCAAATCATTTTTAATGTTAGTGCTGATGAGGCACATACAGTACAGCAAAACCACAAACGGCATCATGAAACCTTACAGAAGCTCCAGACAAAGATAAAGACACAAACGTCACTGAGGAATCATCTTAAATCGGCCAGCAACGATTCAAGCGGCACTTTGGAAACGCAAGAATCTTTAACGGTACGTCAATAGGCAATTTTCATCACAGCATGTTGAAATCAAATCAATACAGGTCAAGGTAGCAACCCCGAAGTGTTGAACTACTGTAAATAACTGGCTTACAAAGTACAATTCAGTGCAGCTTTGGCCCTCAGCGTAACACAATAGACACATTCACCCATGAGACACACGGAAAAGAATATTTCCTTGCCACAGAAAATACATATGAACTACGATTTTTTTTTTAGACATCTAAAAAGGTACAAAACTTTGCACAAGGCCTTTAGAATACCGTATTTTAACTGCTTGCACTTTTTGCAACCCAGTTATGAAAGTGAATTTTAAAACCCTGATGTGTCAGTTTGTTTTTAAAATGAAATAAAAACTTTGGTCACACTTTAGTTTAGGGTCCATCCAATAGAATGCATTTATTAGTACTTATAAAGCACATATTAATGCCTTATTGTGCATAACCATATTCTACATCCCATAATCCTACACAATACCTCAACTTAACAACTACCTTACTAACTGTCCTTAATAGAGAGAATCGGACCCTAAACTAAAGTCTATTAGAGAGAGAGCGAGAGAGAGAATAACATAAAAAAAATTAGTTATGAAAAAATAAATGACAAATTAAAATAATTAAATAAATATAGTATAAAAATTCTAAAATAAAAGAATAAAAATAAACTTATTAGGGACTAGCTTTTGGACCACCTAATTCTGTTTTTAGTTGATAAATTGATAAATTAATAATAGTAAAAAAAACTCAAGGTTGAATTGTTCAGCTCAACACTATAATTTGTTTCAAAATTGGGAAAATCAAATGAACTGATTTACTTATCTTTTAGTCATGTAAAAAAAAAAAAAAAAAAAGTCCCATTGATGTCACTTCCTGGATGTCACAGTTTTAAAGTGGACCTATAATGCCCCTTTCACAAGATGTAATATCAGTCTCTGGTGTCTCCAGAATAGTTTCAGCTCAAAATCCCCCACAGATCATTTATTATAGCTTGTCAAATTTGCCCCTATTTGGTTGTGAGCAAAAACACACCGTTTTTGTGTGTGTCGCTTTAAATGCAAATGAGCTGCTGCTCCCCGCCCCCTTTCCAGAAGAGGGCGGAGCTTTAACAGCTCAACAACAACAAAGCTGGAGAATCTCACGCAAACGGTGTTCATCCTTACATTGTTCAAACCGGAGTCGACACTGATGGAGAGACTCAGGAAGAAGTTCCAACTTTTAGACGTTTCTGAACGGTTAGTGGATAAATTGATGCAGTTGCTGTGGAGTTGATCAACTCATCACTAGCATGTGTCGTCACGTTGGACGCCCACTAAACATAGTGTACCTGCCATACACACCAGGCTGACGTTTATGATTGCCATCAAATGCTGTGAATGGTCTGATACTTTTTCCAAAACATCGTTCGGACAGAAACGCTCCTTTTTTAGAAATCGACCACTTGCAGTGGGTCGACTAAATAGAGTTCAGTTCTCATCTGTGCAGCCAACGACAGAACAGTTAGCTTGTTTTGCTCAAACTTTTGTCATGGCGTTAGAACTGATACGCCGTTTTCACTTAGGAAAACAAAATCGCGGCGCCATGGGTGTAAAAGTGTGGGGTGGTAATATTTTAATAAGATCCCATTCAATTTCATAGTGTGTCCCAGGAAAAAGAAAGCATTAGAGCAAAATATATGAAGGATCTGAAAGTTGCACTCAAAGCTGTTTTAAAGACACCGTTAGGACGGAGGCCAAGGAGGAACGTTCTGTTCCTGTTGTAATTCTCAGGTTTTGGGAACTCTTTGAGTTCAGTTCCGTCTTTGGTTCAGCTGCGGAGACGCCAAAATAACTGCTTCACCGACAGAGCCAAAAGCGTTATTATGTCTTTGAAGCTGTAGTGGCTGATCTACAGACGGATGTCTTGATGAATCTAAATGGTTTAATTAGTTTCTTCCCTCGAAAACAAACCCAAAGAGTCTGGGTGCAGATGAAAAGCATGTATTTGAGCATAAATGAATCCTAAGAAGTTTGAGGTTTCATTCCGTTTGATCTACAGCATCCAAAACTTCAAACCAGAATTGTTGAAAATGGCACATGACGATTGGTTAAAGCCGTTGAAAAGACTCCTGGGTAATGTCGCTCCCATCACCTCTGCAGCTCCAGGGCTTTATGAAGGTCCCTCTACATTGATGGTGGTGACCGTAGCCATGAAGCAGCGCTGGAACAGCCGGTCCGGATCAGGCGGCTGGTTGTCACAGTCCAGTTTGCCTCTTAGGAAATGCTTGCGGAAACCTTGCGGACCCGACGGCGCGCTGGCTTGGCTCGGACCCTCCTGTGGACTGGGCCCAGATCCTGAAAAACACACGACGGACAACATTAAACACTTTTCAGAAGAAAACGCGAGTAGTTGCTTATCTGTGCAGAACCCGCAGGTATGTACGAGCAAAATCAGTAGTGACGCTCGCCTACCAGGACACACTCAAAACACTCCAACAATAGTCTGCAAAATATTTACTGGCGCTCTCAGGATGAGGGATTTTCAATTCAGTACCAGACTTACTTTAGTATTATTTATATTACAACCAGGGCTGGGTGGGTTACTTTTAAAATGTATTTCACTACTGATTACAAAATACATGCTGTAAAAAGTCATTTGTAACGTATTTCGTTGCATTACTCAAGTTTAGTAACTTAATCTAAATACTTTAGAATACTTTGGAATACTAATAAGTGTGGAACAAACACAAAAAAGGTCATTGCAAGTTTTTATCTCACAATTCTGACTTTTCCCCTCAGAATTGCGTGATTTAAAGTTGCAATTGTGAGTTATAAAGTCAGAATTATGAGATATAAACTCACATACTAAATTCACAATTGCAAGAAAAAAGTTACTATTGCAAGTTTAAATCTCGCAATTCTGAAGTCAGAATTGTGAAATGCAAACTCACAATTGTGAGGGGAAAAAAACAAATTGTGGGAAAAAAATGCAGTGACGAGTGAATTATAAAATGACTCACAAACAACTATCAGAAAACATGAAAACAGTGGAAAACATGAAACTTAACTCCGCTTTTTCAGACGGTCAGAGTCAGAGAATCACCAATCGCTGTTTAAACGACATTAAAACTCAAAGTAATCACTTTGGTAATCTAAAACACTTTTCAGATGGAACTGTAATCTGATTACCACCCATTTAAAATGAAACTGGAATGAAACACAGGCACTCAAATTATGTATTTTAAATACAAACTCCCCAACCCTGATTATATATATATGTGTGTGTATATATGCATATACAGTACTGTGCAAAAGTTTTAGGCAGGTGTGAAAAAATGCTGTAAAGTAAGAATGCTTTCAAAAAGAAACTTGGTAATAGATTATATTTATCAATTAACAAAATGCAAAGTGAGTGAACAGAAGAAAAATCTAAATCAAATCCATATTTGGTGTGACCACCCTTTACCTTCAAAACAGCATCAATTCTTCAAGGTACACTTGCACAAAGTCAGGGATTTTGTAGGCATATAGTTAGGTGTATGATTAAACAATTATACCAAACAGGTGCTAATGATCATCAATTCAATATGTAGGTTGAAACACAATCATTAACTGAAACAGAAACAGCTGTGTAGGAGGAATAAAACTGGGTGAGGAACAGCCAAACTCAGCTAACAAGGTGAGGTTGCTGAAGACAGTTTACTGTCAAAAGTCATACACCATGGCAAGACTGAGCACAGCAACAAGACACAAGGTAGTTATACTGCATCAGCAAGGTCTCTCCCAGGCAGAAATTTCAAGGCAGACAGGGGTTTCCAGATGTGCTGTCCAAGCTCTTTTGAAGAAGCACAAAGAAACAGGCAACGTTGAGGACCGTAGACGCAGTGGTCGGCCAAGGAAACTTACTGCAGCAGATGAAAGACACATCATGCTTACTTCCCTTCGCAATCGGAAGATGTCGAGCAGTGCCATTAGCTCACAATTGGCAGAAAACAGTGGGACCCTGGTACACCCATCTACTGTCCGGAGAAGTCTGGTCAGAAGTGGCCTTCATGGAAGACTTGCGGCCAAAAAGTCATACCTCCGACGTGGAAACAAGGCCAAGCGACTCAACTATGCACGAAAACACAGGAACTGGGGTGCAGAAAAATGGCAGCAGGTGCTCTGGACTGATGAGTCAAAATTTGAAATATTTGGCTGTAGCAGAAGGCAGTTTGTTCGCCGAAGGGCTGGAGAGCGGTACACGAATGAGTGTCTGCAGGCAACAGTGAAGCATGGTGGAGGTTCCTTGCAAGTTTGGGGCTGCATTTCTGCAAATGGAGTTGGGATTTGGTCAGAATTAATGGTATCCTCAATGCTGAGAAGTACAGGCAGATACTTATCCATCATGCAATACCATCAGGGAGGCATCCGATTGGCCCCAAATTTATTCTGCAGCATGACAACGACCCCAAACATACAGCGAAAGTCATTAAGAACTATCTTCAGTGTAAAGAAGAACAAGGAGTCCTGGAAGTGATGGTATGGCCCCCACAGAGCCCTGATCTCAACATCATCGAGTCTGTCTGGGATTACATGAAGAGAGAGAAGCAACTGAGGCTGCCTAAATCCACAGAGGAACTGTGGTTAGTTCTCAAAGATGTTTGGGCCAACCTACCTGCCGAGTTCCTTCAAAAACTGTGTGCAAGTGTACCTAGAAGAATTGATGCTGTTTTGAAGGCAAAGGGTGGTCACACCAAATATTGATTTGATGTAGATTTTTCTTCTGTTCACTCACTTTGCATTTTGTTAATTGATAAATATAAACTATTAACATGTCTATTTTTGAAAGCATTCTTACTTTACAGCATTTTTTCACACCTGCCTAAAACTTTTGCACAGTACTGTATATATATTTATATAATATGTGTGTGTAAGTATATACATTAGATATATACAAACACATACATATATAACACACATATGCATGTTTTAAATAAAATATCTATATCTATCTATCTATCTATCTACATACCCACACCCACACATATATATATTATATATATATATATATATATATATATATATATATATAAATACACATACACATCTATGCTTTTGTCATTTTTAGTAGATTTACTAGTTTTTTTTATTAAGCAATATATTTATTTCAGTTTTACTACACAAAAAATGCTGTAGAAGAAATTTTTCACTCAGAAATTACTAGTAAATTTAGCAATTAATAATTACAAAGAAACAGGATATAACACATTGAATAAAACATAATGAAGTATTGTTCGACTCCATTAAAATAACACATTTTCACCGTGTACTTCAGCTTAACCTTAACCTTATTTTAGAGTAAAAAGAGCAGGTTGAGCACAGCCCTCATGGGCACTTTAGAATTGTTGTTGTACAAGGTGAAATCGCCTTTAAATATTTATATGCTGAAATATTGTTATGCATACTAACAGGACCTCATTTGTGAGAATATCCAATTAACACCAGATGTGAGGTCAAAGCAAACAGGTTTTCAGAAACAGCAACAACTTTTGTGCCGGTTATTGCTTCAATAGTGCGGCGAAAGCATCGATCGAATCAGTCAGTGCTGTGGTGATGCTGCACGGTTTAACACCGTTTCATCTTGTATGAAATATGTATGTATATATATATAATATATAAAATATATATCTTGTATGTATATATATATATATATATATATATATATAAATCTACATGTATTATTTAAACTGCCAGGATAAAACGTTGATCATGTGATAACAGCATATATGATAAACGTACTTTTTTTAAGTGACCATCGCACGTACCCTTCGCTAACATCCTTGTGGAAGGGATTCAGTCGTTTACTTTTGTTTGGAACATCCCTATAAATGGAGTCAAAAGGGTGCAAAAACAGCATTTGGAATTTGCCCTGAAAGTCAGTTTAATCGTCTTCCTGCTTGACATTCTGGATTGCTACTTTACATGTTACAGCAGACTACTTACATTAAATGGATATAAACATCAATCGACCCTTAGCAAAGACCCGCCCCCTTTAGTTACTGCTGCTATGTCCGCTCTCACATCATGTTCTCACGCAGTGAAAAATACATCCCAGAGCAAAGAGGACACTGACAATGTATGAAACAGTTTCATATTTAATATTGTAATTTTTTTAAGAAGTTTAATCAATAAATCAATAAATCGAACCTCAGATTCAGGAGGAACAATGCGGTTTTCGTCCCGGTCGTGGAACACTGGACCAGCTCTATACCCTCTCTAGGGTGCTGGAGGGTTCATGGGAGTTTGCCCAACCAGTCCACATGTGTTTTGTGGATCTGGAGAAGGCATTCGACCGTGTCCCTCGTGGCGCCCTGTGGGGGGTGCTCCGGGAGTATGGAGTCCCGGGCCTGTATGACCGGAGCAGGAGCTTGGTTCGCATTGCCGGCAGTAAGTCAGACCTGTTCCCGGTGC
Source organism: Opsariichthys bidens (assembly GCA_037194245.1). NCBI lineage: Eukaryota > Metazoa > Chordata > Actinopteri > Cypriniformes > Xenocyprididae > Opsariichthys > Opsariichthys bidens. The sequence continues at coordinate 25,995,098 of CM074285.1, read as the reverse complement.
ATGTTGGACTCCGGCAGGGCTGCCCTTTATCACCGGTCCTGTTCATAGTCTTTATGGACAGGATTTCTAGGCGCAGTCAGGGGCCGGAGGGAGTCTGGTTTGGGGACCAAAGGATCTCATCCCTGCTTTTCGCAGATGATGTTGTCCTGTTGGCTCCATCGGGCCAGGACCTCCAGTGTGCACTGGGACGGTTTGACGGTCAGCACCTCTAAGTCTGAGACCATGGTTCTCAGTCGGAAAAGGGTGGCTTGTCCTCTTCAGGTTGGTGGAGAGCTCCTGCCTCAAGTGGAGGAGTTCAAGTATTTTGGGGTTTTGTTCACGAGTGATGGAAGGAAGGAGCGTGAGGTTGATAGACGGATCGGTGCAGCTTCTCAGTTGTGGTGAAGAAGGAGCTGAGCTGCAAGGCGAAGCTCTCGATTTACCAGTCAATCTACGTTCCTACTCTCACCTATGATCATGAGCTTTGGGACATGACCGAAAGAATGAGATCCCAGATACAGGCGGCCGAAATGGGCTTTCTCCGCAGGGTGGCAGGGCGCTCCCTTAGAGATAGGGTGAGGAGCTCGGTCACTCGGGAGGAGCTCAAAGTAGATCCGTTGCTCCTTCACATCGAGAGGAGTCAGCTGAGGTGGCTCGGGCATCTGTTTCGGATGCCTCCTGGACGCCTCCCTAGGGAGGTGTTCCGGGCATGTCCCACCGGGAAAAGGCCCCGGGGAAGACCTAGGACACGCTGGAGAGACTCGGTGTCCCCCCGGAAGAGCTGGAGGAAGTGTCTGGGGAGAGGGAAGTCTGGGAATCTCTGCTCAGACTGCTGCCCCCACGACCCGGCACCGGATGAGCGGTAGAAAATGAATGAATGAATTAATTAATCAATAAATAGCGTCTAGTGTGTCTTTAATGTGTCGCTGTAGCTCCTCGATCATCTCTTCATACTAGTTCATTTATAGCATCAAATAAACATGAATGAACATCAGAAGGAATGTTGTTTCAAGCGAGGAAAGACGTGAGGACACACGATTTTTCAAGTTCACCAACGTTAATCTACTAACTCCCCTGACTGCTTTGATGGACAAAATGACGGATTCTGGGTTATGATTGGTCAGATCGCCTGTCAATCAAACAATTTTCACTATATATCTCCTAATAATACGTCTTAGCAAGACGATATTTAAATGTTCATGATGAAAGCTCTGTAATTTTTTCTGAAACATGACGTGTGGATAATCAAGTAAACCCAAATTGCTTCAATCAATACGTGTTCATCTTGAAATATTAATAACAATATAAAAGGCATGACAAAAGGCCTTTTACTTACTAAAAAGTAAGCTATCAGATGACATGTTATTATATATTAGGCTTTAGGAGTTCATCTAACTTTCTATCAGGTCTTCTGATCTCCTCTGTACTAGTGTTACATAAAGACTCCAGCTAGAGCACAATTAATCTGTCTTCAGTACAAATATTCACACATGAGTGGGAGGAACCTTTAACCTTTATTTCTTTAAGTTTAACAGGGAATCTCGCAGAAGACACACTCTGCTGCTTTGAAACCTCGCACACTGTTAATATGAAAGCTTCTTTGCTTTAAGAGAGAACATTACATGCACCAAAAACTCAAAACGATGAGGCAAAGAGTCATTTTATTAACTCTTAAAACCCAAAAAGAACAAATGTGACTAACTTTACATTAAACCCTGATGGAAATGCATGTTTTTTTTTTCATATCATATGCTTTATGAGCCATAAAAGCTTTGATGCATCACATTTGATACTCAACAAAAAACATCAGATAGCTATATATTCATAAAAAGCACTAATGTAAACGGCCCTCGCATACGGAACGGAGATATTTCTCCCAAAAATGCAGCTATATCAGTATACAAATAGATAAATATCACAACAACAACAAAAAACTATTTTAAAGAGGTCATTTTATGCACTTTTTTTAAAGTGTTGATTTTGTTTTTGGTGTGTACCAGAATTTTCATGCTATTTTTCCTCATAATTCTCCATTGTTGCAGCTCCTCTCTTCCCAGTCTGTCAGTAACGCTCTGTTTACTTCCTGTCTCTATGAAGCCCCGCCTTCTGAAAAGCAAAATGTGTTCTGATTGGTCGGCTGGAGCAGTGTGTTGAAATGTTCCGCCCCTTACCATAACCGTGAGTTTCAACACACAACTAACAAACTCAACTGTATTTTGGCCAGTGAATTATTTAAATGAGGAATATTGTGACGTGTTCGTACCAGGAAGAAAACTAAAGATCGCAATGGAGGCGTTTCATGGAGTTCAGAAACTGGAGGAACTTTTGTACGTTCTGGAGACAGATGAAAAGAGAGAGAGCAGAGGAGCTGTGTAGGATGCTAAAAAAGGAATAATTTTTCAAAACAAACTTGAAATAAGTGGCATGTATAGACAATGGAGTTCTGAAGAGGTCATTCTCCAAAAGGAAACATCATCCATTAACCCTGACCGCGTATTTCATCCAATTAAATGTGAGAATTTTATTATCCGCTTAAATCAGAAACTCAAGTTTGTGTGGCAGACAAAGAAAGGTCAAAGTTTAGCGGAGAGATGAAGATCTAGACGCTTTCTAGTTCTTCTATGAAATTCGTTTCGTGTTGAAAACAAAGAGTCATGGATGGGGAGTCTGTAAAACAAAAGAAATCTATGTTTCAGGTCGTCTTGCAGGATTTGAGCAAAACTACAAAGAAAACACGAGACGCTAAAAGCCACGGGAAGATGTGACACTGCAATTATTCGTGTCAAAGACAGAACGGCGCGAGTATGACGAGGATAAATGGATAAATCACACCGTCCTCGTCCTTCTTCTTCTCGTTTTGCAGTTGTTCAGGATATCGTAATGTGTTATTTGGTTTCAAAACAGTTCAACCCAAAATCCATAGATGTGGCCGAGTCGCTCCTTCAACGCAAATCTGAGGGACTTTTTAATTACCCACTTGATAAACAAATGTGACCCTGGACCAGTCGTAAGGGTCAATTATTTTTAAAATTGAGATTTATAAATCACCTGAAAGCTGAATAAATAAGCTTTCTATTGATGTATGGTTTGTTGGGTGAAGATATTGAGAAAATCGCCATTAAAGTTGTCCAAATGAAGTCCTCAGCGATGCATATCCACTCCCAAAAATACATTTTTGATATATTTATGGTAAGAAATGAAACATTTTGACGCATACAATATATTGTTGGCTATTGCTACAAATACACCCGTGCGACTTCTGACTGGTTTTGTTGTCCAGGGTCACAAATCGGTGCAATTTGAGCACAAACGGTGCAGGATGAATTTAATTATATAACTAGGATTCTCTTTTAACACCATCTTTGGCTAAACACTTCAAAGAGTTCATGGTGTCCTTCATACAGCCAAGATTTCCACTTCCTGCAACATGTTTGACTACGGAGATGGTGTTCTTCAGGCTTCGCCTTTTTTGCACCAGACATACCACTGATCCATGGGTCCAAAAACATTCTTCCACAGGTCTATCCAAATGAATTTTAGCATATTCAAGTCAGCCTTTTATGTTCTTCTTCAACATAAAGGCCATGCTTTTCTAGTGTTCTTCTAAAACTCTGCATTGAAATGTTTGCCTTAAACCATCTTTGGCAGTAAAATCAGGGTTCTCTATAGCTTTGGTGAGAGCCTTTGACCATGTTTGCTACTCAACTTTAGCACATGCATGGCAACACCACAAGCTAATTCAGCTTTGCTATAGAGTTTCCAAAGGCTTCCTTGTGTTTTAACAATTTTCTATCATACCATACAAATATGACTTAAAGCGATAGTTCACCCGAAAATGAAAATTCTCCCATGATTTACTCACCCTCAAGCCATATTAGGTGTATAGACTATCTTCTTTCAGACGACCACAATCTGAGTTATAGTAAAAATCCCCTGTCTCTTCCAAGAGTTATAATGGTAGTGAATGGGGGATTTTGAAGCCAAGAATAGTGCAAAAAAATAACCCAAACGGCTCCAGGGGGTTCATAAAGGCCTTCTGAAGCAAAGAGATGGGGTTTTAAAAGAAAAACAACCATATTTAAAACTTTATAAACTATAATAACTAGCTTATATACACCTAGGATGCCTTGAGGGTGAGTAAATCATGGGATGATTTCCATTTTCGGGTGAACTATCCCTTTAAAAACAGCAGAGTTGAATAATTATGACTAGCTACATTTGTTAGAGTTCATGTTCTGTTTATCTGTTTCTCCAGTCACGTGTTCCTTGTTTTGACTTTTAGTCCTGTCATTTGTCACAAGCTCTTTGTTTTGAGTTTCAGTTCGTCATCGTCACATTATTAGTCCATTGTCTTCAGCGGTTTCTCGTTTGTGATCACGTCTATCACCTGTGCCCCACTCGTTATCCTATTGTGTTCCTCTGTATATATTCCCTTTGTATCAATCCTGTCTTTGTCGATCGTTAAAGTTGTGTGATGGGGTTTACCTCGTTGTTCAGTTCATTTCATTAAAACAGTTAAATATATCTACCTTCTTCGAGTCTTCGAGCATTACATTATATATTGACTGTTATGCTGTACTAATATACTAATATATATTAATATATATATATATATATATATATATATACATATTAATATATATAACATTAATATATATAATACAATATATATTATAGTATACTAACCGATGCAATTTTTTACATTTGTCAATTATTATTATCAGTCTCCAGGGGGTTTGTTTTTGCATTGTGATTTTGATTGCAACTGTAGATTGTTTTATGGTTGTATTTTTTCATATTTTCTCCTACGGGAAATGTCATTTTCGGGTGAATCCGTTCAGCGCTTACATGAAGCATTTTATGAACCTATACCCCCGGTTTCACAGACAAGGCTTAAGATAGTCTGAGACTAAGACGCATGTTTCAGATGTCTTAACTGAAAGTAACTTGTACTGACGTTTCTTAAAATAAGTCACTGCCATTGTTTTGTCTCAAGATGCACATCAGTAATGTTTTATTCTAGTGTAGGTTTATAAAATATACTGAAATATCCTAATTGAACTAAGACCTAATCCTAGTTTAGGCTAAACCCTGTCTGTGAAACCAGGCCCTAATGTTTGGTTACTGATCACAGCCGTCGTCGTGTTGTATTGAACTCTATTGCTCTCGTAATTTTGAGTGGGTATTATGAGTTGACACTTAATCGTAGTAAGCAGAGAAACATGTGCTCTCATGCATGTGTTAATGAGTTAACAGGAGTAATTATAACCGTTTAGGTCTTTAAAGAACATTACCGCTCAACGCAAGGAGTTGAGTGTTATCCGTTCGTCTCATTAAACCTCACTTCTCTGAATCATCTAAGCCACTCAGATCTCAACCCTCCAGCCAATTACGAATTCTAGTGGATAGTGTTTCTAGATTAAGTGCATGGATTCTGAGCTCTTTATTTTACTCTGACTCACATGCTAGCTGTGTCAATATCTACTGTTATTGTATGAGTATGGCATGGTTCTGCAGTTCTCTTTGGACTTATTTACTACACTTACAGCAAGTCATCTATTCACTTTCAGCGGCTCATTGACGGATGAATAAAACCATCCTTACTAATGCCTATCTATCTGGTTATTTCTGTTTCTTTGATAACACGGATCTAAGATTGGACCAAGGTGCAGCAAGAGCTTGAATGTTTTTCTTTGAACTAATACGTGTCCTTCCTGAGTCGACTGGTGTCTGATGTATGAAACCTTTTCTCATACACAACAAGCTATTGATCTGTCATCGGGAAAGCGTCGCTATTCGTTTCAATGCTTTTGTTAGAACATATAGAACAACAAAAGTAGCACATTTGAGTCGAACGTTTGAAAATGATGGCCTTGGCATAAGGAATTATAACAATACATCCTAATTTTGCATAAATGAACCACTATAGATGATGACAGATGCGTAATCATCACCCCTTGCCTCTGTAGAAATTCTGTTCAATGATGAACTCCATTTCTTTTGCAACGCATCCAAGACGGAAGCATGCAAATGCGGCTCAATGAGTGTTATATTTTGGAAGTGCAAGTTACCTCTCTTTCCATTTTTAACAACTTCTCTTTAGTTGTTACCTAGCTACTGCTAGCACATCTGGTGTAACTAATGCTGATGACGCAAATGTTCTGTGAAAAGAGCCAAGGGTGGGCTGTTCAGACCATTCAACTAAAGCATGTGAAAGAGCCTGAATACAGTAAACTGGATAAACATATTTTACAATTTACAAACAATAGACCATCTGGTAATAATGTTGTCAAAAGTCAAATGTGACGCACTGTTGAGCGGATATGTTAACACCTCTGATTGGACATTGAGTTCACGCGCTCAACAGACGTCTGTGATTGGCTGCGCTGGGTGGGTTACTTTTAAAATGTATTTGACTACAGATTACAAAATACATGCTTTAAAAAGTCATTTGTAACGTATTTCGTTACATTACTCAAGTTTAGTCACTTCATCTAAATACTTTAGAATACTTTGGAATACTAATAAGTGTGGAACAAAGTTTTTATCTCACAATTCTGACTTTTTCTCCTCAGAATTGCGTGAGTTATAAAGTCAGAATTATGAGAAAAAAGTATGCAAGAAAAAAGTCAGTATTGCAAGTTTATATCTCCCAATTCTGACTTTATAACTTGCAATTTTGAGTTTAAATCTTGCAATTCTGAGAAAAAGAAGTCATTGTGAGGGGAAAAAACAAATTGTGAGAAAAAGTTGCAATGACGAGTGAATTATAAAATGACTCACAAACAACTATCAGAAAACATGAAAACAGTCGTGGATCATCAGGTCAGTTCAGTTGACAGTTGGGCATGTTTTTTTAAATAATTCAGTCATTTTGTCTTGTTCAGGACAGAACTAAATAAAAATAACAGAATTTTTATGATCCTCTTAAAAGTATTAAAATGTTGGTGAATCTTAACTCCGCTTTTTCAGACGGTCAGAGTCAGAGAATCACCAATCGCTGTTTAAATGACATTAAAACTCAAAGTAATCACTTTGGTAATCTAAAACACTTTTCAGATGGAACTGTAATCTGATTACCACCCATTTAAAATGTAACTGTAATGAAACACAGTTACTCAAATTTTGTATTTTAAATACGTAACTAAGTTACTTGTATTTCGTTACTCCCCGACCTTGGTGATTGGCTGCAATGATCAACGCATGGGAGTGTTTGAATTTGAAAGTGTAACAAAGTTCGTAAGAACGGGAAGAAGGAGGCGGGAACCGGCGAACATTCAACAACTTTTAATAAAATAACCAAACAAATAAAACGAAAGTAAAAGGGCGGCTATTCCTCACGGCGACTGCCGTCCACACAAACATAATAAAACACAACATAAAGTCCAGGCCTGGTCCTCTCTCGTCCTTCACTGTCGTCGCTCCTCCTTTATGCTTCCGGAGCTCCTCCGTGAGAGACACGAGACCGGTGTAGCGCGCAGCTGACGCTCATTATCTCTCGCGTCACCGGCCTCGCGCCGTTCCCTCACGGCTCTCGCCCGTCCAGCTCGTCACAGAAAGCGTTTTGAAAGCAGGTTGTCTATCAGCTATGGAACGCCAAAAGGTTCAAAAACATGTGAATTTTAACACGTCCACGACACGTAAAATATGATTTTTCATGTGCAAACAACATATTTAACGTGTTAAATATGTGTGAAATATACATTTTATGTGTTGTTGATGTGTTAAAATTCACATGTTTTTGGATCTCCTGGCTTTCCATAGTCAGCCGGTACGCTGATAGACACATGCTTTCAAATGCTCCTGTGTGTCTCTGTGCAAGCGCTCGGTGAAGAACGTCGCAGATGTTTATTTACAACATGTTGATCGTTGTAGCGAATCACAGACATGTCTGATAAGCGTCTGACCACAATTAACCCTGCCGGCAGTTTGATTGACAGGCGATCTGACCAATCATAACCCCGAATCTGCCATTTTGTCTGTCAAAGCAGTCGGGGGGAGTAGGTAGATTAACGTTGGTGAACTTGATAAATTGTGTGTCCTCACGTCTTGAAACAACATTCCTTCTGATGTTCATTCATGTTTATTTGATGCTATAAATGAACTAGTATGAAGAGACGATCGAGGAGCTACAGCGACACATTAAAGACACACTAGACGCTATTTATTGATTAAACTTCTTTAAAAAATTACAATATTAAATATGAAACACGTTGTCAGTGTCCTCTTTGATCTATTTTTCACAGCGTGAGAACATGATGTGTGGCGTGAGAGCGGACATAGCAACAGTAACTAAAGGGGGCGGTCTTTGCGAAGGGTCGATTGCCATTCAGAGGCGTTTACGAATCCGCTAAACAGCGCTTAAAGCGTCACATTTGTAAAATTTCAGTGCCGACTCGGTATCACGGTCGGTACTTTTGACAACAATATTTAGACGACGACGTCGCGGTTACATCACTGCCGCTGCCTGCGCACTATGGTGGCAAAAAAAGGTTACAAATGGGGGGAAAATGGGCGAGATCCATGGAATAAAGTGCCTTTCATGTCCTTATTTTTCTAGCATAATGTCATCAAAGATGCCCCTTTTGAGCTAAAAACAGACGCAACCAGAGATGGTTGAAAGTGGAAAAAAGAGACACCAGATGTAAACGGGTAAGTGTCTCCCTCATCGACTTGTGATCCGATCGACAAAATCGCAGCTGTAAACAAGGCCTTGGATCCTCTCAAGATGTTGAAGCCGTTATCGTACCTGGTGCTCGTAGAGGCAGGCCATTGTCCAGCCCTCGGGGTTTAGTGGCGATGAACAGGTAGCAAAGCACACAGAGAGTGATGATGAAGGCTAGCAGCACCACAGCAGCGATAGACAAACCAACCAGAGCTCCCAAACTGAAGGACGGAGAAAGAGAGAGATTACATGTAGACCACGACGATATCGAATGCTCCATGGCACGTACATGTATGGCACGCCGTTTTGACTTCTATTCATTCTCAGGACATGAACTTGCGATATCAGCAATTGCATTTTCACTAGTTAAAATGTTCATTCTTCATATCGGGAATTAAATTTCCACTAGTAACAATGGCAATTTTTGATGTCAAGAATTATATTTCCACTAGTAACAACGTTCATTCTTGATATCAACTACTCAATTTCCACTAGTAAAAACTATCATTCTTGATATCAACAATTGTATTTTCACTAGTGAAATCTCGCCATAGGCTGCCATTCAAATTCAATTGTTCAAGAATTCATTTCTTACTAGGTGAAATTCCAGTTTCACATATCAGGAATGCAATTCTTACTAGTAAAAATGCAAATTTCTGATATCAACAACATTGTTACTAGTGCAAATGTCTATTCTTGATATCAACAATTGAATTGCTACTAGTAAAAATATTCATTTCTGATCTCTGAAATGAATTCCTGATATCAAGATAATTTCTGATATCTAAAACGGCTTTCTTACTAGCAACAATCACATTCATGATATCAGAAATGAACATTTTTACTAGTAGCAATTCAGTTGTTGATATCAAGAATAGACATTTGCACTAGTAACAATGTAATTCTTGATATCAGAAATTTGCATTTTTACTAGTAAGAATTGTATTCCTGATATGTGAAACTGGAATTTCAACTAGTAAGAAATGAATTCTTGATATCAACAATTGAATTTGAATGGCAGCCAATGGCGAGATTTCACTAGTAAAAATACAATTACAGATATCAACAATTATAGTTTATACAAGTGGAAATTGAATTCTTGATATCAAAAATTGTCATTGTTACTAGTGGAAATCTAATTCCTGATATCAAGAATGAACATTTTAACAAGTGAAAGTTCATATCCTAAGAATGAATAAAAGTCAAAACGGCTTGCCATAGTACATGCCATGTCTGACATCAATATTAGAGAGAAACAGAATTATTATATGCACAAAAGGAATGGGTTGAGGTAACATGAAGGCTAGTCAGAAATGTAGGTCTTAAATGTTTTTTTTTTCCAGTAAAAAAAATCATTTGCATATTTCTGGATACATAAAATCACTATGTGATTAGAATAAAACACTCTCACTTTCAATGATTCTATTATTTCAACTTTCAAACAACTCCTTTCAAATCTCCCCCACATGACCAAAGGATGAAACCACAAATGACTTTGTTTTAGGTTTTTAAAGCGTGCAGTCACCCTGAGAACAAATTATAACCAGCTTTGAAAAAAGCAAATGAGTTCTTACATAAATCAGTTCATGTTAATGGATGGTTTCGCATTTATTGTTTGGTGTGCAACAAGGCACTAAAAGCAGCAGAGCATCACCTGTGGAGAAACTGCACTTAAAGAGCCACAGTCAAACTGGCAGTGCGACGCTCTTTACTAAACTTGTTGCTAGGTGGTTGCTAGGCGATCCAATCAATAGAGCCAACCCCATTGAAAGCAGCTGCATTTTTTTTTTCACACTCATAATAAAAAAAAAGGTTCTTTATTGGCAGCTTTATTTTCTTCGCAATAAGTAAAAAAAATGTTTCTTTTTGGAACCTTTATTTTAGGTTCTCAAGATTCTCATCGCACTCTTTTAAAAGCTCCAAAGGGCAGCGTGAACAACCCCTGTGTGTGAATCACAGTTATTATAGATTCTCAACAGACGTCTCTGAAATGTCATGCTGCAAAAGGTCATGTCACGGTGGCATGTGATTGAAATAGTCATCACAGAGTTTTCTATGCGAGAATGATACAGGACTGCTTGACCTGATCACATGAAGACTCGTGGCAGCCACAAAAGCACTAGGGAAGCTTCGTCAAAAGATTCATCTCTGTATTCATTATGACGGCAAAGCACAACATTTGGAATTTTATCCGCTATATGTCCTTCAAGAGCATGTTTCACCACACAATCCAAAGAAATTAGGCCTACACTGAATTGCTATAAATTACTGTAAATTTTACAGTATAATACTGGCAACAGGGTTGCCAGCCAGTTACTGTGAAATTTACAGTCGTGTTACTGTAATTTAATTTACAGAATTTCCCTGTATTCTCTGATTACAGTAAAAAACTGTATTTTTTTTAATTACAAAGGGTCAATTTACAGCAATATTCTGTAAATTTGAGTCAAACCAACACGTGACCCCAGAATGCATTGCAGTTTACAGCAATATGCCGTATTATTAAAAAACAGCCAGCGGCTGTAAAATAATGCTGTAATTTTTACAGTAATTCATTACAGTGTATGTTTTATTTTGCATAAGGAAAATGCCTGAGAATGGGAATATTTTGCATTGAAGTCATGAAAATGTGATTCATTGTCATGAAAACAATTTCACAATGCAAAAAAATATTTAAATGAACGTAAAAATGGCTTCATATATATATATAATGTAATATATAATATATAATAATGTCTATTCGTTTAATAGCCATCTTTTTGACAGGTTTTGATATTCACACAAAATGTATAAGATCTGGTTTGAAAGCACCGTGTTTAGTTTTATAAGAGTAACCGAACTGACCAGGGATGTGTCCAAAAATCACCCCCGATTCTCTTAAATAGGGTGCTATTTGAGGGGACAGCCATTTGTAGTAGTGTCCGAAACCATAGTGGAAGTTATCAAGGGCACCCATTCAATCCCATAATGCAACGCAACAACAAGTGTAAAACCGATGTTCACTCAACAGCTCGACCAGGGGTGTGTGTGTGTGTGGGGGGGGGGGGGGGGGGGGGGTCCATGTCTGTTGCCGTGGTTACTATTGTCACAGAGACGAACTCCGTGATTCCCTCCTCAGACCATCAGAGGGCGCCCTCACCCGAATCCTGACACACACACTTACACCCATACTTCATTCACATTTCACTACATTTCCCATAAGCCCCGTACCTTTGTACCGATTCCTGCACCAGCTGCAACCCCTTAGTGGCGCTATTTAAGAGACTCTCAGCCTGACAGACTTGTTTGCAGTTTGGTGACACCTAGTGGTCAATTGCACATGTTCTCTGAAACAACTTTGACATCAAGCCATTTAAAAAAATTAAAATGTTGTGTTTTTGTTAATTTGGTGAGTTTTTAACATCCACACTATATAACTATAATATATAATAATAATAATAATAAGTAGGTTATTTTGGTCATGAAAAATGAAAATGAATAAAACACATCAATCCACAATGGTCTCATTTTTGTTTTTTTTTTACAGATTTTTATTCAAAAATGTCACTATGTCGTAAACGTTATCTCAAAATCTTTCTCCTCTCACAAGAACCCACGAGGTGAAGGTGCATTAACTCCTCTTTTAAACTCTGTGGGATTTGAGACAGATGTGCAGTTGTGTGATTGGTTCCCGCCCCTGTCAATCAAACGCAGACTCGGCAGGTACGTCACCCGTCGAAACGCGCAGAAGCTTCGTTTAGCCGTAGTCACGTGACATGGGTGTTTTTGAATCACATCTACGCTTCGGGATCTCGACACTGCGTCGAGACGTAAGTTTCGCGGCAGCCATCCCTATGTAGGACTCCCCTTTGTTTTGTCCGCCTGTTTATTGGACTTTATGATTGATATCTGCCCGCCTTGAGTCAAGTCAAGTCAAGTCAAGTCATCTTTATTTATATAGCGCTTTTTACAATGCAAATTGTGGCAAAGCAGCTTTACATTAATAAGAAAATGGGGTCATTGTGCAGCTTATTCTATATATTATTGATTCTTTCCGTTGCAAATATCAATAGTTATTAGTCTAGTTAATTTATGTATATCAGCACTGGAGAAAACAGTGACGTAATCGTCCGGCTCGGCTCAGTTCACATACAACGGCGCCAATGCAGGCATATCAAAAACACTGCTGGATATCAAGCAAGTGTCCCCAACTTAAGCAAGCCAAAGGAACCAAAACTCCAACAAATGGAGAAAAAAACCTCGGGAGAGAAACCAGGCTTAGTCGGGGGGCCAGTTCTCCTCTGGCCAACAGTGAACACTTGTCCGATACTCAGGCAGAGTTACGGGTCATTAAACCGATTTGGAATCGCAACTTGACATACCTGCTCTACGATTCAGCCTGTTCTCTGCCATTCCTGTCTGCCAGTATTTGACCCTTGCATGTTTGACCATTCTGTTTATAAATAAAAACCTGCTTATGGATCCCAATTCGAGGGACAACGCAGATATTACATCATTGACCGACGGCAAGTGACGAGAGGGACGGGCACTATTTAAAATTGGGAATTTTACAAATTCTTGGAAATATTTAGGACAATGTAAGTACACAGTTGAATGAAATATATAACACGGTGCAAGTGGTTTTTGGATATTTTAATATAAAAAATTTACATTTTGTGCTTCATATTAAGTTAAATGCAGAGCGAATGGATGCACTCTAAAAATGCTGGCTCAAGTTTGGCTCAAAAATGGATAAATCCATCCGTTGGGTTAAAAATTTAACCCAATGGTTGAGTTTGTCCATTTTTGACCCAAATTAAGGTTGAAACAACCTCGTATTTTTTAAGAGTAACCAATCATAACCCCGCCTCTGCCATTTTGTCCGACAAAACAGTGGATTTTTAAGGTTTCTCAGATCTCTTCCCACTGAAACACGAATCCCATCTCCTCCTGAGTTTCAGAAGAGATCTCAATAATGCGAAACGTTCTCAGATCCGCAAATTCCGCAGTCAGACGCCTCAATTTACACTTCTGTGTCAAGAATCACCCCAATTGCCTCTACTTTTATTTCTTTCAAGGCACGTTGAGACTGAGAAACTCATCAGAGAGATTAAATTTGCTCTAGAAACTCAAGAGATTCCTCCATTAACTCTCGAGAGCGATGAAAAGGCAAACTCTGAGCAAAAATAAACTTTTAAACAGTAGTTCACCAGATGAAAGGTGTTCTCTCACCTATAAAACCAGCTGTTGTGATTTGCATGAAATCCCAAGTAAGCGTTTAACTAAACTTCAGTCATGAATATGGATGATTAATGCAAACGGTTGCTCTCATCACAATACTTAATCAGAAGATGCATTAAATTTCCACCGTTCTTGATGTAAATTGCTGCTTTTAAGTTATTGCAACAATTTACATAAGAATAGATCTATGTACACAACTTATGCAGTTCTTCAATCTTTAATGACGGGTGTTTTATTCTAATTGCATATGATGACATCGATACGTGCAAAAATTTGCATTAATTAATTAGTCATTTAATTACAGCTTACTCAGTTAATCAAAGCTCAGTTATTAATGGCATTAGATAGACTGCATGCTCCATGACACTTCTCACTTCAAGTCCTGTAAGGTCATTATTGAATTACTGTGCAGAAAGGGTTTGTTAAATCAAGACTTAATTGAGACTTGAGAGTGTGATAAGAACACTTGCCTGAAGTTATTTGCTGCGGCTGATGACACAAATGATCAATGGTAAACCTTGTTGAATCGGATCAATCAACAGCTAAACACGTTCTCTGGCTTATAAGATTTCAATATCCGATTTCAAATCTGATACACATGCTTTGTTTGTCTTGTAAAGATCTGTGGTTGTTGTTGGTTTAAAAAAAACCACTACATGTAATTTCTTCAGCAATATAAGAAAATAATAGTTTGCACAATAAACTGTCTGAAAGGGTACATTCACTCAAAAATAAAGAAAACTGTCTTTCAACATCTTGTTTTTCTTTTGTGTGACACAATAGATGATTCACAGAATATCTATATGTCAGCAAATATACTGCAAGAAATCACGTTATCGTCTCTTTGAATCATGTACTACATTCCATGGCTTTTGAAGTCACGATAGCTGTGATGAATAGAACTAATTTATTCAGTCATTATTGGAAAAACTTATCATCTGAAATAGCCTACTAGGGAAACAGGGATGGCATGTTGTGGATGTCGATGGAACATATGAATGAGATTTGCAAGTTGTCGGAGCAATCATATGGCTTTGAAAGACTTGAAGTGCATTGGTTGTATTTTATTTCTATACATTCTTTTGTCTTTTTTGGTGTTTAACAATATAAATCACCATTTATTTTTGTAGAATGGAAAAAAAAAACCCTTATGTGTTCAAAAAAACGATAAAAACAGTTAAGGATCTGAAGGTCAAGAGGACTAAATTTTACAAATTGTGCCCTTAAGTTAAATGATATACATATGCAAATGGTTACACTCTAAAAATGCTGGCTCGAATTTGGCCCAAAAATGGACAAACCCATCCATTGGGTTACCCAATGGTTGGGTTTGTCCATTTTTGTCCCAAATTTAAGTTGAAACCCCCAGCATTTTTAAGAGTAATCAATCATAACCCCGCCTCTGCCATTTTGTCCGACAAAGCAGTGGATTTTTAAGATTTCTCAGATCTCTTCCCACAGAAACACGAATCCCATCTTCTCCTGAGTTTCAGAAGAGATCTCAATAATGCGAAACGTTCTCAGATCTGCAAAGTCCGCAATCAGACGCCTCAATTTACACTTCTATGTCAAGAATCGCCCCAATTGCCTCTACTTTTATTTCTTTCAAGGCACGTTGAGACTGAGAAACTCATCAGAGAGATTAAATTTGCTCTAGAAACTCAAGAGATTCCTCCATTAACTCTCGAGAGCTACGAAAAAGCAAACTCTGAGCAAAAATAAACTTTTCTCCATGAGCATCCAGTAAAACTTCAATAGTTCACCTGATGAAAGGTGTTCTCTCACCTATAATTTTTTTTCTGTACGTTCATTTGTCTTTTTTTTTTTGGTGTTTAACAGTATAAATCTATTAATGGAAAAAAAAAAACCTTATGAGTTCAACAAAACAATAAAAACAGTTAAAGATCTGAAGGTCAAGAGGACTACACTTCAGTTTTGGAGATGGACAATGAACCAATTTTGAGTGAAACATCCCTTTAAGTTGTTGTTTTGGTAAAGACACAATCAGATGTGTTGTTTTAGACAATTCTTATAAAAAATATACGATAAGGACTATGATTTGACACTATAACAGTTACTCCATCAAACTTTTGTCATTTCTGTCATGTTTAACGTTACGTTTTAGTTGTCATTGTCAAAACTAGAACAAGTTCGCAAACCCTACAGCTTCGCCATTTAAAATTAGGGATCCATAACAAATATTCCACAAAACATCACCTTACCTAAGCCACCACATGTATCCATATTCATAGGGGAAAAAGCTGTTGGGATCGTCGCAGCAGTATTTGACGTCATTGAACCCGCAGCAGAAGATCGCGCGCGCGTCGCTGTCAGGCTTGGGGCACGTGAAGCTGCTGACAAACACGTTCTCCGCGTTGTAATATTCCGCGCAATCCGCGCTCATGCTGCCCGCGACTCGAACCCTCAACCCGCCACTCGTTAAAGTCTGAAGAGCCTCATCACATCCTCTGGATTTTCATTAGTCGGCTGAGAGTTACTCCAGTCAGTCAGAGTATAAACAGTGATGTGACGACTGTCAAAGACGCGCGAGCATCTGAACGTGAGACGATGAGAGCTTTCTTTATGCTCTCTCTCTCTCTCTCTCTTCCTCTCTCTCTCTCTCTTTCTTCCTCTCTCTCTCTCTCTCTCTCTCTTTCTTTCTTCCTCTCTCTCTCTCTCTCTCTCTCTCTCTCTCCACTTTCTGTCTTTCCTATCCATTATATCTTTAAGTTTTGTTGTAATAATACACATTAGATAGTATAGGATATATAGGTTAGGTTGGATTATAGTATAGTTCTGATGTAGATATTTCCCAATAAAGAGACAGCTTGAGATGCTTTAGAGAAACTCGTAAGCACAAGAACGAATGTCCTTGGAGTTTCCTTAAGGTGATGATATACGGGACAACTTTTTGAGCAATGTTGCTTGGGCACTGTCCTACGGAGCCCTGCCATGACATGCAAGAAAAAAAAAATTAATTGAGCGCTCGATTTACAAATCGACGGAACGTAATAGTAAATCGCAAGCACGTTTTAGTAAATCAAGGGAACGAAATAGTAAATCATGTGCACGTTTTAGTAAATCAAGGGAACGAAATAGTAAATCATGTGCACGTTTTAGTAAATCAAGGGAACGAAATATTAAATCATGTGCACGTTTTAGTAAATCAAGGGAACGAAATAGTAAATCATGTGCACGTTTTAGTAAATCAAGGGAACGAAATAGTAAATCATGTGCACGTTTTAGTAAATCAAGGGAACGAAATAGTAAATCATGTGCACGTTTTAGTAAATCAAGGGAACGTAATAGTAAATCGCAAGCACGTTTTAGTAAATCAAGGGAACGAAATAGTAAATCATGTGCACGTTTTAGTAAATCAAGGGAACGAAATAGTAAATCATGTGCACGTTTTAGTAAATCAAGGGAACGAAATAGTAAATCATGTGCACGTTTTAGTAAATCGAGGGAACGAAATATTAAATCATGTGCACGTTTTAGTAAATCAAGGGAACGAAATAGTAAATCATGTGCACGTTTTAGTAAATCGAGGGAACGAAATAGTAAATCATGTGCACGTTTTAGTAAATCAAGGGAACGAAATAGTAAATCATGTGCACGTTTTAGTAAATCAAGGGAACGAAATAGTAAATCATGTGCACGTTTTAGTAAATCAAGGGAACGTAATAGTAAATCGCAAGCACGTTTTAGTAAATCAAGGGAACGAAATAGTAAATCATGTGCACGTTTTAGTAAATCAAGGGAACGAAATAGTAAATCATGTGCACGTTTTAGTAAATCAAGGGAACGAAATAGTAAATCATGTGCACGTTTTAGTAAATCGAGGGAACGAAATATTAAATCATGTGCACGTTTTAGTAAATCAAGGGAACGAAATAGTAAATCATGTGCACGTTTTAGTAAATCGAGGGAACGAAATAGTAAATCATGTGCACGTTTTAGTAAATCAAGGGAACGAAATAGTAAATCATGTGCACGTTTTAGTAAATCAAGGGAACGAAATAGTAAATCATGTGCACGTTTTAGTAAATCAAGGGAACGAAATAGTAAATCATGTGCACGTTTTAGTAAATCGAGGGAACGAAATATTAAATCATGTGCACGTTTTAGTAAATCAAGGGAACGAAATAGTAAATCATGTGCACGTTTTAGTAAATCGAGGGAACAAAATAGTAAATCATGTGCACGTTTTAGTAAATCAAGGGAACAAAATAGTAAATCATGTGCACGTTTTAGTAAATCGAGGGAACGAAATAGTAAATTGAGCGCATGTTTTAGTAAATCAAGGGAACAAAATAGTAAATCATGTGCACGTTTTAGTAAATCGAGGGAACAAAATAGTAAATCATGTGCACGTTTTAGTAAATCGAGGAAACGAAATAGTAAATCATGTGCATGTTTTAGTTAATCAAGGGAACAAAATAGTAAATCATGTGCACGTTTTAGTAAATCGAGGGAACAAAATAGTAAATCATGTGCACGTTTTAGTAAATCGAGGGAACGAAATAGTAAATCGAGCGCACGTTTTAGTAAATCAAGGGAACAAAATAGTAAATCGAGCGCACGTTTTAGTAAATTGAGGGAACGACATAGTAAATAGAAGGAACGACATAGTAAATTGAGGGAACAAAATAGTAAATCATGTGCACGTTTTAGTAAATCGAGGGAACAAAATAGTAAATCACGTGCACGTTTTAGTAAATCGAGGGAACAAAATAGTAAATCACGTGCACGTTTTAGTAAATCGAGGGACCGAAATAGTAAATCGAGCGCACGTTTTAGTAAATTGAGGGAACGACATAGTAAATAGAAGGAACGACATAGTAAATCGAGGGAACAAAATAGTAAATCATGTGCACGTTTTAGTAAATCGACGGAACAAAATAGTAAATCGAGCGCACGTTTTAGTAAATTGAGGGAACGAAATAGTAAATCAAGCGCATGTTTTAGTAAATTGAGGGAACGACATAGTAAATCGAGGGAACGACATAGTAAATCGAGGGAACAAAATAGTAAATCGAGGGAACGACATAGTAAATCGAGGGAAAAAAATAGTAAATCGAGGGAACGACATAGTAAATCGAGGGAATAAAATAGTAAATCGAGGGAACAAAATAGTAAACCAAGGGAACAAAATAGTAAATCGAGGGAACGACATAGTAAATCGAGGGAAAAAAATAGTAAATCGAGGGAACGACATAGTAAATCGAGGGAACAAAATAGTAAATCGAGGGAACAAAATAGTAAACCAAGGGAACAAAATAGTAAATCGAGCGCACGTTTTAGTAAATTGAGGGAACGACATAGTAAATAGAAGGAACGACATAGTAAATCAAGGGAACAAAATAGTAAATCATGTGCACGTTTTAGTAAATCGACGGAACAAAATAGTAAATCATGTGCACGTTTTAGTAAATCGAGGGAACAAAATAGTAAATCATGTGCACGTTTTAGTAAATCGAGGGACCGAAATAGTAAATCGAGCGCACGTTTTAGTAAATTGAGGGAACGAAATAGTAAATCGAGCGCACGTTTTAGTAAATTGAGGGAACGACATAGTAAATCGAGGGAACAAAATAGTAAATCGAGGGAACAAAATAGTAAATCATGTGCACGTTTTAGTAAATTGAGGGACCGAAATAGTAAATCGAGCGCACGTTTTAGTAAATTGAAGGAACGACATAGTAAATCGAGGGAACAAAATAGTAAATCATGTGCACGTTTTAGTAAATCGAGGGAACGAAATAGTAAATCATGTGCAAGTTTTAGTAAATCGAGGGAACAAAATAGTAAATCATGTGCAAGTTTTAGTAAATCGAGGGAACAAAATAGTAAATCATGTGCAAGTTTTAGTAAATCGAGGGAACGAAATAGTAAATCGAGCGCACGTTTTAGTAAATCGAGGGAACGAAATAGTAAATCATGTGCACGTTTTAGTAAATCGAGGGAACGAAATAGTAAATCATGTGCACGTTTTAGTAAATCGAGGGAACAAAATAGTAAATCATGTGCACGTTTTAGTAAATCGAGGGAACAAAATAGTAAATCAAGCACACGTTTTAGTAAATCGAGGGAACGAAATAGTAAATCGAGGGAACGAAATAGTAAATCGAGGGAACGAAATAGTAAATCATGTGCACGTTTTAGTAAATCGAGGGAACAAAATAGTAAATCAAGCGCACGTTTTAGTAAATCGAGGGAACGAAATAGTAAATCGAGGGAACAAAATAGTAAATCAAGCGCACGTTTTAGTAAATCGAGGGAACGAAATAGTAAATCGAGGGAACGAAATAGTAAATCATGTGCACGTTTTAGTAAATCGAGGGAACAAAATAGTAAATCGAGCGCACGTTTTAGTAAATCGAGGGAATGAAATAGTAAATCCTCTATTTTTCCCTACATGCCATGTTCGGGGCTCTATACTTTCCCATTGAGAATGAGCAATACATTTCCATCTGGATACTTTAGATAAGTTGTGGGCAATTTTTTGAGATCCTCCAATCAGAATGCTAGCAGCCGATCATGTGACCAGCTTGGGAGATTTCAGAAAAAATTTGAACAAGGAGCGAAGAAAAGGAGCGTGAACTTCTATCTTTTTTACGTGTCAACCCAAAACAGGGAATTTACGTCATTAAATACTTAAGATACCCAACAGATGTCCAATTTAATGTACTTATGCTGTAGTTTACCCATCAAATATTTCTAGTTAAATGCTAAAAAGATGTGTTCGGCATCGGCTGCGGCTGGATGTAACCGATCGGCGAGAGTTTAAAAATGTATCAGATAAATAATTTTTTCAATTTCTTTTGCTTAAATGTATCAATCAACCTCAGTCCTGATCAAAACTACTAAATTAAAAAAAAAAAAAACATTCAGGATTTTAACTCTTTAAAACGTTAAAATCTGATGCTGCAGAAAAACTAAAAACGCATCAAAGCCAATGTTGTTTCTAATCTTTGACCCGTTTTTTTTCCCAAATCAGTGACATCATTTATGAATTTGGCAATTAAAGAGTTAAAATCCTGATTTTTTTTTTTTTTTAATTTAGTAGTTTTGATCAGGACTGAGGTTGATTAATAGATTTAAGCAAAAAAATGTGAAAAAAATATTTATCTGATACCTTTTTCAAGCAGTTAAAAGTCGTGGCTGTTTTCAGGGGTCGTGAATTTTCCCACAGAGCACTGTTGAGTTTTTGAACATTTTCAAAGCATTTTCCCAAAATATGTGTCAAAATAAGATGTCACCAAAAAATCATTCCATTTGCTGAAACACGGCGAAAGTTAGGGCCAAATTAAGACTCAAAAAATCCCCATAGTGGATGAAAACATCCCGAACAGCACATAAGGGTTACCTTTGTTTTGAACAATCATTTTTATATACTTGCTCAAGAAATGAATTTTGTTATTTTTTCCCATAGTGCACCTCACGTTATACCAGCGTAAGTATCGCCTGGTTAAGCTGGATTTTGGGCGCTTTGCGAGTGAACGCAAAGTGGTGGAGTATGTTTTTCTCTTCCTCTTCATATTTTCTTGCATTTGTATATAACAAATATTAATGCTGCTGTTTTCCACGACAGAAATAGGTGTCTGTGCTGCCTGTGATTAAGACCATCTTTAAAGCATCCAGATTCCTGAAGCTGATGCAGCGTTGCCACAGTAACACACATGCCTCAGAGGTCTGCTTCCACACTTCGGTCCAGAGAAAAATGAGCCCGGGTTTAAGTCCGCAATAACACCCATTATCAGCTACACAAGCACACATCTGTCTGACATTACATACTGATTTGTGTCATTAACGCATGCTGGCTGACTAGAACTTACCCATGGACCTGCCTGAACCCTATTGGTCAGGTTCTACTCCATGTAATGAATCATCTGCGCTGTTGGTCGTATCTGATCTAAAGAACGTGGAGTGAGAAAAAACAGGGCACACCGGGTCTAGGAGAGGTTGACAGCGGATAAAGCGAAGCAAAAAGCGAGAGAAAAGAAGGAAATGTTTGGCAGAGAAAGTTCAGAGAGAACGACAGGAAAGAGCGATTGAGTGGAGTGATTGAAGATGATGTTGAAGATTTAACCTTGTGGTCAACATTTGTTTTTACTGATTCATGCCAGTGCAAGCTCTTA
The DNA here is from genome assembly GCA_037194245.1 of Opsariichthys bidens. Lineage (NCBI taxonomy): Eukaryota > Metazoa > Chordata > Actinopteri > Cypriniformes > Xenocyprididae > Opsariichthys > Opsariichthys bidens. The sequence continues at coordinate 25,973,093 of CM074285.1, read as the reverse complement.
AAAATAGAAAGTGCCTTTTTGAGTGCCTAATTCATCTCATGCGAAGAACCGTGCCGGATAGACTCAGCAGGCGAAAGGGAAAAACATTTCAGCTTCGTTCATTGTGTATGAAATGGCTTAAATTATGTCCTATTTTAGGACTATTTTTTAAAATGAGGAACATGTCCATTAATGCAATGACTGTAGTGAAGCCCTTTTTATTTGTTTTTTCGGTAAGAACATTTGACCCCGACCCTAAACCGAATCCTAATATCTGATCAGTTGACAGGAATGTTGTTCCAGGATCAATGAGGATGTTAAACCACTTGGAAAAATCAAGGTAAATGCTTAAAAATAAAGTTTCCAAAAGGGGGTTTTTACAGCAATGGCATAAAAGAACCATTTAGGGAAACTTTCAGTGATCGGTTCTTAAAAGAAAGGTCACACTTGAGTTTGGGGAACACATATTCACACTATTAACTATGAATTTTGCCTCAATATACAAATTTTCTGCTGATTAATGGTTAGTAAGGTAGTTGTAGTGGTTAAGTTGAGGTATTGTGGGATGTAGTGTCACGATTACCAGCTGAAGTGCCCGTGAAAACCACTAGAGGGCACTTCACTTTGGACTTTCAAACACACACACACATGCACTCTCACTCCCGGACTTCACTTCCCACAATGCACTACACGCCCACTCACCCATTTCCGTCTCGCACTACATTTCCCATAAGCCTTCTCACCTGAACTACTATTGGGGTAGTCGTGGCCTAGTGGTGAGGGAGTCGGGCTTGTAATCTGAAGGTTGCTGGTTCGATTCCTACACCGGCAGGAATTGAAAGTGGGGATTGTGAATGAACAGCACTCTCTCCACCTTCAATACCATGACTAAAGTGCCCTTGAGCAAGACACCTAACCCCTGATTGCTCCCCTTGTAAGTCGCTTTGGATAGAAGTGTCTGCTAAATGATGAAAAATGAAATGAAAATGAAATGGACTGATTGCACCCACACCTGCAGCAAATCACATCACACCATATATAAACACCATTCACACATCACTCCCCGCGAAGTCTTGATCTACCTCGTGTCTGTTTTCCTGTTTTTTGATTTTGCCTGTTTCCTGTTTTATGATCGTTCTCTGGCTGCCCCGCGGACGTATTACGTGGTATTTTTGGATTCTTGCTGACTCTTATGCCTGATTAGTGACCACGATTCTGCCTATCCCCTGTATACCTGTTTGCTGATCATTGGCCACTGCCTGTCTGACTATGTCTGTTTTTAATAAAGCTGCACTTGGATCCCACTCTGTTATCTCTTCGTTACATGTAGAATGTAGTCATGCAGAACAAGGCATTAATATGTGTTTTATAAGTACTAATAAACATCTAATATGCATGCTAATAAGCAACTAGTTAATAGTGAAAATTAGTTCCCAAAATAGAACCTTTTTTTTCATAGTTTGAAGAAACTTTTTTCACTACCTTTTTCAATGGATGTTTAAAGGTTCTTCAGGAATCCTCAATGTAAATAAATGTGCTTTTATTTTTAAGGGCGTAAGCATCAGGTGGTGAACGCCATTATCTGTTCAAGGTAATCTTGTGTAATTTCTAGGGGTGTGACGAGACCACTATCCCACGAGACGAGACACGAGATCGGGTTCACGAGACGAGATTTTTATAGTATTTTTAAGAAATCCTCAATAATGAAACGTATGAAGGGAAAATAGTCTTTTATTCAACTGAAAATCATAAAATGCAAAAATGTTGGTGCATTTGGAAATCAACTTGTAATGCATGTCATTTTACTTCTATTTGAATGAATTATTTGCAGTAAAACAACATGCAAACACTGCTAAATGTTTTGCCACAAAATCCACCAATTGTTTTCTGCCCTGTATAATTTCACATGAGAAATCTCACTGAACTTCTTTCTACAGATTGAACATAAAATAAACAATATAAATAAAATAAGCATAAAAATAAAAAATTCAAATTACACTTTAAGTGTCATTTTAACTGCAGTACAAAGTTGACCATTTCCCAGTCACTATTGATTGTGTGGCTGTAACTGTGATAAAGCTCTGCGTACACGAGAAGTCCAGCCGTCCATGACAAGACATTCTGAAATGTTGAGATGTTTTCATCTCGCCGCGGCACAGGCGCGCCAGGAAAAAAACGAGCGCGCCGTACCATATGCGCGTCGCGACCGCGTCGCTTCCATTTTGCGAGAATGAAAATGCGCGCGATATGTGAACGGCCCCTAAGAGTCTGTACAACCTTGGCCGAGGTGTACGGCATAGTTTTCTTACAATGTTTACACATTGTTTGTGTCTTGTGTGTTATTCTTGCGCCAAAACCCAAAATGTTTCCACACAAACGATTTGAAAGTGGCGGGGGCATCTTGAATAATAATTTCACCCTCACACTGATAGCACGACGAGACAACTTTTCACCTCGACGAGAAATCTCGTCACCTTTTAGTATCGCGAGATCTCGTCTCACCCCTAATAATAAGGAATTAATATGTGGTTTATAAGTACTAATAAACATCTAATATGCTAGTAATATGCATGGTAATAAGCAACTGGTTAATAGTGAGAATTAGTTCCCAAAATAGAACCTTTTTTTTTCATAGTTTGAAGAAACTTTTTTCTCTATAAAAAAGCCTTTTTTCAATGGAAATAGTCCATGGATGTAAATAAATATGCTTTATAAATATTGTAAGGGCGTAAGCATCAGGTGGTGAACGCCATTATATGTTACGTTGGGCCATTATCTGTTCAAGGTAATCTTGTGTAATTTCACATGAACATCAGCCCTTACATTCCCCTCTAAAGCAAGGACATAAAAATTGTTCAAGAAGGAAAGAGCTTCAGAATCAGAATTAAATGAATTGTTCATTAGAATCTAACACATTGAGCTTTGGAGAAAATAATATCCTGCCAGTCTTCCATTTGCAGTGGGCTAAAATTGGATTAACAGAATTTGAGTTGCATAGAACCTGGAAAAAGTGTTTTGAAAAACTATGAAAGGGATAGTTCATCCCAAATTGATCCTATAATTTACTCACTCTCAAGTCATCCTAGGTGTTTATGACTTTCTTCTTTCAGACGAACATTTATTTTAACATAATATTAAATGATATCCTGACTCGTCCCACCTTTGTAATGGCACTGAATAGTGTCTGAATTATTGAAGCTCCAAAAAGTGCATCCATCCATCATAAAAGTAATCCATACTACTCCAGTGGGTTAATAAACAGCTTCTGAAGCAAAGCAAATGGTTTTGTAAGAAAATTATCCATATTTAAAACGTTATAAACTATAATCACTGGCTTCCGACAACGACTATACGCTTAGGTGAAAACTGACAAATGCGGAAGCGCAGATGATAGAGAAAAACAAAACACTGGTCACGAATTAGACGTCTGAAATCAGAAGTTTTAAAGAAAAATGATTTCGATGAAAGAGAAGACGATCTACGTCATGAGTTGGGTCAGAGGTCACCCTTCAGTCGGAACTCGACTCACGTACGGCTGTTCCAGTGATCATAGTTTATAAAATATGGATAACGTTCTTACAAAAACCCATCGCTTTGCTTCATAAGGCATTAATTAACCCTGTGGAGCTGTATGGATTACTTTCGTGAATGATGGATGCACTTTTTCAAGCTTTAAACTATCAATGCCATTAAAAAGATGGTTAGAGCCAGGATATTATTTAATATAACTGTGACTGTGTTCATCAGAGTATGTTCATCATTAAAGGATGGCTCGAGGGTGAGTAAATCATGGGATGATTTTCATCTTTGGGTGAACTATCCCTTTAAGTAGTCTTAAAAATAGTCTCCTTCAAGAAAATATAATGGTTAATGCGTATATTTCTGATATAATTAGCTGTAGTGCTCAGCAAGGTTTGGCAAATTTCGGAATGCATTGAATTGTCGCCTCGCCCACAGGATGTTGAATTGGAATGACAAGGATTTAACTACTTGTGAAATTTACCAGCCACAAGTTTCCTACCACTTGTTCTGGGGCATGTTGTGACCATAGTGTTAAAATAAAACCAGAGATAATGGGGTAATTTTGAGAATTGGTTTCTCGCCACTCTGGCCAGACTAAGCCTCTTTTCTAGGTGCAGTATTAGCTTTGATGATCAACAATCGTGTCCGATCCCCATGTTGCAGTTTGTTTTGAGTCACTGTCCATCATTCAAAATTCTCTGCTAGGATGACAGAAAATAGTTCTGCTATTATTTCCCAAAAGCTGGACATACACTTCAAAAAGCATCAGCACAATTTTAAAATGATGGACAAAACAGTTGGTTGCGAGGGTTTTCAAGGCATTTGCTAAACAAATAAAGCCTGGAAACTGTCCAACTGCAAGTCAGTTTGGGCCTGTAGATATGGCTTGAGTCCATATTTCAATGTAAGTCTATGGAATTTACCTGTTTTCTGATCACTAAAAAACAATACCTCAACTCAACAAGTGGTGCACAGATGGTGCAAGTCAAATAACAAAGTCTAATATACGTAGGGTTAGGGTTTTTGAAAAAGATAGCGAGAGAAGTGCCATGTGCTGATGACAGAGACATTAACATTATTAATGAATGAGTGAATGTGCATGGCAGCGGCTGGGCATTTGACTAATCTCTGCTAATCCTGACCTGATGAAACCAGATTGAGCAGAAATATTGGCAAAAGAGTGGGATTACTGAGCATGGAGTCTGGGCAAACATCTGACGTGAGGGATGACGAGACAAACTAAACGCACAATTGTACAAATGTGCACACATGCAACATTGCACACACACATTTACACTGATATTGTTCGCATGTTTTGCAAAATAACAGCCACGACAATCGCCCTACAACACAGACTCGATGCCTTTAAAGAGGTCATGTCCGGAATGGTGTCCTGGGATGGTGCACGTAGAGGTAAAGAGAGGCCTATCTCAGTGTGTGCATGTGGGACGGCCAGACTGAGTCGGATTACTGTACTGGTAAACATCCGCTGGCGGCTGTCCTGACTGAAACACGACATATGACGCACAAGTCTCATATCAGAGTTGTATCCATGTCCTGAAAAACTCTCCCTCTGAGCCTTTCATCCAACAAGAGCCTCTTCGACATATGTAGATTTCAGGCAAGAGTTTGTCGGTCCTGAATATATATAATGCTGGGAAAGTTTCTGCCAAACGTTAAAAACTTCAAAAATTTGGACAAATCATAATAGTGCTGGAGATTGATTATTGTTTTATCAACAATATTTTGCTATTTTGTGACAGGTTATAATCATTTTTAATTTTGTTTGAAAATCATTTTAACTTTTTATGTCAAATTAATTTTCCATCCTTCAGTTGTCATTCTGTATTAGTTTTTGTGACGTAACGACCCAGTGTTTGGGTAGTTTTTGTGTTACTCAGATCCTGGGTCGGACGTAACAACCCAGTGTTTGGGTAGTTTTTGTGTTACTCAGATCCTGGGTCAGACGTAACAATGCAGTGTTTGGGTAGTTTTTGTGTTACTCAGATCCTGGGTCAGACGTAACAACCAGTGTTTGGGTAGTTTTTGTGTTACTCAGATCCTGGGTCAGACGTAACAATGCAGTGTTTGGGTAGTTTTTGTGTTACTCAGATCCTGGGTCAGACGTAACAACCCAGTGTTTGGGTAGTTTTTGTGTTACTCAGATCCTGGGTCAGACGTAACAACCCAGTGTTTGGGTAGTTTTTGTGTTACCCAGATCCTGGGTCAGACGTAACAACCCAGTGTTTGGGTAGTTTTTGTGTTACTCAGATCCTGGGTCAGACGTAACAACCCAGTGTTTGGGTAGTTTTTGTGTTACTCAGATCCTGGGTCAGACGTAACAACCCAGTGTTTGGGTAGTTTTTGTGTTACTCAGATCCTGGGTCAGACGTAACAACCCAGTGTTTGGGTAGTTTTTGTGTTACTCAGATTCTGGGTCAGACGTAACAACGCAGTGTTTGGGTAGTTTTTGTGTTACTCAGATCCTGGGTCAGACGTAACAACCCAGTGTTTGGGTAGTTTTTGTGTTACTCAGATCCTGGGTCGGACGTAACAACCCATTGTTTGGGTAGTTTTTGTGTTACTCAGATCCTGGGTCAGACGTAACAACCCAGTGTTTGGGTAGTTTTTGTGTTACTCAGATCCTGGGTCAGACGTAACAACCCAGTGTTTGGGTAGTTTTTGTGTTACTCAGATCCTGGGTCAGACGTAACAACCCAGTGTTTGGGTAGTTTTTGTGTTACTCAGATCCTGGGTCAGACGTAACAACCCAGTGTTTGGGTAGTTTTTGTGTTACACAGATCCTGGGTCGGACGTAACAACCCAGTGTTTGGGTAGTTTTTGTGTTACTCAGATCCTGGGTCGGACGTAACAACCCAGTGTTCAGGTAGTTTTTGTGTTACACAGATCCTGGGTCAGACGTAACAACCCAGTGTTTGGGTAGTTTTTGTGTTTCTCAGATTCTGGGTCAGACGTAACAACCCAGTGTTTGGGTAGTTTTTGTGTTACACAGATTCTGGGTCAGACGTTACAACCCAGGGGTTCAGTTGTTTATCGCAGGCTTTTTGCGCCCTCTTCAGGAGAGAGCAGTGCAGATTCATCAAAATTGATCCATGTATTCGGTTAAATGCATGTTTGTGTTCGTTTTATTTTATCAAAAAATTCATTATTGTTCTGTAAATTGTTTAATTTTATGCAAAGCAATACAGGGGCGCAATGTGAGTCACCTAAATGAGTGTCATGTCGGTCTTTTTGCGTGATGGAAACGCCTGATGCCTTGCATAAAATTTTATGAGTCAAAAAGATACAGGCTATAAATACGTAGGATGTTAAAATATGTTCTCAGAATTACACTGATTATTTATGGACAGGTTATGGAGTCGGTCACAAGATTTTTTGGTTACGAGTGAAATGCAGGGTGGCAGTCTGAAGTTATCAGTTCCCTGCCGAACACAAGCATCTCCGGCACGAGATCCAGTGCCGTTACGGTGGAAACAGGACAACAGAGACTGGTCAATTACACTTGAATTACGTCTAAACGTTTCATTTTTACTTCTAATATTTGTTAACCCAACATAACATTTTTAACCCAGTGTTTTTTTTAGAGTGCATTAGACTTGTTTTTTTTAAATAAATTTAATAATGTTGAGTAACCCAAAAAGCTTTTTGCATTTTCAGAACGTCATTTTTGGAGAATATGAATATCCTTCCAAACATCCGCTTTTGTGTTCGACTAATGACAGAAAGTCATACGGGTTTGAAATGAGGGTGAGTAAATTGAGCTGAATTTAATGCAGTTCCAGTTAATAAAGAACTAAAAGTAAAACTGATTCATATAATACATTTTTTAATGAACAATTATATAAGAAAACGATTCCTTAATATGAAAATGCTGTTGTTAATGTACTCAGTTCCTTTTTTTAAGGCAAAGAAAAAAAAGGTGTGAGTCAAATCATGTCTGACACTTGAAGTGGACTGTACTCGCACATAATGAATCGTTACCAATTTTGAAGAAGCTCTGGCTGATTAACCACATCGGTTTAAGTGCAGTTCATTTTGGTCCCTAATGGCCCTTTAGCTGTTACTTTAGCTCCATCATCATGAGTATTGAAAGGCTAGATCATATACGTGTTCTCACTCGCTGGGGTTCAGTGGGTTTTAATGAAGCATCTGACAGGCACGTTATCTAACACATTCTTCCAGGCTCCACTAAAAGCTCTTTATTTGTTCATTCTGTGTAGTGACTGACCCAGTGCCTCCGCATCTTCCGAGAGTCATTGATGAGTAAGACAGCTGGAGAGCGATGCTTAGCCTTCAGTGCTCCGGATTAATTGTGAATGAGGAGCGGAAATGTGTGTGGTGTGCCGGGATTATGTCATCTAACGCTCTTGTGATTCTCTGATCTCCTGTGCAAAAATCACTGACTGTGCAGATTGCCTGCACCATTTTTCATACGATATATTATTTTAGTTTGGCATTTTTTTTATTATTATTATTATTATTGACATACTGTTATAAATCTTGGGGTCGGTAAGATTTGATCTGAAGGAAGTCTCTTCCGCTCACCGAATTTATTTGATCAAAAATAGAGTAAAAGTAGAAATTGTGTGAACTATTTGTACAGTTGAAAATAACTTTTCAATTTTTACAAAATGTAATTTATTTATTTTCAGCATCGTTACTCTTCAGTGTCACACGATCCTTCAGAAATCACTCTAATTTGATGATTCTGTAATGTTTTTATTGTTACTTTTGATCACTTTAATGCATCCTTTCCAATAATGCCCCTTTTTCAAGATGTAATATAAGTCTCTTTATTATAGCTTGTCAAATTTGTCCTTATTTGGGAGTGAGCAAAAACACGCTATTTTTGTGTGTGTCCCTGTAAATGCAAATGAGCTGCTGCTCCCCGCCCCCTTTCCAGAAGAGGGCGGCGCTTTAACAGCTCAACAACAACAAAGCAGGAGAATCTCACGCAGACAAAATCCTTACATTGTTCAAACCGGAGTCGACACTGATGGAGAGACTCAGGAAGAAGTTCCAACTTTTAGACGTTTCTGAACGGTTAGTGGATAAATTGATGTGGAGTTGATCGACTCATCACTAGTGTCGTCACGTTCATGTTTTTTCCTTGAATCGACCCTCGTTTGTGAAGCAGTCCGGCGTAAAATGACGGCATCAACAACACTCGACTACAACAACTCTAAAGCAGCCCAACATGGCCCCGCCCCCTTTGTTGCATGTTCTCAGGGGCGGGGTTTATGCAAATTTTAGGGTTTGTGATGTCACTAACCCGGTAAGAAGCTCATTGTAGTCTCTACCAGCTGTTTGTTGTAGTCCTTAAAAAGTGAATTCTGTAAAAAAAAATCTCCCTTTTCATTGAACTTTGAGTGTCGTAACTTTGCAGATGTTGTTTCTTCTCAAACAGCAACATTACACTCTAACTAGAGCTAAAAAAGTGAAATCATAACCAACCACCCCTTTCATTTCTTTTTACAAAATCTTACTTTTGTTTTTACATGCATCATGTCTAACAACGACGTTTATCAAGGTTATATTTCTTATTATATTTATTTTATATAGTATTCCTTGCACAATGGGAACTGCAAATCCCATGTTTTTGTTTCCATGTCCTTCTGAATCAGTTGCAGATATCGTTGCACTTTAACCTCAAACTCCCATTCTCCTTGAAGAATGCAAGATAAGTATCTGTAAACGCCCATCATTTCTCTTCATTCAGTGTCGTTTATGAATAGATCCAGCCAGTTTAATCTTCATTTGATGCTCTGCGTTTGTAATCCAGGCCACAGACCCCTTTACACAGCGTGCTTTCGCTAATAGGATTGATGCTGCCCGCACTGTGCACAACACCAACTGTCGCTCGCTTCCCATTGGCCGAGCTGGAAGATGGGCGGAGCTGATCCGTCCCGAATGGGCTGGATGCTTGAAAAGTGTGATGATTTTCTTAGTCTATTGCTGCATAGTGAAGAACGAAAGACGAGGAAGAAAGAGTATGAGTGTTTCACCCAGAGTCTGAGCAAAACTACAGTGATCCTTCTCTTTCACGCTCTGTCCAAGGTCCATCTGCGTGGGTCGTTCTCCCATCTGGATCTGGGTGGTGGATATATGGAGATCTGCTAGTGTGGCTGGTGTTTTGTGGACGTGGGACACACGATGGCCGTGGCGCTGGATGCAGTGTGGGTGCGAGTGAAAGGGGTTTGTAAGCAGAACGGCCTGCTGATCCTCTCAGTGTTGGCCGTGGTTATCGGATGTCTGCTCGGCTTCTTCCTGCGCTCCAAGAACCTCTCGGAGCAGGTTAGTTCTTCTGTCAACCCCTCGTATGCACAACAAGCCACCGAAGCACTGTAAAATTCTCCCTCAAAACCTCCCAAAAAACCCTTCCAACCATCCTACAATGACAAACTTGGTCCGAGTGACTTTTGTTTTAGATGACGTTCCCGTGGAAGGCTTTTTTTTATGGTTATTGGTTGGCGTTTTACCATTAAACTACTGCTTTTTTCCCCCAACATCACATTTATCATTTGAACTGCTTGAACGCTTAAATTATATTAGGATTAAGGCAAAAAAAATTGCATGTTTTCCAGAACAATTTCCAGTAAAAATTGCATACTTGACAATATCTGCCTTTAAAAAGGAAGCAAGATTATTTTTCTTACCCCACAGGGAGATGTATTTTTGTTTTAAGCAGTCAGTTAGTAAATGTATCTTGATTTAAGAATTCGTACTGGAAAACGAGACAAAAATACAAAGGAAGAACATCATTTTTTGCGGCGTGTTATTTTCTAGTTCTCCGCTAGATTAAAACTACAGTGACTGAATGAACGACAAACAAAAGGTCACGTTGGCCGCTTCGACTAAAACCTCCGTTATGATTCTCAAATATGCCTAAAAATAAAACCTCCACAGGCCATTTGCTGTGACGGCCGGGGATTACTGTCCAATCATATAAATGCTCTTAGTAATTGTACATTAAGCAAGTGCCGCTTAGCCTCGCAGCGTTTAAAGCAGGTCGGTGATGCTATCGGCCGTTTCAGCTAAATTAGAATGGGATCTTTAAAAAAAATTGGCTTATTTTGCAAGAGAAACCTAGTTCGAACCTCTAAAAGAAAGAAAGAAAATGTTATGTGCATTTATGCATTTGGCAAATGCTTTTATCTGGGCCGTCTTACGTTTTGTCAGTACATGCAATCACTGGAAAATGAACACGTGACCTTGGTGTTATGCTTGATAAGTTGAGCTACAGAAACATGGCAATATAATTCATCTTCACTTCGGGTCAAACGTTTGAAAAATTCCATTTTTTAAATGTTTTTGAAAAAACGAATATATGTTAAAATGTAATATATTCCAGTGATCAAATCCGAATTTTCAGCATCATTCCTCCTGTCTTCAGTGTCACATGATCCTTCAGAAATCACTTTGATGCTCAAGAAACATTTATGATTATTATCAAGGTTGAAAACAGTCGTGCGGCTTCATATTTTTCTGGAAACAACGAAACATTACCTTAAATTGATCATAAGTGACAGAAAAGAGATTTATAATGTTTCAAATCAATGCTGTTGAACTTTCTTATTCATCAAATAATCCCGATTTGTTTCCACCAAAATATTAAGCGGCAAAAACTGTTTGCAACATTGATAATAATAATAATCATTTTTATTATTAATTGAGCACCAACAATAATGAATTATAATTGAGCACCAAACAGAATATATTATAATTTTAAAATACATTAAAATCGAAAAGAGTTCTTTTAAATTATAATAACAAACAAAAACATCTTAAAAATCTTAAAATCATACAGTCTTCTGACTGGTAGTGTGAATGCATGTAAAAATTAGCTGTTGTCCTCAATCCGTGACCCACGAAAATCATATTGCACCAAAATATCGAAACACGTTCCAATTGGCTAATGGAAAAAAAGATTTGGCTCACTTCATACGGCTCTTTTATCTCTCCGTCTCTCACACAGTCCTCTCAGTACCAAGTGTCTGATTCACAAGCAGTCCTTTGAGGAGAGCGCTGAGGAGGGGAAGTGTTAGGAACAGCGTCTACATCTCTCATGCATGTATTGAATGGGATATTTATATATAATACACTGTAAGCAGGGTTTGACATCGACACCCGCCAAATGTGGGCGTATTTCAACAATGGCGTGTACCAGCCACTTTGAATTTTATGTATAATATATACATTTTTTCAATTATAAAGAGGCATCTGAAATAATAAACTAAGTGCCATGTACTGTTGCCAAAAATCGAATATTGATACTGAAAGATCTGAAACGTGTCCAGTTCTCATTTTCCTCAGAACAGATACACAATAGCAGCTCTTCTAATCTCTCCGACACAGAAGCCGTCTCCCCTCACTCACTCGCTTTAGTTGCTCCAGATAAATATTGTTGGATTGTGTGTATTGTGCATAATTTTACGCATTCCCGCAGATTTTGTGCTCAGAGACGAAGCGCGCGCACATAAAGCCGCCTCTCAGTACCAAATTGAGTTCTTTTTTTGCTGCTTATTGTGCTTAAACAGACAAATACACACAAAATGAACGTGTAACAGTATAATGGATCCGGGTGTGTGTCGGGTCTTAAAGGGTCTTTCATGTCGGATCAAACCAGTCAGACCTTTGCTCATCTTCGGACCACAAATCAAGATAATTTTCATAAAATCTGAGAGGTTTTGGATCTAGACATCATTGTAACTTTCAAGGTCCCAAAAGGTAATTAGAAGGTTATTAAAATAGTCCATGTGACTGCAGTGGTTCAACCTTAATGTTATTAAGCGACAAGAATACTTTTTGTGCGCAAAAATAACAACTTTATTCAACAATTTCTTCTGTTTACATTGTAAACACAGTTCAGCAATTCCAGGTTCTAAGACATTCAGAACGGCGGCTTTTAATTGGCCGGCTCCTGCGTCAGCATCACATGTTCACATGTACAGCGTCGGCCAATGCGGAACTGGCATTCTGACGTAGAACCTGGAAGCACTGCACTGTATGTTTGCGTACAAAAAGTATTTTCATCGCTTCATAACATTCAGGTTGAAGCCCTTTATTCTAATTGATGTCTTTTCTATCTTCTTGGATCTTAAAAGTGGTAATAACGTTGCAGTCTATCGGAGGCTAGAAAGCTCTCGGATTTCATCAAAAATATCTTCATTTGTGTTCTGAAGATGAACGAAGGTCTTATAGGTTTGGAACGACATGAGGGTGAGGAATTAATGACAGAAATTTCATTTTTGGGTGAACTAACCCTTTAAAGTGACAGCAGCCTAATTTACTAAAATATGAGATAACATTAAAAAATATCTATATGGCAGTTTTTCCCCATGGTATCGATGTCAAAATTGCGGCCAATGAAACCACTAGCCACAGTAGTTGGTAAGCAAAAAAGTACAATTGCACATCTCTCCGTTGATTTCTTTTTATACAAACGCAAACCAACCAGAAAGCAAGTTTACATTTTCAAAAATCATCACTGATTTATATGCTGTTTTCCTCATGGGGACCAAAAAATGTCCCATTGTGTCCCAAATTTTGTCCCCATAATGTAGGATTTACCTGAACCACACACTCACACACACACACATACATTTAGCTAGCCATAGGCCAAATTAATAAACATCACTAACAAGCATTATTTACTTTTTTTTTTCATTTTACTTTTCAGGATGAGAGAACTTTTTAAAACTTTTTAAAGTCAGCGTGAAAAAAAAGTGTATATATGAGTGAAACTGCTTCTGAAACGAGAACAAATGTAGGGCGGGGATGGTTGTGGTTTGCTATTGGTGGATCTCAAATTGCAGCCAATGAAACCACAAGCCACAGTGGTTGGTAAACCCTGCCCCTAAACACAACCTTCACAGAAAGCTTTTTGACATTTTCAAAAATCATCACTGATTTATAAGCTGTTTTCCTCATGGGGACCAAAAAATGTCCCATTGTGTCCCCAAATTTTGTCCCCATAATGTAGGATTTACCTGAACCACACACACACACACACACACACACACACACACATACATTTGGCTAGCCATTTTACCACAGATGAAAATGTATAGGCCAATTGAATAAACATCACTAACAAGCATTATTTACTTTTTTTCATTTGACTTTTGAGGATGTGAGATTTTGTTAACTTTTTAAAACGAAGTCAGCGTGAAACAAAAGTTACAAAAGTCTTTTCTTCTATATTGTGAGGTATATGCGAGTGAAACTGCTTCTCAAACAAGAACAAATGTAGGGCGGGGATGGTTGTGGTTTGCTATTGGTGGATCTCGTGTTGCTCCGCCCCCATCATCACAGAAGAGAAGAGAGAGGGAAAGATGTAAGATTAAGAGGCACGTGAATTAAAAATAAATGATGTGCACAGATCATTTATAATAAATACTGCTATATTTCCATAAAAATGTCCATTTTGATTTCATGGTGACTTTAAAGTATAATTAAGCATACTTTTGAAATTTGCGATATATATTCTGTTCTTGCAATCATGAAAATGTCTAATTTATCTTTTTATGTATTTATTTACCATGTCTTTTTTTTTAAAATGTGCAAACCAAAGCCATCAAACAATTTTTTCCTGCATTATAATAAAACTGACTACTTCCATGTTTGACATCACATTTTTTCTTATTTCCCCCAAAACAATTTCTCACACACAGCCAACTTTGATCAATGCAAAACCCTGCTGTCGAAGAGCTTCTCCCACAAAGCTTTCCAAGAAAACGCTCTCTCAATACACACTCTCTTTTGTTATTTGCATTGTGGAGATGAAAGCAGACTACCGTCATGTCTACATCTGTTAGAAGCGTTTTGTTTTTGTGTGTAAAGCTCAGTGATGGCTCTATAATGAAATCTCAGCGCTGGCGGGGAGAGATGCTGTGGGCCGCGAAGAGGTGGCCGTGAGTCATGCAGCGCATTAGTTTGAAGTACTTCTGTGTTTTTGGAAAAGCAAATGCGAGACGAAACACTCCCATTTGGACACGAACGGACACTTTGAGGCTTACCGTGGTTGTTTTAGCAGCACAGAATCTGAATGATCCGCGTAATCTGCACAGCTTCGTTTCTTCGTTCTCTTTCAGATGCGAGGTTTGGCGTGGCGCGTGCGTCTAACGGCATTGATCGAGATACAAGAAGACAAAGCGTGCACTTGTTGAAGGGTTACTTTGAGAGTGATAGTCACAGATGATCACAGAAAATGTGTGCATATATATATATATATTAGGGGTTGCGATCACGAATCCTCAATGCTAGATTTCTTTCCATTTATTTTGAACAGGCTGTAATGCAAATTACAATTTGTTTCAACAAGCTGCGTTTACTCCCCCTGAGGTATTCTGTACCGCACAGTGTATTTAGCACAAATCAGCTCGTAGGGCTGATAAAAACTAAAGGTATTTGGTCACAATCAACGACCTTTGTGAAAAAGAAGTACACTTAAGAATACTTTTAAAAAGAGTATTTATTATGGAAACAATCGACCCCTTTAGTTACTGTTGCTATGTCCGCTCTCATGCCACACATCACGTTCTCACGCAGTTAAAATACATCCTGGAGCAAAGAGGACACTGACAACACGTCGACAGACATATGAAACAGTTTCGTATTTAATATTGTAATTTTTCAATGAGGTTTAAACACTAAATAGCGTCTAATGTGTCTTTAATGTGTCGTGACTAGTTCATTTATAGCATCAAATAAACATGAATGTTGTTTCAAGCGCGGAAAGACGTGAGGACACACCATTTTTCAAGTTCAAGTTCACCGACGTTAATCTACTAACTCCCCCGACTGCTTTGACGGAAAAAATGGCAGATTCGGGGTTATGATTGGTCAGATCGCCTGTCAATCAAACTGTTTGTGAAGGGTCAGTTAATCACCAAGAACTCATTTACTTGATTGTAAACCCCCATGACTTTCTTTCTTCACAACATATTGAACAATAGACATCATTAATGTTTGTCCAGCGTGAAAAAACGCAATAAATGAGTTCAAAAGACTCATGTGGTTTCATATGTAAAATATAGTAATTTTTTAAAGAAGCTTAATTAAATAGCGTCTAGTGTGTCTTTAATGTGTCGTGCATCAAATAAACATGAATGAACATCAGAGGGAATGTTGTTGCAAGCGCTGAAAGACGTGAGGACACACAATTTTTCAACTTCTTTTTCCGCCAAAATTCAAGGTTATGATTGGTCAGATCGCCTGTCAATCAAATTGCCGGTGAAGGATAAATTGGTTTAAAAGATGATACTTAAGTACGAACTGAATGTAATGTTTTTGACTTTTAATTGCATGTTGTTTGTAATTACATGAAGAATTACGAGAACTTTTCTGTGCTTTTTAACCCATCTTTACATGTAATTTCACTATGACTAATATAGTTTTTGTAAAATGGTTAATGTGTATAAACAGATTATTAAACCATAATTATTTCAAATGTACATTAAAGTATTAGAAAGTGCACTTTTTACAATTCTAAGAGTGTTAAGTAGACCTTAAGTGGCCTTTAATTTCATTAATATTATATTATCTTCAAATGCAGTTTTTGAAAAAATATATGGTAACACTTTATTTCACAGTGTCTTTGTTACACATGTTACATGTATTTACTGTAGTAATAACTAGAAATTATGCATAGTTACATGCAATTAACCCTAAATCAAACCCTCATCCTAATCTTAACTTGTAGTTAATTGTTATATATATACCAAATATATTTTTAAGATGTAAAGTACTCTACAAGTGCACATTAAATACAATTAAGCACACTTCTTTTTTCTTTTTAGGGCTGGTGTGACCAAGTTTCCATTACAGGGAGACCATTTTTTATGTATGAATTATTATTTCCACCATTAAAAAGCTCTGAAATACCTCAAATTTTTACCTTTCTTATAAGAGAAGGTCAGCATCAAGACTGTCAAAGGTTTTTTTTTGCTTTCCATGTTCCTTACTGGGACCGAACTCGTTTGTCACTGTCAAACCCGTTGGACGTGAGTAGAAATTCAAGCTCTCACTGAAGCTTCTGTTGTGTTTTTTAAAGCACACCGGCGTAAAACGAATCCTGCGGTGCTTGGTACGACTCTCCGTTTTGGGAGTTCGGGAGTATCTCACATATTCAGCAGGAGGTTTTGAAGGTTATAACTCTCTTTACAATCTGCTCCCAAAAGAGATCTTTTGTGCCTTTATCGAGACAATTCAAAGAGTGACCTGAATGGGAGCTCACGTGTCGGCTCTAAATGTCTGGGAGAATTGAGAGAAAAGGTGGAAGGTAAGATTTCAGCTATTGTATGGCCTTAGAAAACATGTAAGTTGTCGTATGAACTCATTTATAGTGGTTTCTGAAGCTGCACAAACATTAATGATAATGTCTTTTTTCACTCCATTGTGAAGAAAGAACGAAAGTCATATGGGTTTGCAAACAAGTAAATGAGTACTTAATGACAGAAGTTATTGATTATCCTCGGGGCATCGCCATAGATCAGGTCGTCACATCTCCACAGCTGACATGCAAAAGGCTGCAAGAAATGTGAATAATCTACTTTTTAAACAATCCTGAGGGGTTTTCATTATCTCGAGCAGACTTTATCGGCCACATCAAGTCAAATTTATTTATATAGCGCTTTTCAGCAGCTTTACAGAAAATCATGAAGCTGTTTATGATAACTTCACGCCTTTTAGTTGCATTTAGCGGATTGGAGCTGAGCAATAATATACAGTTGGGTTAAAAACAACCCAAGTTGGGTTGAAAATGGGCAGTTTGCCCAAATCTGATGGGTAGTTTTATTTAACTCAACTAATGTGTTGCTTAAAATGAACCCAAAGTATGTCGGAAATTAACATGTATTAACGTTAAATAAATGAAAATAAATGCTTGTTGATTATTATTGTAATTATGTGTCTGATTTTTAATTTCCAACCTATTTTAGGTTCATTAAAAGTCATTTTTAAGCAATAGTTGAGTTTAATAAAACTGCCCAGCGTGTGCCAAACCGATTTCTAAGTTTGTCCATTTTCAACCCATTTTGGGTTGTTTTTAACCCAATTTTTTAGAGTGTAAGTTGGAATGCGTTCTGCTCATGTCCATCTAAAAAAAATGATAATCATATTTTTTAATCCAAAGTCATACCATAATTTTGTGTGAAGAACAGACTGATATTTAAGTCTTCAGTCGAGTCTATTCTTCACGCAGTGCTATTGTGTGTGATTAGATGGAGAATTAGTCCACTTCAGGGTTCTTTATGTGAGGAAACATAAAGCTTCAGGAACAATATTACCTGATTAAAAGCAGATCTTCATCTCGTGAGAAATTAGTGGGTTTGTTCCACTAGATGGCAGGATTCGAGCCGGTGCCAGGGGTCTTGAGGAAAGAAAACTTTCTGATAGTTGTACTTCTGAAATTAAAGTGTTCACCAAGATGTTAGTGACACGCTGACTAAATAAAGTAGAGTAAAAAGTCAATTCTCCCTGCACGATAATGGTTAAACTGATAATCACGACTCTTTTGCTCAAAAATTATAATTGATAATCACAATTAATATCCAGAGAAAGAGAAAGAAAAGTTGACGTCGATCTCAAAGGTTTGATTAGGTTATTCTCCCAGTTGGTCTGTACATAAATTAAAACATTCACTAATAAAATATGTGTGATATACCTGTATATAATCATTCAAAATATACAAAGAGCCTCAAGTCTTTTCATTTTGAACTGCGGCAGTTGAATGAGGCTCTGCAGTGAGGGTTCAGGTGTTCAGCCCTTTTTGCTCTTAAACATCAGCTAATATTTTCCGTACAGCAAGGACACTAAAGCACTCAGAATTAAATTGCTTTTTAGAGTCTAACAAAGAAACGCTGTGCTCTAAAACTTGCATGGAGTGGCTTTTAGAGTGCAGCAGACCTACAGTAGAAGGTCTTGTTCTTGTTTTGCTTGTAAACATCCCATACTAGATGGAGAAATCAAAAGAGCAGATAATTCATAATAATAAATGAATGAGCGCGTCTTTTTATTTTTTAAATTTTGAAACCAGAAGTTGGGATATAATTTATTGAAGTGCTTGTCCCTCTTTTTAAAATCTTTTAGTTAAGTGACAGCTGTAACACAGTTCTTAAGTACGGGCAGAAGGAGGCGGGAACCGGCGAACGTTCAACGTACTTTTAATCAAATAAATAAACAAACAATAAAACGAAAGTAAAATGGCGGCAGTTCCTCACGGCGACTGCCGCCCACACAAACAAAATAAAACACGACATAAAGTCCAGGCCTGGTCCTCTCTCGTCCTTCACTGTCGTCGCTCCTCTTTTATGCTTCCGGAGCTCCTCCGTGAGAGATACGAGACCGGTGTAGCGCGCAGCTGACGCTCATTATCACTTGCCTCACCGGCCTCGCGCCGTTCCCTCACGGCTCTTGCCCGCCCTTCTCGTCACAACAGCATTAAGATGAGAAGCATCGTTATTCTAGAGAGCATTTGATTGGACAGTTTGTATGTAGTGCAAGATGATGTCATCAATATTTTTGTTCCATTTGAATTCCTCCTAAGAGTTCATTTAGTCAGTTTTCAGTTTTCTCATTGGCAACACTTTACAATAAGATTCCATTAGTGCATTAAGTAACAATGATCAATCCATTTGTTAGAGTTTTTATTATTCATTTTATTTTTAAATAATTAGTATTTATTAATGTTACCATCAATTATTAAAAATACAACTTTTTAATGTTAGTTCATGTTAGCTTCCATCCATTACAGGGGACGTATCATGAAAATCAGACTTTTTTCATGTTTAAGTACTAAAATCAGGCGTCTACCAACCCAGAAAATGTGAAAAAGGACGACCCAGTAACTTTGTTTTGGTAAGCCTTTCTCTGCAAGTATGTGAAAAAACGAGCCGCTCAGATTGTGCTCCCTTGTGACGTAATCTTATTATAATATTTCCACCCCTTAATCTGTGTGTTTCCCCTCATGGTGTCGCCATTTTGCTTTCGCAAGTGAAAACAGTGTACTACCAGTTCTAACACCATGGCAAAAGTTCGAGCAAAGCGTGCTCACAAACCCCCAAATTTACATAAACCCCGCCCCCGAGAACACACAACAAAGGGGGCGGGGCCATGTTGGGCTGCTTTAGAGCAGAGGAAGAGTTGTTGTAGTCGAGTGTTGTTGATGCCATCATTTTACGCCGGACTGCTTCACAAACGAGGGTCGATTCAAGGAAAAAAGATGAACATGACGACACATGCTAGTGATGAGTCGATCAACTCCACAGCAACTTCATCAATGTATCCACTAACCGTTCAGAAACGTCTAGAAGTTGTAACTTCTTCTTGAGTCTCTCCATCAGTGTCGACTCCGGTTTGAACAATGTAAGGATGAACACTTTCCTCATTTTGTCTGCGTGAGATTCTCCAGCTTTGTTGTTGTTGAGCTGTTGAAGCTCTGCCCTATTCTGGAAAGGGGGCGGGGAGCAGCAGCTCATTTGCATTTAAAGCGACACACACAAAAACGGCGTGTTTTTGCTCACAACCAAATAGGGGCAAATTTGACAAGCTATAATAAATGATCTGTGAGGGATTTTGAGCTGAAACTTCACAGACACATTCTGGAGACACCAGATATTACATTAAATTTTGAAATTAAAAGGTGCAGTAAGCGATTTCTGAGAAATCCTGTTGACATTGGCAATCACCAAAACAAACTTTCCTGATAGCCCCGCCCCCGAATTCACAAACAGTCTAAGCAACACAGGCCCCTCCCCCCTCTTAAGTGTATACGCCCCTTACTGCTGATTGGCTACAAGTGCAATCGACTTTCAGCAGTGTTTCTCATAATTCGATTGATGCACCTTCAACTAATGCTTTGGAAGTGCTTTTTATTGTTAGTCAACCAAAGTTAACAAACAGAACCTTATTGTAAGGCGTTAACTTCTTAACTCGTTTGGGAAATATCCTGCTCTGCATTTTCAATTTGATTTCATGTTCTTGTTTTTAGTCTATGCAGTTTGTAAATAACAAAAGGCAGTTTGTACCATTTAAACACAATTCTCAAGTCTCCCAGGACACATTTGCACTGTTGTATACCACCCAGTCATTGTTTAATCACTAAAAATAAGCGTGATGTACCTTGTTTTTACGCTTTAGTAGAACAAGCGTGCCATCTGGCCTCTGCTCTCACACACAGATGAGCCACTTATGCCAAAATCAATGGTTAATTTTTAAACAACTGCTTTGTAATTCTTCTCAGAGTGTGGGAACAAAGGCATATCATTACAGTTCCGCCACAAAAACTGAGCATTCAGAAATAAAGCATAAGATGTTCTTAAAGCACTGATGGATTGGCAATCATTGTTCCATTGTAAATTATGGATCTGTACATCGAGGAAAAATACAATGCTCATCCTCATCCTTTCAGACCTTTCTTCATCAAGACTTGCAAGGAAGTGTCTCTATAATTGAAGTGATGTGTTTCTAATCCAAGAGAACATCATTTTAATATAGGAACAAGCAGATAGGAAAGTTTTTGATGGGATGATTTGAGATTTTCTTTCCCAGCTGTTGTTCCTCTTCAGAAATGATTAAGGAGTAATCAGAAATGCAGTGGAGGATATCGTTTTGATATTTACAGCGCACTTTCTATATTCGGAGAGTAACTCAATTCTCTCTATATTTCAGTGGTCGAAAATATTTAAACATAGTATAAACATTGTGCCACTTAATATTAACCATTTTTTCAGGATTCATTAACATACCTCATGTCCACTACTGGTCAAAAGTTTGGGGTCAGTATAATTTTAAAGAAATTAATACTTTTATTCAGTAAAGATGCATTCAATTTATCAAAGGTGAGAATAAGGATTTATATTTCAAATAAATGCGGTTCTTTTGAACTTTCTATTCATCAAAGAATCCTGACACACACAAAAAAAAAATCTATCACGGTTTCCACAGAAATATTAGGCAGTAAAACTGTTTTCAACAGTGATAATAATCAGAAATGTTTCTTGAGCATCAAATCATCATATCAGAATGATTTCTGAAGGATCATGTGACACTGAAGACTGGAGTAATGATGCTGAAACTTCAGCTTTGATCACAGAAATAAATTATATTTTAAAATATATTCACATACATACGCATTTTTTAAAATTCTAAATATATTTCACAATATACCTTAAAAAAATATTTTACTGTATTTTTGATCAAATAAATGCAGCCGACTTCTTTCAAAAACATAAAATCTTGTTTATATATATATATATATATATATATATATAAAAACTTTCATATTTGTGTATTTGTCTATGTGAGCAGTCGAGCAGTGCCGCTGTGCAGTTTTAAGATGGATTAATTTCTCCGCTCTGGCAGTCCTCTGCTCTCATAGCACGCCACAAAACAGGCAGAGCTTAAAGCAAAGAGGCTTTCTCAGAGTTCTGACCACAGGCCAAACATCCAACCAGAGAGAGAGAGAGAGAGAGAGAGAGATTTGGGCATTATCGCTGGGCAGTTTCTTCATTTTTAGACCGCGGTCACTGCCGAGTGCCGATGAAGTGTTTAGGCAACTCAATAAGATCTTCTGATTCCAGCTGTTTTCTGCCTGAAGTTAAAGGGTTTGTTCACCCAAAAATGAAAATTCTGTCATCATTTATTCACCCTCATGTCGTTCCAAACCTTTAGGACTTTCGTTCATCTTTGAAACACAAATGAAGATCTTTTTGATGAAATCTTTCTGTCCCTCCAAAGACAACTACCACTTTGACGCTTCAAAAAGTTCATGAAGAGATCAAACATGATGCGTAACACGAGAATGAACCTCATTGGTTCTTGCTGAAGCTCAAACATGATGCGTAACACGAGAATGAACCTCATTGGTTCTTAAAGAAGCTCAAACGTGATGCGTAACACGAGAATGAACCTCATTGGTTCTTACTGAAGCTCAAACATGATGCGTAACGCAAGAATGAACCTCATTGGTTCTTACTGAAGCTCAAATGTGATGCGTAACACGAGAATGAACCTCATTGGTTCTTCTGGAAACTCAAACGTGATGCGTAACACGAGAATGAACCTCATTGGTTCTTCTGGAAACTCAAAGGTGATGCGTAACACGAGAATGAACCTCATTGGTTCTTGCTGAAGCTCAAATGTGATGCGTAACACGAGAATGAACCTCATTGGTTCTTACTGAAGCTCAAATGTGATGCGTAACACGAGAATGAACCTCATTGGTTCTTACTGAAGCTCAAATGTGATGCGTAACACGAGAATGAACCTCATTGGTTCTTACTGAAGCTCAAATGTGATGCGTAACACGAGAATGAACCTCATTGGTTCTTGCTGAAGCTCAAATGTGATGCGTAACACGAGAATGAACCTCATTGGTTCTTACTGAAGCTCAAATGTGATGCGTAACATGCGTAACACGAGAATGAACCTCATTGGTTCTTACTGAAGCTCAAATGTGATGCGTAACATGAGAATGAACCTCATTGGTTCTTGCTGAAGCTCAAACGTGATGCGTAACATGAGAATGAACCTCATTGGCTCTTACTGAAACTCAAACATGATGCGTAACACGAGAATGAACCTCATTGGTTCTTCTGGAAACTCAAAGGTGATGCGTAATACGAGAATGAACCTCATTGGTTCTTACTGAAGCTCAAATGTGATGCGTAACACGAGAATGAACCTCATTGGCTCTTACTGAAGCTCAAACGTGATGCGTAACACGAGAATGAACCTCATTGGCTCTTACTGAAGCTCAAACGTGATGCGTAACACGAGAATGAACCTCATTGGCTCTTACTGAAGCTCAAACGTGATGCGTAACAAGAGAATGAAATATCCGTTTCAGAGAAACAGAGGAATAATTTCTTAATTGTGGGTCAGAACTTCATTGTCTTTGGAGAGTTTTGGGGAATATAAAAGTTCAAATATTCAAAACTTCATTCCAACAGTATGAAAGCAAAACCTGATTATCTTGGAACAAGCCCTGACCACTGAACTGCACTTTAAAGCTGAAGCCTGAGGGCTGTTTCCCAAAACACCGTGAAAGAGAAATCTCTCCACAGCACATCAATAATTCTCTCACATAATGATTCTCAGCCTTTTCTCTCATAACCGCCCCATTCAACTCATTGTTGATTGTTGGTTTTTTCTCCTCCAGGAAGTGAAATACTTCCAGTTTCCTGGAGAGCTGCTGATGAGGATGTTGAAGATGTTGATTTTGCCTCTGGTCGTGTCCAGGTAAGACTCGATAATGATCACAAGCTGATTTTATGTCTGTAGATCTCCATTCCCTGCTTTAAAAATGCTTAATGTATTTCAATTTGTGGTACACCACTGGTGAGATATTTTATTAGTGCATTTATTTGATCAAAAAATGATTTGACTTCCATCTCACATGCCTGCTCAATTAACAAGTTGGCCAAGCTGTACTAATTTAAGAGCCTTTCTTGATTAATTCATGCTCATAAACACCCTGAAAACTACTTTGTAATTATAAATAAGCAACCTGATCTGACAAAACAAGACAAAATAAGCGACAAGCCCCAACAAAAGAATCATCACACTCATCATACTAAGTTTTTTGCTTATGCAATATGGCTGCCACGTTGCAAAATCATTTTCAAAGAAAAGACGTGAAAGGAAAGGTCGAGAATGTCATGTGGTGTTGTTGATACTGGTGTTTTAAGTTTATGTAGCACATCCATTAACTTGAAGCCTCCAATTTCAAGACATAAACAACAGTCCAGAGAGGAGTGTGAATCGCACAGCAGTGGGTTGAAAGTGTCTGGCATGAATGGAAAAAGGAGCTGATTTCTCAGTTCCTAAAAGCACAGAACCATTGATACGTCTGCCTGTTTTCTTCAAGTGCCTTGCATATGCGTGAGGAGAGCTCTCATATCCTGCTATACATATGACTTTAATGTGAATGGCTGAATTAATGACAGTGAGTCACATACTCACTCGTTTCATTTGCTCTGGATGAATATTGTTGGTGTTACAGGGCTTGAATTTCGCCGTGGGAATATGCACACAATTTTGCTAATTGACCGTTCGCAAAGACTCTCACGCCGCACATCATGTTCAGATTGTGAACCGATCATCTCTTCATACTAGTTCATTTATAGCATCAAGTAAAGATGAATGAACATCAGAAGGAATGTTGTTTCAAGCGCGGAAAGACGCGAGGACACACGATTTTTCAAGTCCTTTTTCGGACAAACTGGCGGATTCAAGGTTATGATTGGTCAGATCACCTGTCAATCAAACTGTCGGTGAAGGATAAATTGGTTTAAAAGATGATACTTAAGTACGAACCGCTTTTGACAGTTCAAGTTGACCAAAGTTAATCTACTAATTCCCCTGACTGCTTTTGACGGACAAAATGGCAGATTCTGGGTTATGATTGGTCAGATTTCAATTTCCATACACCCAAAGTGTGCACACATAAAGCCGCCTCTCAGTACCGAACTTTTTCACTGCATATTGCGCTTAAACAGTCAAATAAGCACAAAGTAATGTCAGAATGGCGAGTATTCAGGTAAACGCAATCGGTTTGTTTTAAGTGAACATAAACAGTTGAGAAAGAAAACGCACGTGTAACAGTATAATGGATCTGTGCGTCAGGTCGTGACGGCAGGTAAATTATGAGATATTATTAATAAAATATTCTGACTGAGCCTCCAGCGGGAGTGGTTCAAGGCAACCGTTATTTAGAACGCATCACTTTATTGTTTCCATGGTGACGCCTCATTGTTTGACACACCGCAGCCACAATAGCGCTGCATGATCTGCTTTTATATAATTTGACCTTTTTTATTCAAAGTATTCACAAATATGTTAATTACAGCATGACATTTCTGATATTCCGATATGTGGAAGTGGATGCGTTTTTCTAAACATCTTTATAACGAACGGTTATTGGTTTGCGATCGGATCTGTTGGATTTACAACACGTGAATTCATCCACTTCTCCCGAAATTAGAGCCGGTGAACTTGGAGAAGAAGAGAGTAAACTTTAAAGTTATTTACACAATGTGCATCTGATACGAATAATATGTGATATGAATAAAATTATAAAAGGTAAAGGATTGTTATTGCCACTTTTATAGACATGATTATGCATTTTACAAACTCTAAATGTATTGTTTTGTTAATACTTATGTGTATTTACATGTCTGAAACCTAAAATAAACGTTATGTTAACATATTTGTGATATATGAAAAGCAGTGGTGAATAAAGTACTTGAAAGCCATACTTGAGTAAAAGTATAGAAATCTTAGCAGAAAATGACTTTGGTAGAAGTAAAAGTCACTGTTTAAAACATTTACTCAAGCAATATTCTAAATGATGTGACATTTTTGTACTCAAGTATGAAAAGTATTTCTTGATATTAAACATACTTAAGTATTGAAAGTAAATGCAAACTACAAAAGGAGCAGAAAATATTATTAGAGATGCTTCTATACACGATTGTGTTCAGTTTTAACTCTTACATTTTGTTTGCGTTGTTTAATCAAAATATGTGTTACAAAATCGAATACATTTTCGATTTGTCATGTTTCTATCGGCTCTAAGATTAGGATACAATTTAAATATGCATCTTCGCTGGAGAACGAATGTATAAAAGTGAACAAATGGATATAAACTAATGCAAACAGAGGGAAAGAGTTGGTGTTTTTGTCACATTGTCACACACTGCTGTTCTGCACTAATGCAGCATCTCGTCAACAAACTAATAACTTTAGTGATATGAAAACGTATACTATACGGCAGTGCTTCCCACACTGTGGGCCGTAGCGGTATTGCAGGGGCGCCGTAGCTAGTCCAAATCAGCATATTAAAATAATTAAAATATTCCAATTGTTGGAATGAAAGTATGTAAGGTTAGTGTTATGGATTTAAATATATTTGTAAAGAATGCTTAGTTCTCATAATTCACATGAAATTCTTATTAACTTGTTAATAAATGTCGGGTATATATTTTTTAACGGCGGGGTCGTGGAGCTTTTGCAATGCTTTTGGGGGGCCTCTTAAGTTTGGGAAGCTCTGCTATACGGTATTACGTACTGCTTTGTTGTCTGTTTTAAATCCGTTTTTGACGCGCGCAGCCTCACGTCACGTGTCAAAACAAACTCTATGAGGCCTCAGTGATAGTTTTTATTTGGCCTCTAGAGGTCGCTCTCGTACCGCTCTCTTCACAGCAACGGACAACCCGAAAAATGAATGTGCGAGCACATGCTTGCTCTCCCGATAACTTGATTCTTCTGAATTGATGTGTGATGCGGTCATGTGACACACACGAGGTCATGTGACATGCTTGCTCTTGCGCACTCCATTTTAAAAAAATAGAATGGAGTTTCTAGAACTCCATACTGAACTTACAACTAAATGTGCGAGAATGTTTTAAGCGACGACAGATTTGTTGTGTTTTTATGGGGTGGTATCAGATCACATGAACTTTATTTGGAAAATTGCCTTTTTGCTGAAATGCACAAGAAAGACTGAAATGACTTAAATCTCATTTTTGCAATATGCATGATGCTCCAGCTGGTCAAATCAACAAAATTATGAATACCTATTTTTTTCTAAAGAAAGACAAATATAAATAGTAATAAAAGCAAAAAATATTAAATGTCACAGATGTATATTTCCAGAGTAATCCACTATTTTCTTGAGGGAGGTAAAAATGGCAAGATTTGGAGCCAAATTAGAGGGGTGTAAAAATGACTTTAGAAAGACGGCAGCATCATTATTTTATTTTCACACAGAGATTGGTTGGTCTATTAACAAAACATGTTGACTTTCGCAATATTTGTTGCATTATATGCCAACGGTGACATTTTGAAAATGGAACCCGAAAAATGAATGTGCGTCCGACTTTATTTTGTAGTAAGTAACGAAAATAATTTGAGGAAATGTATCGGAGTAAAAGTATACATTTAGGAAATGTAGTGGAGTAAAAATGGACAAAAACTCAAGTAAATTATAGATTCCTAAGTACTGTAACTAAGTATTATTGCTTAGCTATTACACCTCTGATGAAAAGCGCCAGACGAATAGCACATTTGAATTTGATCACAGAACGTTCTAATCACACCGGTTTAAAGGGTTAAATATATCTAAATGGCAGTTTTTCCCCATGGTACCAAAGCCAAAATTGTGGCCAGTGAAAATGCTGAATGGTGTGTAACTTTGGAAGCAAAAACGTTAATGCCAAGCCCTGCGAGACACTATAGAGACGCTAAAGATGTCACGATATTGACAAATAACTCGTGCAATTTTTTCCAGATTCATCCATTAGACTTCTAAAGTTAGTAGCGTTGAGAACATTTTGAGCTTTCACTAATATGTACGTGCTCTGAGATGGAACGAGTGTTATTGTAGTATCATTAAGGCCGTGTGTCCACCAAAGCATTATTATCCGGCTGTTTCTTTCAGCTGAGACACTTTGCTTGCTATGATACGGAATATGTGTCTAGTTTCGTAGATACTTTATTTCTAAATGTAAAAATGTGGACACGATGTGAAGCACTTGCTCTGGCCCTTGCGTTAAATGATTTTGTTCTGTTGCTGTTGTACAGGCAGGAGGTGGCGGTTGGTCCGTGTGGAGTTCGTCCCGCCCCTCATTCACTGTGATTGGACGGCTGGGTGATGAGTGCTGCGTTTTACCCAAAGTCGAACATTTTTTAGCTCTCTTCGTCCGGGAAAAATATGGCAAGCGCTCGTGCTCGTGCTCGTTTTTTTTTAATATTTTGACTTATATTTCACATTTCCAAATGTAATTGTGTTTTTGTCAACTTTCATCTATATAATTCATTTTTATTTGAGTTATTTTAGTACACCGGTATCCCTTGTTTGAACTGCTTCTTTTTCCATCATAGTCACGGAATAAAGAATTGACTGACCCGTAAATACGGTGGTTTAAATGGTAGCGAGGATTCCATTAGCGTCTGAGTTTTAATCTTGAATCAATTTGCGTAACCTATGATTTTTGTCTTGTTCTGTTGCCACGATAAACCACCAGGTTTATGTCCATTTGAGTGTTCGTCAGATGCATTAGATGAATTATAAAATCGATGTGAAGTCTCGGTGGTCTTTATTAGACACAAAATTAGAGGTTGCTTGACGCAGTTTGCTGCCTCTGAAATGACCCTCTTGCACAAATGCATTGTGAGTTTCTGACATGTCGCAAGTCTTCTCATTAGACCACACGCTCACTTGATCTCTCAGGACTGAAATGGCCATCATTTGCATCTTGTAGAGCATAATTGCCTTCGGTTACAGTCTCTGCGTGGCTGCTTGATGAACTTTCCACTTTGGATTTGGCGAGTAATTGACATTATGGATCAAGATGGATGGTTTTGCAAAAATAGGCCATTTACTAGCAATCTGACCTCAGCAACGAGGCAAGATCCTGACAATTATCCCTAAAGAAAGCACCGAGGGCTTTAATTGTACGGAGATGAATTAGTGGGAAATAGGGAACGTTTCTAAAGATGTCTTCCGATTACAGTTTATTTGCAATTCATGATTCTTTCTTGGGGTATAAATTATTAATGTTCAGTAATATTACTGATTTGAAACTATCAGATGAGAACAAAATTGAAAAGGGAAGCATGTGCATCCAAAGAAAACTGGAAAGAGCAAAAAGGCACGGGCAGAAATATTAGAAATGAATCATGTTTTGGTCATTGGTGAACCAGAAATAATGGAAACCATGATTTTGAATCATCTTGAGGGATTATTAGGTCCTGGTGTCAATTTTACACTAAATTAGGTTTTAAACAACCATGATTAACAAGGTGATAACTTGATTTTTCTCACTGAATTGATGTGTGATGAGGTCATGTGACACACACGAGGTCATGTGACATGCTTGCTCTTGCGCAGCCCATTTTATAGAATGGAGTTTTCTAGAACTCCATACTGAACTTACAACTAAATGTGCGAGAATGTTTTAAGCGACGACATATTTGTTGTGTTTTTATGGGGTGGTATCAGATCACATGAACTTTATTTGGAAAATTGCCTTTTTGTTGAAATGCACAAGAAAGACTGAAATGACTTAAATCTCATTTTTGCAATATGCATGATGTTCCAGCTGGTCAAATCAACAAAATTATGAATACCTATTTTTTTTCTAAAGAAAGACAAATATAAATAGTAATAAAAGAAAAAATGATTAAATGTCACAGATGTATATTTCCTGAGGGTAAAAATGACAAGATTTGGAGCCAAATTAGAGGGGTGTAAAAATGACTTTAGAAAGACGGCAGCATCATTATTTTATTTTTACACAGAGATTGGTTGGTCTATTAACAAAACATGTTGACTTTCGCAATCTTTGTTGCATTATATGCCAACGGTGACATTTTGAAAATGGAAAAAAGGCCATTCTCAAGTGTTTTTCCCAAATGTTTGCATGCCTGCAACTCAAGAAGTATTAAAGATATCTTAATTTCCTTTTATATTTTGGTTAATAACAAACTTTGCTTTTGATTCCTTCATTTTGAAGGCCCTATGTGGTTTAAATCCAGAGATATTGGGCTCTCAATATGGCTCCAAGAACAAATTTTACACATTTTCAGTGGTGGAAAACCAAAAGCGGGTAACTTTAGATTTTGCTGATCAGTAAACCTTTCTTGTTCATTTTATGGTTCAGTCCCATAGATATGGGGATCTCAATGCAGTTCCATGTCCAAAATGTTGAGAATTGCCCTTTTGGCTTCCTTCTTTCACCAGAAATCAAGCTTTTGGTTTTGTTATTTGTTTTATTTCTCTCTGAGCCTTGGTGTTGATGAATATCTCCCAGGACATTGTGAGAGCCAGTAACTGATGTCAGTAAATCTGATTTCGAGTTCTTGGCAGTTGAGCACGTCTAATCAAAACATGCAGATATGACGCATTTCCATAATCTAGTGGCTTACCGCCTTGGAAACTGTTTAACAGGCACTCACAGGCATTTGCTAATATTTTTTCTACAATATTTCTAATTTTGCTTTGCTCCTTGATAGCCTATATTATTTACACCAATCTTGTTGACCATTCAATGCACAGAGCCGTACGATAAACCTTATAAATGTCCGGAGGTCTAAGATTGAAGATTATGATGCTGTACACGAACACACAAGAGGGACTTACTCTCCCGTTCAGAGCGCTTTTACCCCGGTAACAATGACAGGAGAGGCACTGGAGCCACTGACAACAATTTCAGAGTCATTGCTACATTCATTTATTGCAGGAAACATCAGTGTTGCCGCTGTCTTGAGTGACGGTTTGTGCTGCATTTGTGTTGTTTGGCGCTGGTTTGATTGACAGTGTTATGAAACCCTCCATTTGCACTGGTCACACTACAGGTGTGAAAAACCACAGGTTTTGTGCTTTTTGAACTGAAGGAAAGCTGCAGGAAAAGAGCTGTTCAGCTGATGTCATTTCAAAAATTAAATGTCATCATCATGTTGATCCAAACTTGCTTTCCTGTGGAAGCTTTTCCACCACAGAATAAAACAATTTGCTCCCACTTTATATTAGGTGGCCTTAACTTCTATGTACTTACTTCTAAATTAATAATTTGATACGATGCACTTATTGTGTACATACATGCTGTTACATTGTACTTATATTTTAAAAATACCTGCATGTAATGACATCTGTAATTCATTTCTATTATTACATTTATAATTACACTGTTGACTCATTCCTTACACCTACTCACACCACCACGCAGCACAAGTGTTTTTCAATACAATATGAACACAATGAGTACATTGTACTTATTTTTTGATGTAAGTACATAACAGTTAGCCCACCTAATATAAAGGACCAGCAATTTAAAAGATAATATCATCCAATTCCAACTTTTTTTTTCTTTTTTTTTTAATCATTTAGCAGACGCTTTTATCCAAAGCGACTTACAAGGGGAGCATTTAGGGGTTAGGTGTCTTGCTCAAGGGCATTTTTTAGTTGTGGTATCGAAGATGGAGAGAGTGATGTTTATTCACAATCCCCACTTTCAATTCCTGTCAGCGTGGGAATCGAACCAGCAACCTTCTGATTACAAGCCCGACTCTCTCACCATTAGGCCACGACTACCCCCCTACTACTTTATACCTCGCAATTCCGACTTTATATCTCGCAATTCCGACTTTATATCTCGCAATTCCGACTTTATATCTCGCAATTCCGACTTTATAACTCGCAATTCCGACTTTATAACTTGCAATTCCGACATCATAACTTGCAATTCTGGCTTTATATCTCTCATTTCCGACTTTATATCTCGCAATTCCGACTTTATATCTCGAAATTCCGACTTTATAACTTGCAATTCCGACATCATAACTTGCAATTCTGGCTTTATATCTCTCATTTCCGACTTTATGACTTGCAATTCTGACTTTATATCTCCCAATTCCAACTTTCTAACTTGCAATTCCGACATCATAACTTGCAATTCTGGCTTTATATCTCTCATTTCCGACTTTATATCTCGCACTTCCGACTTTATATCTCGCAATTCCGACTTTATTTCTCAGAATTTTGACTTTATATCTCGCAATTCCGACTTTATAACTTGCAATTCCGACATCATAACTTGCAATTCTGGCTTTATATCTCTCATTTCCGACTTTATATCTCGCACTTCCGACTTTATAATTTGCAATTCCGACTTTATATCTCGCAATTCCGACTTTATTTCTCAGAATTTTGACTTTATATCTCGCAATTCTGACTTTATAACTTGCAATTCCGACATCATAACTTGCAATTCTGACTTTATATCTCTCATTTCCGACTTTATATCTCGCACTTCCGACTTTATAATTTGCAATTCCGACTTTATATCTCGCAATTCCGACTTTATTTCTCAGAATTTTGACTTTATATCTCGCAATTCTGACTTAATAACTTGCAATTCCGACATCATAACTTGCAATTCTGGCTTTATATCTCGCAATTCTGACTTTATATCTCGAAATTCTGACTTTATATCTCGCAATTCTGACTTTATTTCTCAGAATTTTGACTTTATATCTCACAATTCCGACTTTATAACTTGCAATTCTGGCTTTATATCTCGCAATTCCGACTTTATATCTCAGAATTCTGACTTTATAACTTGCAATTCTGACTTTATATCTCGCAAATCCGACTTTATATCTCAGAATTCTGACTTTATATCTCGCAATTTTGACTTTATAACTCACAAATCCGACTTTATTTCTCAGAATTTTGACTTTATATCTTGCAATTCTGACTTTAAAACATGCAATTGCGAATTTATATTCTGACTTTTTTTCTCAGAATTGCTTGATGTAAACACAATTGTAAGTTATAAAATCAAAATTGTGAGATAAAAAGTCGCAATTAGCTTTTTTATTTTCCATTCGGTGGTGGAAACAAGTTTCCATACTTTTCTCTGTGCAGCACAAAAAATAAGTTCTGAAGACTATGTTGCTCATTTTTTTCCATGTCCCCCCTTGCAATTACAAATAATGAGGACTGAAGCTTTCAAGCTTCAAAAAGGACCCGGAAGCACCATAAAAGCATCATAATTGTGATTCATGCAACTGAATTTATGAGGAACAGACTGAAATGGAAGTCATTATTCAATTAAAATAGTTGGTTGGTGAGTCAGTGAGCAGAACCTGATTGAACTGCATCAACAGATTCATTGAAAAGATCCGACTCAAAAGAATGACTCATTCATGAATCGGGCATTGCGAATCCTCCCTGGAACTCAAATAACGTAGCCAAGGAGGCGATTGTATAAAGATGTCAATTTTGGTGTGTTTAATCCTTAAGATTTGAAACCATGGCTGTGCTTATACATAAGACTAGACAATATATATTTAATATTTGTGATAATAATGAAACACACACACACATATATATATATATATATACACATTAACATTTTTAATCAGCTCAGTTGCCATTATTGAACTCTCATCCTTTCTGAGCCAATTCAGAAAATTAAATGCACACATACTTAAACAGCTTTGATTTGCTTTTAAAGATATCAGTATAATGGTGTTCACACACACACACACACACACACATACAGAGGGAAGTGTGTGACTTGAAGGAAAGAGGGAAATGAGATGGAGAGCGGCTCTTTCAATAGTTTCATGTGTTTTTCTAGCACAGTTGTGGAGCTGCATTTATCAGGTCATTTCACAGTGATTTCCTCAAGAGATCCCTCAGGAAAAATCCTCACTATCACAATTTAGAAGCACTTTGTCACCAGTCAGTCTCTTCTCAAAACACGCTCTCTCTCTCACACACACACACACACACACTCACACACACACACACACACACACACAGTTGATTCTACAGTAACTGTTGCAAACCAGCTGAAAAAATGTCTGAGCTCAATCTGTTGGTTTTATACACATTTTAGCTTGTCTATTATGATGATTTTTAAAATCATTATTCTAAAGACAGTCGTTTGGTGTTACTGTGATACATCAGCATGCATGATTTTTTCCCCTATAATAACAACACAGCTGTTTTAGCTCGCTAAGCATGTCAATTTTACGAGGAAATGTTATAGAAAATGCATGAATGACACCATCAAATGTGCACATTTAAAGGAATAGTTCACAACTCAGACTGAACCTGTATAAAAACCTATTGACTTCTCAGGAACACTTTAAAATACTGTTCTGTCATTAAAGCGGTGGTTGATTATGATTTCACTTTTTTAACTTTAGTTCGTGTGTAATGTTGCTGTTTGAGCAGAAACAACATCTGCGAAGTTACGACGCTCAAAGTTCAATGAAATATAGAGATGTTTTCTTTTACAGAAATCGTAATTTAAGGACTAAACCAAACAGCTGGTAGGGACTACAACGAGCTTCTTCCTGGGTTGGGGATATTACTAACAATCAAATTTGCATAAACCCCGCCCACAAAACACACAACAAAGGGGGCGGGGCCATGTTGGGCTGCTTTAGAGTTGTTGTAGTCGAGTGTTGATGATGCCGTCATTTTATGCCGGACTGCTTCACAAACGAGGATCGATTCAAGGAAAAAAGACGAACATGAGACACATGCTAGTGATGAGTTGATCAACTCCACAGCAACTACATCAATTTATCCACTAACCGTTCAGAAACGTCTAAAAGTTGGAACTTCTTCCTGAGTCTCTCCATCAGTGTCGACTCCGGTTTGAACAATGTAAGGATGAACACTTTCCTCATTTCGTCTGCGTGAGATTCTCCAGCTTTGTTGTTGTTGTTGAGCTGTTAAAGCTCCGCACTTTTCTGGAAAGGGGGCGGGTAGCAGCAGCTCACTTGCATTTAAAGGGACACACATAGCTGATCAATAACTGCTATTTTTCGTACCTCCCAAGAGAACTAAGAACTACTACATACAGGTTCCTAATTTATATGAATAATATATAATTTATAAATTATTCTAAAGTTAAGGGCATGGTAAACCACTAGTAATGCCTGAAATCATTGTAAGCTTTTGGATAGTAATTAATTTCGCTTTAGAATATATATATATATATATATATATATATATAAACTAAAAATATATATACATTTTATCCATATATATATATATATATATATAATTTTATAATAAATTAATTTAATCACTATCTGAACAGCAACAAAAAATATTATTTTGTTAAAAAAAGTGGAATTGCTTGATCATGGTTCATAACACTTATTGTTGAGGCAAATAAAGGCGTCTCTCCTGCGTCTCCAGCCACACGCTTCATTTGAGCCCGTATGCAGATATCTGCAGCTAAAGCTCGGTCACGTCACATCGCTGATCTGGCTGTCGGCGGCTCAGAGCTTCAGAAGGGATTTGTTGTTTTGAAGTCGAACCACTGAGGCTGTATTTTCTGCCGCTGACTGCGAGATGATGGTGATGAAGGTGCGTTGGCAAGGCTTTCTTCCTTCTCAAAGGAAAAGAGGCTGTTTGCATTGCTCTCTATGGAGTTGCGTGGGGTGTGCAGGAGACAGGAAGTGACCCCCCCCCCCTCCCCCCCCCCCAAAAAAAGCGCATGTGAATGAGGCTAAATGGTTTATATCATTTCCTTTATTTTCTCTTAGATCCTTTAATTTTATCCATATATAAAATTAAATAAGAAATGATGTAACTTCAGGTGCAAGGTGTTTGCAAACACAAAGACAGTCCAGCATTTGCACTCGACACACTGCACGTAATGTGACCCATTAAATATAATATAAAAAATCAAATGATTAATAATAGCATTATTGTAGTAGTCTTTTATTAATGAAATGAACTAAATAAACAAAATAACAAATAAAGAGTGATAATGCTATTGTATTTTAAAATAAAATTATTTAAAATTATTACAAATACAAATGTTGAAAATTCATATAGAAAATGAAAGCTTCGTATAAAATTATAGTACACTTAAAAATACAATGCTAATATTTACATTTTCATTTTTTATATGAAGTTTCAACATTTTCAAACCTAAACTCCGCAAGCTTTTATTTTGACCGGTGTGGTGAAATAACGAGTCTCCTATCGAGTCTCCCAAAGGGATCTCATTGGTTCAACAGACTTTTAATGGGAAGTATTTTTATAATTCCTGCAAAATCAACGTTATTCTTTATAAAAATGCATTATAATGACCATTAATGTCTTTTAAATCACATGGCTCATATACTATATAACTGAAGCTATAGGTTGTGAAATCCTGAATGAACGCGAGGACACACAATTTATCAAGTTCTCCAACATTAATCTACTAACTCCCCCGACTGCTTTGATGGACAAAATGGCAGATTCGGGGTTGTGATTGGTCAGATCGCCTGTCAATCAAACTGTTTACGAAGAGTCAATTACATGTTTCGAATGATGTTTGTGTGAACTTAACATGATAATTATTATACACTATTCCATATTGCTATCATTGTGTAAAATAAATATTGATTTACCATTACAGAACATAGTGTAAAAAAAATACATTTTTAGGCCTGGTTGTGTTTCCGGTTTTATTACGCAATACATATGCATTCATTTTATATTTCAAGTATGTTGTTTGCGCACGTAAACATCATACAATAGTGAAAAAGGTTATAATATTAGTCAAGACATCATTGTATTTTTTTGTAGACCTTGAAAGCGGCGTGCTGAAAAAACCAAGACTCGAAACAATAGCTTTAATTCTGGCATCGTTTTGTTGAAAAATGTATACGGTAATATGACATTCTCCACATACTGCAAGGCTCGCCTCATGCTACTGTCATTGTTTGAGGAAACTGTCTGAATGTCACTGCATTGATTTTGCACAGAATATCTATTGTTTTATTTAAATGCCGATGTTCTCGTCAATTTATCCCCTTAATACTTTTTTCGACTTATTTCTAATTCATATATAAAGTGGAATTTATACAACACTATAAACGTTTGAACTTTAATTCAGGCATTGTTTAGTTCAGGATGCGTGACATTCTCCGCATTACTGCTACTGTCATGACTGTTTGAACTCAATTGTTTGAGACTTCATGTCTGAACGTCATTGCATTTTATACAGTCCATCTCTTGTTTTCTTTATTTAAAGGCCAATAAATGAAGTGTTTCGCATGTGGGATGTCATGTTAAAGTAAATGTCACTCATTTTGACGCTATTATCGTCTTTAAGGCCAACTGACCCTTCGCAAACAGTTTGATTGACAGGCGATCTGACCAATCATAACCCCGAATCTGCCATTTTGTCCATTAAAGCAGTCAGGGGAGTCAGTAGATTCAAGTTTATTAGATTAATAATATAGTATCATATATATATTCATTGTATTAAAGTATTGAGGCAAACAGAAGCACTAGCCATCGATCTGATCCCTTGCGTTGGGGTTGTATAGCCTAACTTTTTTTTTTTGCATGACCCATCAAAGGCCTATGCAACCATTTGTAGCTAAACAAGCCAAAAACTAATTCATTTAAAACTAAATTTTGGTTCTCACGCTCATACGTCTCTCTTTCGGCACGCATCTAAAATATTTCCATTTTCAAGTATTTGGATGCTATACTCACTATTTATTATGTAAAGTGTATTGGTAGAAAAAAAACAATCCTCTTCACACGAGCACGTGCTCTTACTGAACGGCACCGATTGACAACGGACTATTTAAACTGAGTATTGTAACTTTGATATGTTTTAATTGTATTTTATTTTTATAATGAACAAACAGTTTTGTTGGAAAACTGCTCAGACATTGCAACAAACGCCAATTAAACAGGTGAAAACAGACTCCGATCAACTCCGACAGACGCCGACGGGGGTCTCACACCGGTCCAACAAACTCCAACACACGTGTTTGTTGGCGTTGTCGGTCAAGTGACATTCAGACGTTTTGAATGGTCACTTAAGGCCAATTCACACCGCCTTTAAGTGCCCAAATAATTTTTGCACTACAGCATTTTCATTTTCGTGTATCCATTCATGCAGATTATGATGCTCTTTCTGAACACGAACATATGCTTCATATTTCTGTTATGAGTTTCTGATGCTGATTGTTTCCTCTCCGCTGACGAAGGTCAGCGAGGGTTGAAAACACACACTGTAAACAGGAGGAGATAAAGAGAGAGAGAAATAGATTTGACATTTCCTTAATAAATCCATCAGCACGCAAGCCCAGATTGAGACGTCACTGCGACAGGATACGGATTACCCACAATGCTCACAAGAGGATGGGATGCATGCAAACATGCCTATTTACACTGATCTGACATCAGCTGTCCCGAAATCTCCGCCTATAACCTTAAATAGGGCATTATTTGAAGGCCATTTGTAGTGGTGTCCGAAACCATGTCCAGTTCAATCCCACAATGTGTACAACCGAAACACTAAATGGCTAGAGAATACCCATAATGCACTGTGACTGTCGCTCCGAATGAATATTCCTAACATCAGAAATTCTAGAAAGAAATGACATGATGGTAATAATTTCTCAGACCGTGCTCAGTGTCAGATTGGCAGATTTCTTATCAAATTTGAGCTTCTGTCCACATTCATTTACAGAATAACTTGTCATACTATTACTGTATGACGACTATAGAGTGCGGCAGTTGGGGTTTGGAAGTATTTTCTCCATAGAAAAATAGATTTTTTTTTAACTCTAACTTATAAATCTTTAAAAACAGCCCGTCTATGAGGTTGTTAGTCGATGATGGTAGTTGCTTCGGTCAGCGTGGATTGTTTCAACAGCGGAATTCATGGTCAAAAACTACATTACCCATAATGCTGTACAGAAAATCCCACCAATCAGAGAGCCACCATAATCTAAAAGCTCCAAAAGATCGGATTGGGCTCAAAATATTTGTATTTATGTGCATATTTTATTGCAATAAACTTAATATTTTTAAAAAAAATAAGTCACTTGCCCAAGGCAGGTCGGGCAAAAAGTACTAAAATACTTCCGAAACCATTGGCGGTGAAAAAGTTTAGTAATTGTTAGGGTCGCAGGACAAACTTCATACTTGAATGAAGCATAACAGAGAACTAAATGAAGTTTCCTGAGCTATGAAAGAGAAAATCTTTCAACTCAAGATGTTTTGAGCATATTAATATGAGTCAAAAGAGTCGCTTAAGTCTCTGTAACAAAAAATATGGTACCTGAATATCATTCTCATTTTCTTGTTCATCCACATCAGTGACTGTTCTCGAAATCATCTCTTGATTCGAAAAAAAAAAAAATCTGAATCCATCCAATGCAGGAAGAGAAAATCATGTGAATGTGAAAAAGCAATATTTTTGCTTGAACCTCTCATTGCGAGATGTCCTGCGGTCATTAATATGTAATCTCTGTCTGATGGAGCCAGCTGTTCAGCTGCACAACAGAGGCTGTTTAGAGGGCACCTTCTCTCGCCCGCTAATCTCGCAGCTTTTTGTGTGGATGACTGCTCGTGTTGTGCTGAGATTTAGCTGTATTCCCACCAGAGAGATGAGTGCGTGTGGACAATGTTGGGCTTTTTATAGGCACCTAAAGAAGTCCTGTTTAAAGGCCTTGAGAGGTCAAAAGAGGGGCTAAAATACCATCAGGATTTGACATGAGATGAGCTGCAGCAGTTTTCAACCTTGAAATCAATGAGAAATGTTTCTTGATCATCAAATCAGCATATTAGAGTGATTTCTGAAAGATCATGTGACACTGAAGACTGATGCTGACAATTCAGCTTTGACCACTTTAATATAAATGAAAATATATTCAAACAGAAAACAATCATTTTAAAGGCACCATGGCATGAATGTTTTTATTATTTAAAGACGTCCCTTGCGATTCACTTATAAAACCAAATCTGAGGAAAAATGATCAGTTTTGAAAGGATTTTAATGGGCGGTTTCCTTTAAGGCTTGTCAGTATCAACATGGTTCTTGTATAAAAACGTCATTTACTTATCCTCTGCTGTCATCCAATACAATCTTTCTACAAAAGTTTCTTTGCGAACTCTCCTCTACACTGTGTACAACAATCTGCAGTCAAATGCTCCGAACAAACATCCTCTGACGCGATTGAAAATAAACCATCCACTTGTTTCGGCCACTGAGATCCTTCTTGAAGTCTGTACAGAGACGCAAACCGGACGCGTCAAAGCAAACGAACCATTTATCGTCTCGTCAGTGATTATAATGAGGTCTATTTCAGGGTTGCCAGGTTTTCACAACAAAACCCGCCAAATAGTAACTCAAAACTAGCCTAATCGCATTTCAGGGGGGGTACCCTAGTAAAAATTGCGTTCCCAGAGGTAAAATCTGTGTTTTTAGCAGGGTTCCTCTCGTAAAAATTCGCATTCTAGAGGATAAATATCACATTACATGGGGTCGCTTCAACCCGCGGACGTGAAAAACAATGCGCTGCATCAGTATTTATCACCACGGACTTGGCAACACTGCTCGATTTGCTTTAAATGCGACACTCGCGACTGGTGTAGACAGGTGTCAACTGTTAATGAATTGAACACGAGTGGGCGGGGCCTAAAGTATGATGATGTAGAACTATTCGTCGATGTCTTGCATACGTTTTCCATGTGTAATGTCACAGACCACATAATATCCAAACGAACCATTTTTAGAGCTTGGTAAAAAAAAAAAATGCATTGTTTATGTAAGGAGAAAATTAGGAAAATTGTATTTCTCATGTCATGTCATGAATAATATTTCCCAATATTACTGTTTTACTAGGTTTGATCAAATAAGTGTTCACATTTGTAAATATGAGTCGTTTTTCAGCTCAAATGCTGATTCAGTTCAGTCCAATAACTGTAAAGATCATCAAGTTCATTTCCTCTAAGCAGCTCTACAGAAGAAGGCGATGGTGTCGATATGCACTGCAAAGTTCAATGTTGATTCAGTTCTGTTCAATAACAGTGTCGATGTTGGAAAATTCATCACTTAACATGAATCAGCTATAATCAGGGCTTTTAAAATGTATTTCACTACAGATTACAAAATACATGCTTTAAAAAGTAATTTGGAATGTATTTCGTTACATTACTCAAGTTTAGTAACTTAATCTAAATACTTTAGAATACTTTGGAATACTAATAATTGTGGAACAAACACAAAAAAAGTAATTGCAAGTTTTTATCTCACAATTATGACTTTTTCCCTCAGAATTGCGTGATATAAAGTTGCAATTGTGAGTTATAAAGTCAGAATTATGAGATATACACTCTCATACTAAATTCACAATTGCAAGAAAAAAAGTCAGTATTGCAAGTTTATATCTCCCAATTCTGACTTTATAACTTGCAATTGTGAGTTTAAATCTTGCAATTTTGAGAAAAAGAAGTCAGAATTGTGAAATGCAAACTCACTATGAGGGTAGAAAAACAAAATTGTGAGAAAAAGTTGCAGTGACGAGTGAATTATACAATGACTCACAAACATGAAAACGGTCGTGGATCATCAGGTCATGACAGGACAGTTCAGTTGACAGTTGGGCAATTTTTTTAAATAAATTCAGTCATTTTGTCTTGTTCAGGACAGAACTAAATAAAAATAACAACATTTTTATGATCCCTCTTAAAAATATTAAAATGTTGATGAAATTTTTCACACTGTCAAGAGTCAGAGAATCACCAATCGCTGTTTAAATGACATTAAAACTCAAAGTAATCACTTTGGTAATCTAAAACACTTTTCAGATGGAACTGTAATCTGATTACCACCCATTTAAAATGAAATACAGTTACTCAAATTTTGTATTTTAAATACGGAACTAAGTTACTTGTATTTCGAATATAAAGCAGCTCTACAGAAGACAACAGTGCTGTTATCCAGCTCAAGTTTGTTAAATATACCTCTGTCTGCTCTCTGTCAGTTTGATGTCCGGTCTGGCGGCGCTGGATGCGAAGTGTTCCAGTCGGCTGGGCCTCATCACGGTCTCTTATTACCTGTGGACCACCTTCCTCGCTGTGGTGGTGGGAATCGTCATGGTGTTGATCATCCATCCTGGTGGAATGGCGCAGAAGGAAGACTCGGAGGACAGTGGGAAACCCATCATGAGCTCCGCTGATGCTCTCCTGGATCTCATACGGTGAGACAGACATCAAGTTTCTCCCTCATATCATTCCAAACCTGTATCACATAATTTTTTCATAGAACAGTAAAGGAAGTGGGTCAGACAACTTTGATCCAGAAACACGGCTCATGATATTAACCAAGCTTCGTTCTGGCAAGTTTCTCTCAAAAATATGAACAAACATTCTTCAAGTAACATTAATAGAACGTTCATCCAGAGTTATCTGGTCTTTAATAATGTTCTCGAAATGTTAGCACAAAAACATCATTTATACATTGTGAATAGAACGTTTTACTTTGATGTTTTATAAAGTTACTACTAAATGTTGAGAGAACATTCAGAAGTAACATTCCCATGATATTTGCAAAATTATAACGGAAACATCCCTTAAAGGCATAGTTCACCCAAAAATGAAATTTCTGTCATGAATAACTCACCCTCATGTCGTTCCAAACAGACTTCTGATCATCTTTGGAACACAAAGATTTTTAATAAAATCTGAGCGTTTTCTGTCCCTCCATAGACCGCTACATAACTACCACTGTGACGCTTCAAAAAGTTCATAAAGAGATCGTAAAACTAATCCATATGAATTGAGTGTTTTAGTACAAATTCATGTATTATGAACAGATTTAATTCAGGCTTGTATTCACATATAAACATTCATAAACTCACATCGGTTGTGGTAAACAGAAGCTCAAGCATGTTCACTTGACGTGCGAGAACCAATGAGGTTCGTTCTCGTTACGCATCACGTTTGAGCTTCAGTAAGAACCAATGAGGTTCATTCTT
The DNA here is from genome assembly GCA_037194245.1 of Opsariichthys bidens. Classification (NCBI taxonomy): domain Eukaryota; kingdom Metazoa; phylum Chordata; class Actinopteri; order Cypriniformes; family Xenocyprididae; genus Opsariichthys; species Opsariichthys bidens. The sequence continues at coordinate 25,930,256 of CM074285.1, read as the reverse complement.
GTGTTACGCATCACGTTTGAGCTTCAGTAAGAGCCAATGAGGTTCATTCTTGTGTTACGCATCACGTTTGAGCTTCAGTAAGAACCAATGAGGTTCATTCTCGTGTTACGCATCACGTTTGAGCTTCAGTAAGAGCCAATGAGGTTCATTCTTGTGTTACGCATCACGTTTGAGCTTCAGTAAGAGCCAATGAGGTTCATTCTTGTGTTACGCATCACGTTTGAGCTTCTGTAAGAGCCAATGAGGTTCATTCTTGTGTTACGCATCACGTTTGAGCTTCAGTAAGAGCCAATGAGGTTCATTCTTGTGTTACGCATCACGTTTGAGCTTCAGTAAGAACCAATGAGGTTCATTCTCGTGTTACGCATCACGTTTGAGCTTCAGTAAGAGCCAATGAGGTTCATTCTTGTGTTACGCATCACGTTTGAGCTTCAGTAAGAGCCAATGAGGTTCATTCTTGTGTTACGCATCACGTTTGAGCTTCAGTAAGAGCCAATGAGGTTCATTCTTGTGTTACGCATCACGTTTGAGCTTCAGTAAGAGCCAATGAGGTTCATTCTCGTGTTACGCATCACGTTTGAGCTTCTGTAAGAGCCAATGAGGTTCATTTTCGTGTTACGCATCACGTTTGAGCTTCAGTAAGAGCCAATGAGGTTCATTCTTGTGTTACGCATCACGTTTGAGCTTCTGTAAGAGCCAATGAGGTTCATTTTCGTGTTACGCATCACGTTTGAGCTTCAGCAAGAACCAATGAGGTTCATTCTTGTGTTACGCATCACGTTTGAGCTTCTGTAAGAGCCAATGAGGTTCATTTTCGTGTTACGCATCACGTTTGAGCTTCAGTAAGAGCCAATGAGGTTCATTCTTGTGTTACGCATCACGTTTGAGCTTCTGTAAGAGCCAATGAGGTTCATTTTCGTGTTACGCATCATGTTTGAGCTTCTGCTAGAACCAATGAGGTTCATTCTCGTGTTACGCATCATGTTTGAGCTTCCGTGAGAACCAATCAGGTTCATTCTCGTGTTACGCATCACGTTTGAGCTTCTGTAAGAACCAATGAGGTTCATTCTCATGTTACGCATCACGTTTGAGCTTCAGTAAGAGCCAATGAGGTTCATTCTCGTGTTACGCATCACGTTTGAGCTTCAGTAAGAGCCAATGAGGTTCATTCTCGTGTTACGCATCACATTTGAGCTTCTGTAAGAACCAATGAGGTTCATTCTCGTGTTACGCATCACGTTTGAGCTTCAGTAAGAGCCAATGAGGTTCATTCTCGTGTTACGCATCACATTTGAGCTTCTGTAAGAACCAATGAGGTTCATTCTCGTGTTACGCATCACGTTTGAGCTTCAGTAAGAGCCAATGAGGTTCATTCTCGTGTTACGCATCACGTTTGAGCTTCTGTAAGAACCAATGAGGTTCATTCTTGTGTTACGCATCACGTTTGAGCTTCAGTAAGAGCCAATGAGGTTCATTCTCGTGTTACGCATCACATTTGAGCTTCTGTAAGAACCAATGAGGTTCATTAATGAGGTTCATTCTTGTGTTACGCATCACGTTTGAGCTTCTGTAAGAGCTAATGAGGTTCATTTTCGTGTTACGCATCACGTTTGAGCTTCAGTAAGAGCCAATGAGGTTCATTCTTGTGTTACGCATCACGTTTGAGCTTCTGTAAGAGCCAATGAGAATGAGGTTCATTCTCATGTTACGCATCACGTTTGAGCTTCAGTAAGAGCCAATGAGGTTCATTCTCGTGTTACGCATCACGTTTGAGCTTCAGTAAGAGCCAATGAGGTTCATTCTCGTGTTACGCATCACATTTGAGCTTCTGTAAGAACCAATGAGGTTCATTCTCGTGTTACGCATCACGTTTGAGCTTCAGTAAGAGCCAATGAGGTTCATTCTCGTGTTACGCATCACATTTGAGCTTCTGTAAGAACCAATGAGGTTCATTCTCGTGTTACGCATCACGTTTGAGCTTCAGTAAGAGCCAATGAGGTTCATTCTCGTGTTACGCATCACGTTTGAGCTTCTGTAAGAACCAATGAGGTTCATTCTTGTGTTACGCATCACGTTTGAGCTTCAGTAAGAGCCAATGAGGTTCATTCTCGTGTTACGCATCACATTTGAGCTTCTGTAAGAACCAATGAGGTTCATTCTTGTGTTACGCATCACGTTTGAGCTTCTGTAAGAACCAATGAGGTTCATTCTTGTGTTACGCATCACGTTTGAGCTTCAGCAAGAACCAATGAGGTTCATTCTTGTGTTACGCATCACGTTTGAGCTTCAATAAGAGCCAATGAGGTTCATTCTTGTGTTACGCATCACGTTTGAGCTTCAGCAAGAACCAATGAGGTTCATTCTTGTGTTACGCATCACGTTTGAGCTTCAATAAGAGCCAATGAGGTTCATTCTTGTGTTATGCATCACGTTTGAGCTTCAGTAAGAGCCAATGAGGTTCATTCTTGTGTTACGCATCACGTTTGAGCTTCTGTAAGAACCAATGAGGTTCATTCTTGTGTTACGCATCACATTTGAGCTTCAATAAGAGCCAATGAGGTTCATTCTCGTGTTACGCATCACGTTTGGAATGACATGAGGGAGAGTAAATGATGACAGAACGTTCAGGGAGCATTCAGCAAATAACATTTTCATAACTTAATGAGAACGTTAGCCAAACTTTCTTATTTTTGTCAGCTGGGAAAAGGTTTCGTTATCAACAATATCTGTCAAAAAAAGCAGAACTTGATTTATGAATTACTAGCAACTATCAGGCAGGTCAGTAATATTTTACAATGATCTTCCATCACGCACACAATCTCCAGACAACCTGATTGTGTTTCGATTGAAGGAGTCTAAAATGAGTCCCAAGCACGCGTCTATAAAGATTGGGAAAATATTGCGGATTTGAGTGTTTAGATGAATGTACAGTGACCCTTAAATGCATTTGAACACTTAAAACCCATTGCATGTCATCGCATTAGATAGTAAAATGAACTATAAACATGTTCCAGAAGATATAGCCTTCAACACTTGCTCTGTTATTGATTTCAAATCACGTGAATGTGTTTTTGCTTAAAAAGTGTGATTGTGGCTATGTTTATTTACTATAAATGACACTTGGTTTCATATTTTGTAATATATTGGAATAATAAGTGTCCAAACGTATCTTTGTGCCGCTGCGTGTATGTGAGCTCAGCATGAATGATCTTTTCAATATCGTTTCATTTATACTAATGCATGTATTTGTAACTATTATTTAACTATTATAAAACAACTATTATTTATACAAGCTATATGCAGAAAGTGAATTATTAACCTTGCTGGAAGCAAATGCAGCCAATACTTCTGCCTCCAGGAAGCCAAGTAACTAAAATAAACTGCACTCTGTTGTTACTCTCCATCCGCTGAAGGTCATTTCATTACAAACACAAAGTAAACTGTTGCTTGTGTGGACGAAGCCATTTAAAAGACCCTCAATACATTCAGAACCTACATGTGGTCAGTTTGCAACACGCTCGTGTCGTTCTACACCCGTAAGACCTTCGTTCACCTTCAGAACACAAATGAAGATATTTTTGATGAAATCCGATGGTTCACTGAGTCTCTATTGGCAGATAATGAACACTTTCGATGTCCAGAAAGATACTAAAACACATTTAAAATGTGAGTACAGTGCTTCAACCGCAATATTATAAAGAGACGAGAATACTTTTTATGTGACAAAATAGCGACTTTATTCAACAATATCTAGTGATGGACGATTTCAAAACACTGATTCATGAAGCTTTACGAATCTTTTGATTCGAATCAGCGATTCGGTTCGCGTATCAAACTGCCAAAGTCACGTGAACCAGTGAAATTTCAAAACACTTATGACCCGTTTACTGAAATCATGTGCTTCGAAGCTTCATGAAGCAGTGTTTTGAAATCGGCCATCACTAGATATTGTTGAATAAAGTCGCTATTTTGTTTTTTTTGTCACTTTATAATATTAATGTTGAAGCACTGTACTCACATGAACCGTTTTAAATATGCTTTAGTGCATCTGAAAGTGTTCATTATCTGTCAATAGAGACTCACTGAACCTTCGGATTTCATCAAAAATATCTTCATTTGTGTTCTGAAGATGAACGAAGATCTTACGGGTGTAGAACGACACGAGGAATTAATGACAGAAATTCATTTTTGGGTAATTTTATATATTCAATATTAATGGAACGTTTATATGTAAAATTCCAAAATGTATGTGTTCAAGTATGTCTCCAAATAAATATTTGATATTAAATGAATACAATTAAATGCTTTTATTTAATGTATTGAATATTTAATAAAAAAGTCAACCAGCAGAATTCAATACACAACATATGGAAGTATTTGTACATACGATGCAGGTACGGGAATTGGTGTGAATTCACCCCATGCGTAATATAAACAATATATTTTTCCATCTTTGAAAATGTCAACGTCCCTCAACAGCAGAGAATTAGATTTTTCAGTGACGGATGGCCTTCATTCATTATGCTTCTGTTTTCTGGCCTCAGGATCTGCAAGGACAGTTTTTATGAAGGCCACTAGGACTTGTGTGCATGTTATTCTTTCTAGAAAAGTCTTACTAAAAGCATTTAATAGTTCAATGAAACTATGTGATATATTTTATGTCCCCCAACAGAAACATGTTTCCAGCCAACCTCGTTCAAGCCACATTTCAACAGGTAAGAATCCCCAGTTAGCCGTGAATTAGTCTCTCCCCTTATAATGACAACGAACCGTTGAATTAATGCATGCCGTTTTCAACGTTCAATAACTGAACATTCCAGAGGCATTTTTGTGTTTTGCTCAAAACGTTAAGTTTTTAAGCAAATATTTGTGTGTAAACTACTTCACAACTGGTTGTGTCTTGCGTTAGAAACAACACAACCTGCTTTTACTTGGTAAAAAGTGCCTAGAAAGACTTTGTGTTCATACCAGAGTCCAGTGTTATTTTAGTATCTCTACACGAGATAATGCAGTTAATATTAATATTTATTTACAATCATTTTTATTAAATGTCTATAAGTATTTTTTATTGATTTTTATGTTAGTTTTAATTATTTTAGTAAGAGTTAAACTGTATTAAAATGAGAAATGTTGCCTTGGCAAATAGCTGAAATAGAATAAGTTACATTTCATTTTGTATTTCAACTAATAATTTTTTAACTTAAAAAAATTTTTAATTTAAAATTAAAATTTCTCAAAATGATTCACTTGTCGACCAATTCGCAAAGCCCCGCCCCCTTTAGTTAATGTTGCTATGTCCGACAAGCCATGCGCTCTCATGCCACACATCATGTTGTCATGCAGTGAAAAATATATCCTGGAGCAAAGAGGACACTGACAACCTATGAAACAGTTTCATATTTAATATATTGTAATTTTTTAAAGAAGTTTAATCAATAAATAGCGTCTAGTGTGTCTTTAATGTGTCGCTGTAGCTCCTCGATCGTCTCTTCATACTAGTTCATTTATAGCATCAAATAAACATGAATGAACATCAGAAGGAATGTTGTTTCAAGACGTGAGGACACACAATTTATCAAGTTCAAGTTCACCGACGTTAATCTACTAACTCCCCCGACCGCTTTGTCGGACAAAATGGCGGATTCGGGGTTATGATTGGTCCGATCGCCTGTCAATCAAACTGCCAGCGAAGGGTTAATTACATGTACATCAATTAATGCACATCTGTGATTTATTGTTTAAGATATGGCAACTAATCTGTTTATGGATTGTATTCATTATTTTAGTAGGATTTTGACTTCTTTTTACATGTTTAGAAGTACTTCTTCACTGATATGAGAACATTTTTCGTCTAAAATGTATGTAAAATGTCTTTCAGCTTCTGAAATAATTTTTCTAGCCAATATATCACTAATATTTACATGAAAACTTTCAAGCAAACGCCTCAAAAACCATGCTTTTTTTATTATTAACATGAGTGCCTGGATGTAAATAATCATACACTGCAAAAAAAAAAGTATTTTTGTCATCTTTTCCAGTACAAATATTTAAAAATTCTTAAATCAAGATACATTTACTTGAGAACTAAAATTCCCTAAAATATACATTTTTAACATTTTCTGGGTTTCAAAGTGCAAGTTTTTGAAAATGATACTGTTATAGTCTCCATGCAAACAGTACAATAATAATAATACATTTTATTTATACATTTTTTTAAAAAATCTCAAAGTGCTAAAAATGATTATTATTATTATTATTATTATTATTAAACTGTACAAATGCGAATTTGTGGAAATGGTGAAATCTTGAGCATTTGTATTACATGTTCAGAAGCGTAGTGGGTTTTTTTTTGGTTGTTTGTTTTTGCAAAGTGACATCGCCATCTACTGGCCTGGCAGCAGAATACAGCGTTTTTCGAATCCGTGTGATCGTTGTTGTCAGTACGCGAAAAACATTTTAGTATGTTGACGTCACGTACAGAGCTTCTGCTCTGATCACAAAGTCAAATAAAAACATTTGATTTTTTTCTCTCTTTAGTATCGTACCAACAGTGTGCCCATAATGAAGACGCCCAAGGCGACAGTGGCCACCAGTCTGACGGAGAGCACCACTCGCCGCACGCTCATCTACGGCATTCAAGATGACAACGGGACGGACATCCAGAACTTTCAGCTGGATCTGACTCCGCCTCCGGATGTGGTGATGCGAACGCTTCCTGGCACCAGTGAGGGCATGAACGTCTTGGGGATTGTCATTTTCTCCGCCACCATGGGTGAGAACACTGCGACAATAGGCAATACAGCGACATTCGAGAATTAATGTTGTATTTTCATATCATATCTCTGCTTATTTCTGCACAGGCATAATGTTGGGCAGAATGGGTCCTAACGGCAGTGCTCTGGTTAACTTTTGCCAAAGTCTAAATGAAGCGGTGCTGAAAATAGTTGCTATTGTCATCTGGTAAGATTTTGCTTTGATTATAATGGTAAAAGTGATAAAACATTCCCGGCTTAACCTTATAAAGCCTGACATGATGGACAGAAAAATATAGTTTACTGAACATTTAGACGAATTATGTTTTAAAAAGAAAAAAGCTTGCATGTGTGTTTTTATGGCTCATATAGTGAGAATATGGAGCTCATACTTGAAGAGTTTTATTCAAACTGAGCAAAAATATACAATTTTATGGTAAAAGTTGTGTAGTTTTAAAACATATAATGCATTACAATGATGAACAAATAAATGTTCCTCAAATGAGATGATGTTTGATTCCAGTAAGCGTTCACCTTGAAATATCACTAACAATATAAATGTTATTCTCACGTTTACTTCATAAAAATCAAAAGATTTCAAAGCAAAAAGAGAGAATTATGTTTCTGCGCAGGTACTTCCCGTTCGGCATCGTGTTTCTGGTGGCCGGTAAGATCCTGGAGATGAGCGACCCGTCGGCGATGGGGAAGAAACTTGGCTTTTACGCCATCACCGTGGTGATGGGCCTCATTCTGCACGGCCTCTTCATCCTGCCCAGCATGTACTTCTTCATCACCAAGAAGAGCCCCATCGTCTACATCCGAGGAATCCTGCAGGCGCTGCTCATCTCCCTGGCCACGTCCTCCAGGTACAACACAAACACCAGAGAACACAAGGTCACATTTATCTTTTGCTAAATCTCTTTAACTAACAAAAGCCACATCATCCTCCAGGAAGTGACATCATTTTGTGCTGGTAAAAGAGCGCAAATGTCAGTATTAGCAACAAATTTGATGAATTTCTGTTTTGTGGTATTAACTGCTTTGATGAAAATTTTGGGGTCAGTATTTTTTTATTTATTTTTTTTGAAAGAGTCTCTTCTGTTCACCAAGGATGCATTTATTTGATCTAAAGTACAGTTATATTGTGAAATATTATTATCATATAAAATAACTGTTTTCTTTGTGAATATATGTTAAAATGTAATTTATTCCTCTGATGAAAAGCTGAATTTTCAGCATCATTACTCGAGTTTCAGTGTCACATGATAATATGAGGATTTGATGCTCAAGAAACATTTGTTATCATTTTCATATACATATATATATATATATATAGAGAGAGAGAGAGAGAGAGTTCGATAATGTTTTTTTATTTAATATTCTGTGTTTTGGGGGGGGTTTATGGTCTTAAATTCTTTCAATATAATTATGGAATATACCGTATGTGTATATATATATATATATATATATATATATATATATATATATATATATATATACACACACACACATACACACACCCCCCAAAAAAACATGTTTTACACTGAAACTGTAAGAAAATCAAAGCTAAAAATCTAATCAAGTTGTGTTCAATATTTGAACTTGATATCTCAAAAAATTTGCTTTTGGTAAGATTTTGTTTGGGCACTGTAACAAACGAGATGAAAATTCGCTTCATATTCGTTTCCAATGCGCTCATTTTTGGAAACCCGAGGTGTGACTATTTTTTTTCCCCAGGATCATTTAACCCTTTCAAATCGTCCATGATTTTTTGTATGCGTGTTCACACGAATCATACCGTTCCACTGAAGTAAAAAATGTGCGCCACAGCATGTTTCTGAAAGTCTGGTTTACAATTTCATAGCCATATACCCATAAATTACAACACAAACATATTCATTTTAAAATTCAAAAGTAGTTTTTCACTCAAAATGTTTTCTGCCATTCCAAGATTTGTGTCCCAGGAAAGAGGTTTGTGCTTACAGAATTTCATCACACGTCTGAAGCTCTCATTTCAAACTACACACCCCGTCGGGAGGAGGCTGTGACCCTGCATCCATGATAGAGAGAGGGAAAACATCATAAATATTGGACAAGCACTCATCCACATGAGAAATTTCATCAATAAATTTACCCTTTGGTCAACTCACTCTGCCAGTGGCTGTGGTTCGCATGTGTCCACTTAAAAACAATTTTTTTTTTTAATGGCAGTTATTTTCTTCTCTCTGTTGTGAAACATTATACACTTTAAAAATATAGCTCCACCACACAACACTCATCTGTAATTTATTCATAACAGTGATGCTTTACTTCAATCTTTCTTGCAGTAATTGCATCATGTGATTGTTTGCACATAAATATATTGTTGTGAGGTTGGGTGGTTATACAACATGAAGAGAAAGCTTTGCAACAGATGGTGAAATATTTAACAGGACTTTCTACACTATGGTGATAAATGTGTATTTTCTCAGAATGGATTTAAATATGGCAAATTGTGTTTCTGATGGTAGCTGTATGAATAATGAATATGAGTTTGGTATATGAATGACGTGAGATCCTTTTTAATTTGCAGTTCTGCCACTCTGCCTATCACCTTCAAGTGCCTGCTGGAGAACAATCACATAGACCGGCGGATCATTCGTTTTGTGCTGCCCGTGGGAGCCACCATCAACATGGACGGGACTGCGCTGTATGAGGCGGTGGCAGCCATTTTTATTGCCCAGGTCAACAACTACGAACTAGACTTTGGCCAAATCATCACTATCAGGTATGTTTGAAAATTTAAGTCAAGTTCGTAAAAACATTTGTTCTATATCATTTTTTCTCCAAAAAAGGGTTTTATTAAAAAACAAAGTTCTGTCATGAAACTCTAGATGGCGCAGCCTGATCGGTCGATTGGTTCTTGCTGTATCAGTAGCCAATGAGCTTGCTGATCAACTTAAAAATACTTGGTCACCATTTGTTGTAGAAGCTGCAGCACACTTTCAGAAACCCTCCACCATCCCCAGCTCCACCTGTATAGACCTGCTATGGGTAATTCACAGTGTGTCATGTATGTATTGGCAGTAGCAAGTCCTGTACTTGCTCTACGCAGCAGCAGCAATAACCAATAGCAGAGCATCAGCAGCAATAAACAAAAGCAGAAGCAGCAACAGTAATAACAGCAGTAGCAGGAATAACCAACAGTAGCATCAATAACAGCAGCAACAACAGTAACAGCAGTAGCAATAACCAACAGCAGACAAGCAGCAATAACAGTAGCAGCATCAATAACCAACAGCAGACAAGCAGCAATAACAGTAGCAGCATCAATAACCAACAGCAGAGAAGCAGCAATAACAGTAGCAGCATCAATAACCAACAGCAGACAAGCAGCAATAACAGTAACAACATCAATAACCAACAGCAGACAAGCAGCAATAACAGTAGCAGCATCAATAACCAACAGCAGACAAGCAGCAATAACAGTAACAACATCAATAACCAACAGCAGACAAGCAGCAATAACAGTAACAGCATCAATAACCAACAGCAGAAAAGCAGCAATAACAGTAACAACATCAATAACCAACAGCAGACAAGCAGCAATAACAGTAACAACATCAATAACCAACAGCAGACAAGCAGCAATAACAGTAGCAGCATCAATAACCAACAGCAGACAAGCAGCAATAACAGTAACAACATCAATAACCAACAGCAGACAAGCAGCAATAACAGTAACAACATCAATAACCAACAGCAGACAAGCAGCAATAACAGCAGCAGCAGCAATAGCATTAGCAATAACCAACAGTAGATAAGCAGCAATAACAGTAACAGCATCAATAACCAACAGCAGACAAGCAGCAATAACAGTAGCAGCATCAATAACCAACAGCAGACAAGCAGCAATAACAGTAGCAGCATCAATAACCAACAGCAGACAAGCAGCAATAACAGTAACATCATCAATAACCAACAGCAGAAAAGCAGCAATAACAGTAACAACATCAATAACCAACAGCAGACAAGCAGCAATAACAGCAGCAGCAGCAATAGCATTAGCAATAACCAACAGTAGATAAGCAGCAATAACAGTAACAGCATCAATAACCAACAGCAGACAAGCAGCAATAACAGTAGCAGCATCAATAACCAACAGCAGACAAGCAGCAATAACAGTAACATCATCAATAACCAACAGCAGAAAAGCAGCAATAACAGTAACAACATCAATAACCAACAGCAGACAAGCAGCAATAACAGCAGCAGCAGCAATAGCATTAGCAATAACCAACAGTAGATAAGCAGCAATAACAGTAACAGCATCAATAACCAACAGCAGACAAGCAGCAATAACAGTAGCAGCATCAATAACCAACAGCAGACAAGCAGCAATAACAGTAACAGCATCAATAACCAACAGCAGAAAAGCAGCAATAACAGTAACAACATCAATAACCAACAGCAGACAAGCAGCAATAACAGTAACAACATCAATAACCAACAGCAGACAAGCAGCAATAACAGTAACAACATCAATAACCAACAGCAGAGAAGCAGCAATAACAGTAACAACATCAATAACCAACAGCAGAGAAGCAGCAATAACAGTAACAACATCAATAACCAACAGCAGAGAAGCAGCAATAACAGTAACAACATCAATAACCAACAGCAGACAAGCAGCAATAACAGTAACAACATCAATAACCAACAGCAGACAAGCAGCAATAACAGTAACAACATCAATAACCAACAGCAGACAAGCAGCAATAACAGTAGCAGCATCAATAACCAACAGCAGACAAGCAGCAATAACAGTAACAACATCAATAACCAACAGCACACAAGCAGCAATAACAGTAACAACATCAATAACCAACAGCAGACAAGCAGCAATAACAGTAGCAGCATCAATAACCAACAGCAGACAAGCAGCAATAACAGTAACATCATCAATAACCAACAGCAGACAAGCAGCAATAACAGTAACAACATCAATAACCAACAGCAGACAAGCAGCAATAACAGTAACAACATCAATAACCAACAGCAGACAAGCAGCAATAACAGTAACATCATCAATAACCAACAGCAGACAAGCAGCAATAACAGCAGCAGCAGCAATAGCATTAGCAATAACCAACAGTAGATAAGCAGCAATAACAGTAACAGCATCAATAACCAACAGCAGACAAGCAGCAATAACAGTAACAACATCAATAACCAACAGCAGACAAGCAGCAATAACAGTAGCAGCATCAATAACCAACAGCAGACAAGCAGCAATAACAGTAACAGCATCAATAACCAACAGCAGAAAAGCAGCAATAACAGTAACAACATCAATAACCAACAGCAGACAAGCAGCAATAACAGTAACAACATCAATAACCAACAGCAGACAAGCAGCAATAACAGTAGCAGCATCAATAACCAACAGCAGACAAGCAGCAATAACAGTAACAACATCAATAACCAACAGCAGAGAAGCAGCAATAACAGTAACAACATCAATAACCAACAGCAGAGAAGCAGCAATAACAGTAACAACATCAATAACCAACAGCAGACAAGCAGCAATAACAGTAACATCATCAATAACCAACAGCAGAGAAGCAGCAATAACAGTAACAGCATCAATAACCAACAGCAGACAAGCAGCAATAACAGTAGCAGCATCAATAACCAACAGCAGACAAGCAGCAATAACAGTAACAACATCAATAACCAACAGCAGACAAGCAGCAATAACAGTAACAACATCAATAACCAACAGCAGCAGCGTAGCAGATCTGTTCCGCCAAGACCAAACATATCAACAATGTCATATCCTTTATCATGACAGAACTAATATAAGTGCAAACATAATGAAATTCTACTATATATAGACTAGAGTGCAAAAAGCAGAATTATTGCAGTTAGCTAAAACTAAAATGATAAAAAAAAATTAAAAAAATGTTACTTGAAATGAATTGAAACGTTAGGGATGGAGAAAATAAAAATGAATAAAAATTTTGAAAAGACATATTTAAAAAATAACATACAACAAAATTAATTAAAATTATTAATAGAAACTATAACAAAATCTCAACAATAAATTTACCGCTATTCGACTCATCCATTCATCAATATGTTCATCAATCTAGCTAAATAGCTAGCTCTGGATTTACAGTATTTTGCACATGCAGATCTTCATGATCCAGAGACTGAATGAAGCCGAAGAGACACTTTAATCCAGCTGTATGATGCACAAAAGAGCATTATGCAACAGCAGGCCATTATTTATGCAATTGTAAAATTCTAGAGGAAGTAATAAATATCTTGCGACAATGCAACGATTTTACCATTTCAAAGCTCTTTCCATGTTAAAGTGGCCCTAGTGCATGGAACCTATTCCTATAATAAATAAATATTCTCCAATATCACAGTTTCATATTGTGCTCAGTCTGAAGTACAAAGAGGTGCTATAGATATATGTTTGAAAAGTGTGTATTTATGAACAGATGGTTTAAGCAAAATTCCAATGCATAGCAGAGTTCCAGCAGTGCAAATATAATATTAGTGACAGCATTAAAATTTCACTTGCCATTCAAATGACTTACAAATAATTTACTCTGGTAGTTTCACATTTCCTTCACCCATGTGAGCGCGTGCACATGCTCATGTGGGGTGTATTTTAGCACGCACAGGACAGCTGCTGCTGCGCAGATGTGGCGATGCGTGCTTGACAGAACCATCATTCGTTAGATCTTTTGGCATGCAGCATTATCTCGGAGCTTTGGTGCCCTCCGCAGAGTCATAAATATTCCTCATCTGGTCTGGAACACCAAGCACATAATTCAAAGTGCATACTTCAGAGTTTACTATGTGCATTACATCATAGAGTGACATGGAGACCTCGCAATGTTGCGAATGGAAGGTCAGGTGAAGAAATGGAAGATATAGGGATAGAGAGACAGAGAGCATTTTGGGCAGCGCTGTTACAGGGATAAACGCTGCTGTCACATGGCTGTCTTACAGCAGGATTATTGTGCAGTTTTCAATTGTCCCCCCCACCCTCACCACCCTTCCTAAAATCCATCAACTCTCTCAACCCTAGCTTTCATATGCTCTGTGTTGGGGGTTGAACGAGCCTGTCGCACACCGCATGTATAAGCAGGGTAATAGCACAGTGCATTTATTGTTTTGCCCATATTAAAAGGTTACAGGATTCACCCTCACACGTATGCAGTGCAACAGCAGCAAGCAGCTATTGTGGTGCTTATATTAACAGGTTACTTCGGAAGCTTGTTTTTCTAGCGATTGAGTTTATATATCACAATTCTGACTTTTTTTTCTCAGATTTGCATTGTAAAATTGTAATTGCAATTATAAAGTCACAACTGTGAGTTATAAATGTAGAATTGCTTGATATAAAGTCAGAATTATGGGATATAAAGTGAGATTTGCGGGATATAAAGTCAGAAATGCGGGATATAAAATCAGAATTGCGGGATATAAAGTCAGATTTGCGGGATATAAAGTCAGAATTGCGAGATATAAAGTCAGAATTACGGGATATAAAGTCAGAATTACGGGATATAAAGTCAGAATTACGGGATATAAAGTCAGAATTACGGGATATAAAGTGAGATTTGCGGGATATAAAGTCAGAATTGCGAGATATAAAGTCAGAATTGCGGGATATAAAGTCAGAATTGCGAGATATAAAGTCAGAATTACGGGATATAAAGTCAGAATTACGGGATATAAAGTCAGAATTACGGGATATAAAGTCAGAATTACGGGATATAAAGTCAGAATTGTAAGATATAAAGTCAGAATTGCGAGATATAAAGTCAGAATTGCGGGATATAAAGTCAGAATTGCGAGTTAAAAAGTCAGAATTGCGAGTTAAAAAGTCAGAATTGCGAGATATAAAGTCAGAATTGCGAGTTATTAAGTCAGAATTACGGGATATAAAGTGAGATTTGCATGATATAAAGTCAGAATTACGGGATATAAAGTCAGAATTACGGGATATAAAGTCAGAATTACGGGATAAAAAATGAGATTTGCATGATATAAAGTCAGAATGTGGGATATAAAGTCAGAATTGCGGGATATAAAGTCAGAATTGCGAGATATAAAGTCAGAATTATGGGATATAAAGTATGAATTACGGGATATAAAGTCAGAATTGCGAGATATAAAGTCAGAATTGCGAGATATAAAGTCAGAATTGCGAGTTATTAAGTCAGAATTACGGGATATAAAGTGAGATTTGCATGATATGAAGTCAGAATTGCGAGATATAAAGTCAGAATTACGGGATATAAAGTCAGAATTACGGGATAAAAAATGAGATTTGCATGATATAAAGTCAGAATTGTGGGATATAAAGTCAGAATTGGGAGATATAAAGTCAGAATTGCGAGATATAAAGTCAGAATTACGGGATATAAAGTCAGAATTGCGAGATATAAAGTCAGAATTGCGAGATATAAAGTCAGAATTACGGGATATAAAGTCAGAATTGCGAGATATAAAGTCAGAATTGCGAGATATAAAGTCAGAATTACGGGATATAAAGTCAGAATTGCGAGATATAAAGTCAGAATTGCGAGATATAAAGTCAGAATTGTGGGATATAAAGTCAGAATTACGGGATAAAAAATGAGATTTGCATGATATAAAGTCAGAATTGTGGGATATAAAGTCAGAATTGCGGGATATAAAGTCAGAATTGCGAGATATAAAGTCAGAATTACGGGATAAAAAATGAGATTTGCATGATATAAAGTCAGAATTGTGGGATATAAAGTCAGAATTACGGGATATAAAGTCAGAATTATGGGATATAAAGTCAGAATTATGGGATATAAAGTCAGAATTGCGGGATATAAAGTCAGAATTGCGAGATATAAAGTCAGAATTACGGGATAAAAAATGAGATTTGCATGATATAAAGTCAGAATTACGAGATATAAAGTCAGAATTGCGGGATATAAAGTCAGAATTGTGAGATATAAAGTCAGAATTGCGAGATATAAAGTCAGAATTACGGGATATAAAGTCAGAATTACGGGATAAAAAATGAGATTTGCATGATATAAAGTCAGAATTGCGGGATATAAAGTCAGAATTGCGAGATACAATTGCAAGTTATGAAGTCTGAACATGTACATTATGCCGCTCATTACACAGCTGCTTGCCACATAAGTGAATAATTAGGCACAAAATATTGATCTGAGTCTACAAATTTTATTAGCTCTTTAAACGCAAAGATCAAATTAGATGGACATTTAAGGGATACGGTACAGTCATACCACTTATTAAACGGCATTTCACCACATAAATAATTAGAGCGATAAGAGATATTGATCAGAGATGAAACTGCTTTAAAATCATACAGTATGCAAAACAATAGTTGCAGAAACGAGAAATATTAGAATTGTGATAAACTCCCAACTCTCCCAAAAATATTTTTTCTTCCTCGGAATTGGACTTTATAGCGCAATTGTGAGTTCATAGTCCGCAATTCTGACTTTAATAAATACCGTGAGATAAAAGTCACAATTATCTTTTAAATAGTTTTATTCCTTGGCAGCTTCCATACCACGATCTCTAGTTTATTGTGTAACGATTTGTTTCCCATGTTTTTCAGTATTACAGCGACAGCAGCGAGCATCGGTGCAGCCGGGATCCCACAGGCCGGCCTGGTCACCATGGTAATTGTGTTGACATCCGTAGGACTGCCCACTGATGACATCACTCTCATAATCGCTGTTGATTGGGCCTTGTAAGTACTGACCTGCTGTGTGTTTTCAGACTTTCACATAGAAACTACATTTTATCAGTGCACCATTAGGGGCCGTATGTTTTTCCATTGTATTCCGACATACACATGTTGTATGTAGACATATTTGAGCAGTATTTCCGATGACTGTGTGTACGAGAATACCTGAGATGGGTATTTTGACATTTTTCTGTGCATGTATTTGACCGTTCAGGCGCGAGAATATGCGAAAGAGGAAATGCGTTTGTGTTTGTGCGGCAGTGCGCACAGATAACAGTGTGCGAGTACCAAACTGAGTTCTCTTTCACCTCTTCTCGCACTGGAATGGTGTCAAATCGCTTGTGTAAATGTGTAAACTGGCAAGACAAAACACATCCAAATGATAAACTTTCACTCTATGATGGTTAAACTTTGCAATTAATCTTTGGAATCACACCGAACCTGGTCCGTACGGATCAACAATGATCCGTTACACCCCTACCTTTAAGTGAATTTTAACATAATGACTGCTTGTCCTCACCTCTTCAGAGACAGATTTCGCACCATGGTCAATGTGATGGGCGATGCTCTGGCCACAGGAATCATGGCCCACATCTGCAGAAAGGATTTCATCAAAGAGGGAGATGGGGTGAGTAACCTAAAAACATCATATCATATCTGTAGTTGACAAATAACATGTACCTTTATTATATATAGTAGTGCTGCCCTCTAATGAACTAGAAGAGGCTTTGTTGACCAAAATTTTATTAGTCGGTTAGAAGTCATGCAGGGATGACTAAATGAGGGGTATTTGTGGAAATTACAGTATGTCGAGCAGGAAATCCAAACTTTCTCCTATCATCCATCGATCCCGAACATCGCTTATCATTTGAAACATGTAGCAACTTCACATGGCTGCTCGCTCCAACGTTAACCTAGATAAATGTGAGCTATTATTACGCGCATATCTAAGTGTTTGTGTGGAAGCTGAAGTACTGCGCGACATGGAGGTGCCGGCGCGATCACTGCCATTTTTTCCAGACATATAAGAGTAATACATCATTCGAAACTGTATTTCATTTGCGGAAACTCACAATAACACTAAAACCTTTGAAAAAGAAAACAAGCAGGATGTGCTCTCTGCCCTCTCGGTCACTGTGAACTGGAGCGCGTCACAAAAATGATCCGAAACTCAGTGTATAGTTGCCTCACAGACATGAGAAATATATCTGTAGAAATGTCTACTTTTAAACAAACCAATTCAAAATTAAATACTCTCTGCTTATGTATTCCATTTGAAAGGAGCATTTCTCTTTTTCGGAGCATTCACTATACTGTGGAGATGCAACTTCATCTTTGCAGCTGACGCTGACTCAGAAAACACTCGTTTATTAATAAATAATAATTAAAATGTCTCCTTGCTATTTTTTTACTAGCTTTATGTTTGCGCTTGAGTGCGGAATAGGCTATTTTTTGACTATATAAATGTTTATTATGCTTTAGTATTCTCCCTTATATGTTTAAGTTATTAAATTAATATAAATGTGCAATTAGTTGATTTATGGCTTAAACTAATAGTCAACTACAAAGTGTCCAAAAGTAAGCGCATTCATTTTTTTTCATTTTTTTTTTTCCAAAAGACCATTTTTCATTTAAAATAATAATTATATTTCTAATAAATGTAAAAAAAAAAAAATAGATATTACATATAACATCTGCACTATTTCTGTAGTACTATTTATGTAAATTGTAATTTTTGTTGACGTCAGCTCAAGTACTGCTGTCATTAAACCAAAAAATGTAATTTTTCAGCTTGAAACTGCTTGGAATATAATGAAAAATTATGATGCAAAATAAAGAGTATTTTCTATAGTTGGAGCCCAATATATATGCAAAGGAAAGATAAAAAAACCCCCAGCTATTTATGAAGTAAACTCAAGTATTCCTGCAGTGTGACAAACAGGATGGACGGATAGATAGATCGATCTACACCCCAAATAGATCTGCAAATTTAATGCATGTCCAATGACAATTTAAGATATTTCGTTTAGATGGAGCAGAACATCTTCACGGAACCTTTTGCACACACTCACACCTGTATATATTTACACAAACACAAAGACTGAGTTCGACCCTCCCAAGGTTTTTCCCTGCCATTGTCTTCTCTCTGTGGGGTTTGTGAACTGCTATTCTTTGTAAAGCTCCTTTGAAAATAATATAAATTGTAAAAAGCACGACACGCATAATTTCACTGAACTGCAGTATACTTCTCAAAATTACAAGTTGCATGGACACAGTCCTCTCTGAATGATCGTGTCTTTATTTCAGTATCGTTTCACGAGGACAGATATAGGTATAATCTTAATTTTACGCCCACACTTTTACACCCTCAATGTGATAATGATAATGAGGGAGATGTGACTGGAAAATAAGCATGTTAAGGAACTGATAAACATGGTTCTCAAATAACGGGTTTCAATGTTTTACCTTGACAAATATGACAGATCACCTGATTCAGAACTCTAAGGCTCACAAAGACATCTCAAGGATACCGTATTGAAACGCATTACAAACTTAGTGGCACGAGGAGAGTTCGTGACTATTGCATGTAGATATCTCTAAACAGTGTAGTCACGACGAGCTGGAAAAACATGTTTTCTTTAATAACTATGTAAATATGACATGATACATTGGCACCTCAATGGAGCCTTTTCACAGACAGCGATGCGTTTCCACGGCTAACGTTAACATCGTAAATATAGCGAAAAATTTGAAATGAAAGCAAACGGGAACGCAAAACATGGTTTTCATTGCAAATGGTTAGGAAAAAATATGATTTGTCTTTATTTCTTGCTAAACCTGATTGAAGGCATATGTGCAGCATATGTTGAGGGACGTTTCTAATTATACTTCTGTACGTGTGAGTGCTTCTGAGACTGTGATGATCTCATTTTTCCTCTCTGAGTAATTAAGAAGTCATTTCATCCAAGAGCTACTTGTAGTTCAAGGGCTATTTGACAAACTAGTTCAAGAGCAAAATGATGATAGCTTATTTAACCCTTATACACCAACACCACCAAAACATGATCAAGTCCCTCACTACGTGATATTTGCTTGGGGGAAAAAAAACAAAAACATATTGTAGTCAAATCAGCACTTGCATCTATAACTGATGAGGAACACACAGCCGAATTATAGCCATGCTGATATTCAGTAAACAGTTTGTTCTTAAAAACTTGTGTAATAAAATGTTTAATATATTCTTAAAAAAGCAAAAATGTAATAAAAAGTCAAAATCTTCCTGAAAATTGCCACTTCATAAATAAGTTAAATTTGGACACTGATTCAAGACCAGCTGCTTATTTCTGGAAAATTCCCATATCAAAAAACAGTAATTTTGCACCGTATTTGCTCATTTCCAGGAAGTGATGAGTTTTATCTCTTTAACACATGAGCTGGAAATGTTTTATATGATATTCCAATTTTGCACACCAGTTAAAAATCGCACCATTACATAGAAACATAGCTATTGTTAGTTCATGTTAGTTAATGCATTAACTAATGTTAACAGTGTTGGGGAAAGTAACTTATAAAAGTAATGTGTTACAATATTGTGTTACTACCTAAAAAAGTAACTAATTGCGTAAGATATTTTTTATGGAGTAATGCTTTACGTTACTTCTGTAACGTGTAAGTAATGTGTTACAATATTGCGTAACTACCTAAAAAAGTAACTAATTGTGTTAGATTGTTACTTTTTATGGGAAGTAATGCATTTTGTTATTTTTGTAATGTGCAAGTAATTTGTTACAATATTACGTTACTACCTAAAAAAGTAACTAATTGTGTAAGATAGTTACTTTTTATGGAGAGTAATGCTTTGCGTTACTTCTGTAATGTGTTACAATATTGCGCAACTGCCTAAAAAAGTAACTAATTGTGTTAGATAGTAACTTTTTATGGGAAGTAACATGTTTCGTTACTTTTGTAATGTGTAAGTAATGTGTTACAATATTGTGTTACTACCTAAAAAGTAACTAATTACATTAGATAGTTACTTTTTATGGAAAGTAACGCATTTTGTTATATTTGTAATATGCAAGTAATTTGTTACAATATTACGTTACTACCTAAAAAAGTAACTAATTGTGTAAGATAGTTACTTTTTATGGAGAGTAATGCTTTGCGTTACTTCTGTAATGTGTTACAATATTGCGTAACTACCTAAAAAAGTAACTAATTGTGTTAGATTGTTACTTTTTATGGGAAGTAATGCATTTTGTTATTTTTGTAATGTGCAAGTAATTTGTTACAATATTACGTTACTACCTAAAAAAGTAACTAATTGTGTAAGATAGTTACTTTTTATGGAGAGTAATGCTTTGCGTTACTTCTGTAATGTGTTACAATATTGCGCAACTGCCTAAAAAAGTAACTAATTGTGTTAGATAGTAACTTTTTATGGGAAGTAACATGTTTCGTTACTTTTGTAATGTGTAAGTAATGTGTTACAATATTGTGTTACTACCTAAAAAGTAACTAATTACATTAGATAGTTACTTTTTATGGAAAGTAACGCATTTTGTTATATTTGTAATATGCAAGTAATTTGTTACAATATTACGTTACTACCTAAAAAAGTAACTAATTGTGTAAGATAGTTACTTTTTATGGAGAGTAATGCTTTGCGTTACTTCTGTAATGTGTTACAATATTGCGCAACTACCTAAAAAAGTAACTAATTGTGTTAGATAGTAACTTTTTATGGGAAGTAATGCATTTTGTTATTTTTGTAATGTGCAAGTAATTTGTTACAATATTACGTTACTACCTAAAAAAGTAACTAATTGTGTAAGATAGTTACTTTTTATGGAGAGTAATGCTTTGCGTTACTTCTGTAATGTGTTACAATATTGCGCAACTGCCTAAAAAAGTAACTAATTGTGTTAGATAGTAACTTTTTATGGGAAGTAACATGTTTCGTTACTTTTGTAATGTGTAAGTAATGTGTTACAATATTGTGTTACTACCTAAAAAGTAACTAATTACATTAGATAGTTACTTTTTATGGAAAGTAACGCATTTTGTTATATTTGTAATATGCAAGTAATTTGTTACAATATTACGTTACTACCTAAAAAAGTAACTAATTGTGTTAGATAGTAACTTTTTATGGGAAGTAATGCATTTTGTTATTTTTGTAATGTGCAAGTAATTTGTTACAATATTACGTTACTACCTAAAAAAGTAACTAATTGTGTAAGATAGTTACTTTTTATGGAGAGTAATGCTTTGCGTTACTTCTGTAATGTGTTACAATATTGCGCAACTACCTAAAAAAGTAACTAATTGTGTTAGATAGTAACTTTTTATGGGAAGTAACATGTTTCGTTACTTTTGTTATGTGTTAGTAATGTGTTACAATATTGTGTTACTACCTAAAAAGTAACTAATTACATTAGATAGTTACTTTTTATGGAAAGTAACGCATTTTGTTATATTTGTAATATGCAAGTAATTTGTTACAATATTACGTTACTACCTAAAAAAGTAACTAATTGTGTAAGATAGTTACTTTTTATGGAGAGTAATGCTTTGCGTTACTTCTGTAATGTGTAGGTAATGTGTTACAATATTGCGCAACTACCTAAAAAAGTAACTAATTGTGTTAGATAGTAACTTTTTATGGGAAGTAACATGTTTCGTTACTTTTGTAATGTGTAAGTAATGTGTTACAATATTGCGTAACTACCTAAAAAGTAACTAATTATATTAGATAGTTACTTTTTATGGAAAGTAATGTGTTACATTACTTTGAGTTACTTTATGTCACCTGAGCTGGGCTTGCATGTTTAAAAAAAAAAGAAAGTTCTATTTTTGGTAAAACTAAAGGGAAATTAATAAGCCTCAGGCTGAAGAAAATGCTAATTAATGCCAATAAAAACAAAAATGAAAATGATTTTTGCTTATTAGTGTGGTTGAATTGGATCATCGAAAGTCAGCAGCAAAGACATTGGTTAATAAAGTGAGATTAAATACATAAAGTATATTTGTGTAATTAAACATTTAATCAATTACTTCAGGTTTGCATAATATTCTGAGTTTGCATTTCACTGCTTTTATTCATTTTTAGGAACACCGAACCTGATTTAGTGTAAGTGAGATGAGTAAATGCATGTTCACACATGAACTTACTCCCGATTTCTCCCAAAATGGGGACAGGAGAGCCGCCAGTCAACAAATGGAAAAACAAAGTGCCTTGCATTACTTATTTGAAAAAAGTAACTCAGATATTTTGTTGTAAATTCAAGAGTAATGCGTTACTTTACTCGGTACTTGAAAAAAGTAATCCGATTACATAACTCAAGTTACTTGTAATGCGTCACGCCAACACTGTGACCTTACTGTAAAGTGTTAGAGATTTCAGTCGAACAGAGCAATAATAGAAACACCCCGTTTCTCCATAGGTCCCTCTCATCTGCGAAACAAAGCCTGTGACTAACCAGGGTTTGCCAAACTGTCAGCAGAACAATGGTAGTTTCCAGCCCCCGCCACCAGAGGGCAAACCCGAGCACATCCCTCCAGACGTGGCCCGCCTCATGCAGCTGGAGGAAGGAGTCCGTCCGCCGCCTCCAGATCGGAAAAAGCCGCCCATCCCACCTCGGCACCTGAAACACAGAGACAAGGACCATTGTGCCATAGATATGAACGGTCTCGAGACTAACGTATAGCGACCATCAGAACCTTTCAGGACGCAGACTGAAATCGATGGGACAAAACGAGTCCACACACATGGGAACGGACGAACAGACATGTTTTATTTCCTTTCCGTTTTTCTCTGAAACGTTCATGAGGCAACACATGGTATGATCCTGCACATATGGGCCACAGTAATGCCACTGTTGGCAGCACATCCCAGTCGACACATTCGGTGCATTAGATAATGTCAGGATGGAAAGAGAAACCAGGTCACGGTCCACAACACCAAGCCAGCCTGTTTCTTTGGGTTCATGGCCTTGAGAGCGAAACTTTTCCTGTAGCGTATCAGAAACATGATTCAAGACTGTCAAAAAAGCATGAGTGAATTGTAAATACAACATAGCTGTGTACTCTATGCGGTGTGTTTTTTTATTTCTCAAGTTTATATATAATTTTATATCTTATATTTGATTCTTGTCTCTTTAAGCAGGCATTGTAAAAATATTGTAAAGATCGCAGGTGTGCGTGAAAAATTGACTGTGATGTTGAATGTTTTATGTTATCGGACATTGTAAAAAAAAAAAAAAAAAAAAAAAAGATGTTCCTCCTCAGTATTTTTTGTCTTGTTTTCCAGTAAAAATATCTAAATATTTTTACAATAAGATACATGTACTTGAGAAGCAAAATGACATAAGGAGACTCGTTTTCTGAAAAATCGATCAAAATTAATTGACTTTACAAACCGTAAAAGCTAGTGGGGGTCAGAAAAATCAAATTAAAAGTCACTTAATTTTAATAGATTTTTCAGAAAGCAAGACTTGGATCTTGATAAATGTATCTTGATTTAAGAATGTTTAACCCTCACGTTGTGTTCAGGTCATTTTTTTTTAGTTACACTGCAAAAAATGCTTTCTTACTTTGTATTTGTGTCTTGTTTCCAGTCAAAATATCTAAAGATTCTTAAATCGAGATGCATTTTCGATACAAGAAAAATGACAAGATGTTTAATCTTGTTTCTTGGGGAAAAAAATCATAAATTATCTGAGAAAAATATCTTGTTTTCCGTTTGCATTAAAGGGTTGGTTCACCCAGAAAGACACTAAAACATATTTAAAACAGTTCGTGTAAGTACACTGGTTCAACATTAATATTATAAAGTGACGAGAATACTGAGAATACTTTTTGTGTGCCAAAAAAAACAAAATAATGACTTTATTCAACAATATCTAGTGATTAGCGATATCAAAACTGATTCATGAAGCTTTACGAATCTTTTGTTTCGAATCAGTGATTCAGTTTGCGATTCAAACTGCCAAAGTGAACTATTGAAATTTCGAATCACTTATGATGTAACGAAGCCTCGTTTACTGAAATCATGTGACTTTGGCGCTCCGAATCACTGATTTGAATCAAAAGATTCGTAAAGCTTCATGAATCAGTGTTTTGAAATCGTCCATCACTAGATATTGTTGAATAAAGTCAATATTTTGTTTTTTTGGCGCACAAAAAGTATTCTCGTCACTTTATAACATTAAGGTTGAACCACTGTAGTCACATGACCTGTTTTAAATATGTTTTAGTGCATCTGAAAGTGTTCATTATCTGTCAACAGAGACTCACTGAACCATCAGATTTCATCATGAAATATCTTCATTTGTGTTCTGAAGATGAACAAAGATCTTACGGGTGTAGAACGACACGAGCGTGAGGAATTAATGACTGATTTTTCATTTTAACCCTTCATTTTTAACCTTTCAATGCAAATGGAAAACAAGCCATTTTTCTTAACCCAATTAGAAGATAATTTTACTAGATTTAAGCAAGATTTTAAGAGACAAAATATCTTGTAATTTTCTTATATTGAAAATGTATCTTGATTTGAGAATTTTTAGATATTTGTGCTTGAAATAATACAAAAATACTCATTCTAGGTATAACTACTTCCCCAATATTTTTTGATCATTTTTGCAGATTTTTTACTCTTGTGGTGTTCCTGGTCAAAAGTGACCGGCCTACAAAAATTAGCTTATAAATATGCTGTATCATCACCAAATATTGGATTCAATCTTTTTGTCAACTTGTTTTCTTTCAATTAGCACAGGTTTTGTATTCATTTTTTAAACTGATTGATTGTAGGCCTCATTGATCTGAGCTCATACTGCTAAAAAAAAACACCATCCATTGAAAATGAATGTGGGAGATCGAAAATAAGAGAAACTCGTGTTATAGTGCACGCTCACACACACACACACACACACACACACGTACACAAACAATTTTGAGTATTATAGGGATTCACAGTGACGTTTTCACAGGGTTTCAACTTTATCCTCAAATATAAAGTGTGGCTCAGATCAATGAGGCAAATTGATCTGGCAAAAACTAAAAGATTGAGAACACTACAAGTGTGACTTTATTTCATTTTGTACAATATAAAAGCATTTCAAAACAAACTTCCTTCAACATTAAAACACACTAGTGTGATAAACAGTAAAAAAAATCCGTGATTTGTTGAATATTGACAAATTTACCCACAAATAATGCTTTTTCAGGTGTATAAGCTCAGAAACCTGTGAACAATTTCATTCCCAAAAATGAATAAAAACCCTGTTCTAATTGAAAGAAAACAAGCTGACAAAAAGATTGAATCCAATATTTGGTGATAATACAGCATAATGAACGACTTTAAAAATTGTTTATGAAGGGCGGTCGTTTTTGACCGGGAACGCTGAAGGTGGTTCAGGGTCTTCAACAAATATTTTAAATATTTGTATTGGAAAACAAGACAAAAACAGAGGATATGCATTGGATATTCTCCTCTCCCGTTCTTGTGCGAAACACATCTGGGTCAGTCCTACTGTAAAGTGTTTTGACTAACTCAAAAAACACTGAAGGTAAGCAGTGCTAGTCTGGGAAAGTAAATAAAAGTGTGATCCCAGTCATATATGGGCATTGAAACTATGATTATTCAAAAATAAACATTGGTCTATAATATATCATGTACATCTCAGAAAGTGTGCTAGATACACTTTCCACAAGTACTCATCAGAGGTGCATTATCTTGAACTTTCATATTGTTTTTATAAAAATGGTTCAAAACATTTTTGATACATGATCAATTCTCATAGTCTTTCAAAATCCCTTCTTTTCAACTTACACAAGCGGTACTGGGAATGAGGTGCAGTTTAATCGCATGATGAATGTTTTCTGGCACGATTCAGAATGCATGTGCGAAATCGTGCTTGCATTGCTAAAACGGGTTTGTGTTCATGTGCACTGGTTACAAAGCTACTCAAGGGGGCGACTGAGTTACCTTCATATGTCTGTGCCAATAAACTGGATGTTTATAGACAGATACCCGAAAAATAACTCATTGACAGCTTATTTACTGAGCAAGACTCTTTTTTGCTAATGGTTACTTATAGAGAGTACATTCACTCTTAAACATTAAGGTTCTATATTGGCATCTGTGGTTCCGCGAAGAACCTTGAACATTCCAATTTAAGTTCCGAAAGGTTTTGCTTTTTTGCTGCAATGTCATAGAAGACTCATTTTCAGTTCCCCAAAGAACCTTTCGGTGAACGGTTCTCAAAAGAAACATTTATTCTTAGTGTGCATAGTTTGTAAAGAACCTTTTGTGGAATGGAAAGGTTCCATTGATGCCAATGAAGTAATTAAATGTTCTTTACAGTATTTAAAAAAAATAAATAAATAAAGGTTCCAAAAGGGAGGTTTCACAGCGATGCCACAGAAGAACCATATTTGGTTCCCCAAAGAACCTTTTCCACTATAAAGAACCTTTTGTGGAATGGAAAGTTTCCATGGATGTTGAAGGTTCTTCATGGAACCATTGATGCCAATGAAGAACCTTAATTTTGGCATTGCACAAAAGAATTGCCATAGTGAAACATGGTTCTTTAGCTTATTAAATGTTCTTTACACTACCTTAAAAATAAACGGGCCACAAGGGGGTTTGCAGTGAAGCCATAAAAGAACCATTTTTGGTTCCTCAAAGAACCTTCCAATATAAAGAACCTTTTGTGAAATGGAAAGGTTTGTTTGATGCCAATGAAGAAAACAAGGTTCTTTAGATAATTAAATGTTCTTTACAGTACTTTAAAAAAAAAAAAAAAAGGTTCCAAAAGGGAGGTTTCACAGCGATGCCTCAGAAGAACCATATTTGGTTCCCCAAAGAACCTTTTCCACTATAAAGAACCTTTTGTTAAATGGAAAGTTTCCATGGATGTTGAAGGTTCTTCATGGAACCATTGATGCCAATGAAGAACCTTAATTTTGGCATTGCACAAAAGAATTGTCATAGTGAAACATGGTTCTTTAGCTTATTAAATGTTCTTTACACTACCTTAAAAATAAACGGGCCACAAGGGGGTTTGCAGTGAAGCCATAAAAGAACCATTTTTGGTTCCTCAAAGAACCTTCCAATATGAAGAACCTTTTGTGAAATGGTAAGGTTCGTTTGATGCCAATGAAGAAAACAAGGTTCTTTAGATAATTAAATGTTCTTTACAGTACTTTTTAAAAAAAAAGGTTCCAAAAGGGAGGTTTCACAGCGATGCCTCAGAAGAACCATATTTGGTTCCCCAAAGAACCTTTTCCATTATAAAGAACCTTTTGTGGATTGGAATGTCAAAGGTTCTTAATGGAACCATTGATGCCAATGAAGAACCGTTATTTTTAAGAGCGTAGAAGCTTTGGATTGCACAAAGGAGAACAAGATTCTTTAGATTATTAATTGCACTACCTTAAACATAAAGGTTCCAAAAGGAGGGTTTGCAGTGAAGCCATAGAAGAACCATTTTTGGTTCCTCAAAGAGCCTCTAAAAGAACCATTTTGTCCTAGTGTAAAGAGCATTTTCATAATCTAAATAACATTTTTATATTATAAATAACTCTGAATGGAAAGGTTCCATGGATGTTAAAGGTTCTTCATGGAACGGTCAATGCCAATAAAGACCCTTTATAACAAAACTGTATTACTATAGTGAAAAAAGGTTATTAAATGTTCTTCATACTACCCTTTTAAAAAATAAAAAGGGTGTTTTTACAGTGACGCCATTTAGAAGAATCATTTACGGTTTCCCAACGCAAAGAACCTTAGGTAGAACATTAATGTTCCATGGATTTTAAAGGTTCTTCTTGAACCATTGACGCCAATGGCTCTTTTGAGAATTTTTCAGAAAGGTTCTTTGTAGAACCGAAAACCTTCCTTTGGAACCAATATTTTTTAAGAGTTTTGAAGCAACACAGAGAATATGACAGTAGTTGACCTGAAAGAGAACATTGGCTGCAGAAGAAGATGCCAATACCAGTTACCTTGCGGCAATTCTGAGTACGCATATTTCTTAACTTAGTGAAAAAGCATTTAAGCCCACGTACTTGCGTAGAGTATATTTCAGGCACTCTAACGTGTATGTCGCGGTCTCTAATCTCTGCTGAAGTGCGTCCCGCTCTCATTTATGCTGATTACGGCCCATCTCAGTAAAGCCGTGGCACGCGGGGCGGTTCATGGCCGGCTGCTGCAGTCTCTCAGAGCTGATTAAAGCGCTCAGCTGTACTCACAGCTTTTCTCATTGACATATATAGAGTGTCCCATGTGCTCTTTGTGATTAACTGAATTAGGTTGAAATCCCTCTCTCAGAGTTTGACATTGATGCACAGAATCTGTTCTCGAGGGGTAAACGCAGACGGGATATCCGTGCTTGGAGGAGAACTGCATCATTTACATTTACATTTAGTCATTTAGCAGACGCTTTTATCCAAAGCGACTTACAAGTGAGGAAAACAAACAAGCGATTCTTCGTGAATTGGCAAATAGACACAGGAAGTGCTCCCAATACAAGTTTCAGACTTTGCTCAGTACCATAAACTAGAGTAGGAAGGGAAAAGGGAAGATTAGAAGGATAGCATCAAGTAGAGAGAAGACATATTTATTTGACAGCAGTTTTCTTGTGATCATAAGGAAATAAAAATAAACTGCACATCATCACTCACCCACTTCTCAGAATCAGTTCGTCATTCCTCAAGTTGGCGGGCGATGAAACTGATCGCAGTGTTGGACACTGATGTGGCGGACGTCCATCACTGATTCAGCTTGAATGCAGCAGAAGATTTATTGAGTTTAGAAACAGCATTATTTATCTCTACAGCACAGAAAAGCAGGAGAAGATGGCATTTAAACAGCTTTTGTTGTGTTGAGCTCACAAGGTCGAGTACAATAGTAAAAAGTAAAGCAAGATAATGATAAAATAAAAATGCATGACCACTCAATCCGTCACATTTGCACATAAAATTGATTTTCTCACAGAAATGACCACATGTAATTATGATTCACTGACCATTTTCAACCAGCAATGAAACTTCTGCTGTATTTTCCTCTCATTTGCTTTTGAAGCCTGCGTTGTTGAGTTGCAGTTTCTACAAAAGTAACTTTTTAATTTACTGTACATTTATCGATTGTTATATTTGGACCCTGGACGCTTTGAGAAACATCTGTGAACCAATAAATACCCCCATATTCCTCAGACTATAGTTCTACTATATATATAATTAATGATATTTTGTTAATACTGTGAGGATAAATACATCAATACAGCAATTTATACACTCGTGATGATAACGCAAGGGACGGCAAATCCTTTCAAATAATTTGTAGGCTACTGGTTTAATAAACATCACTGATAAATGTGCTTTAATACCCAAACCTCACTATATTGAGTGATTACAAGCGATGTTTGCACACTGGAAAGCACATATTCTAAACCATATTAGCAAGAATTAATCAAATATGGTGACCTGTTAGGGGGAAATGGCTAATATGAGTATTAAAATGCAGCTAAACACAATCGTACACAGTTGCAAAAGAAATAACAAATGTTAAACACTTTACTTATCTTTTGCTGGTGGTGTCAAAGGTGTCCATTCAAAACACGAGGGCATTTTTACAAATGTATCCCCCCCCCGCCATCCTGTTCCCTTTTAAAAATTGTTTGTAAATCTCTCATGTTCAGTCAAAATAATTATGCGTGATATAATCAGTCAATGCTTTTGGAAATAATCGCATTCTGTCAGCAACCAGAAATTATAACTTCACTTATAATTTCAGTTTTTTGAGGTTCAAGGGTTAGTTCATCCAAAAATGAATTTCTGTCATTAATACTGTCATTAAAACCATTGTTCATGTTCGGAACAGAAATTTATATTTTTGATCAAATCCGAGTCTTTATTGACAGCATGGCAATTGACTCTTCGCAATCAGTTTGATTGACAGGTGATCTGACCAATCATAACCCCGAATCCGCCATTTTGTCCGACAAAGCAGTCAGGGGAGTTAGTAGATTAACGTTGGTGAACTTGAACTTGATAAATTGTGTGTCCTCACGTCTTTCCGCGCTTGAAACAACATTCCTTCTGATGTTCATTCATGTTTATTTGATGCTATAAATTAACTAGCATGAAGAGATGATCGAGGAGCTACAGCGACACATTAAAGACACACTAGACGCTATTTAGTGTTTAAGCTTCTTTAAAAAAAATTACAAAATTTTAAATATGAAACTGTTTCATATGTTGTCAGTGTCCTCTTTGCTCCAGGATGTATTTTTCCCTTTGTGAGAACATGATGTGTGGCGTGAGAGCGCATGGCTTGTCGGACATAGCAACATTAACTAAAGGGGGGCGGGTCTTTGAAAAGGGTCAATTAACACTTTCAGATGCCCTAAGAGGTACAAAACATATTTAAAACAGTTCATATGAGTACAGTGGTTCAACCTTATTATAAAGAGACGAGAATACTTTTTGTGCGGCAAAAAAACAAAATAGCGAATTTTCAACGATAGTGATGGCTGATTTCAAAACACTGCTTCATGAAGCTTTACGAATCTTTTGTTTTGAAACAGTGATTTGGTTCATGTATCAAACTGCCAAAGTCATGAGAAGTCATACTGAAATTGTGAATCGCTGATGACGTAACGAAGCTTCGTTTACTGAAATCACATGACTTTGGTGCACCGAACCACTGATTCGAATCAAAAGATTCGTAAAGCTTCATGAAGCAGTGTTTTGAAATCGTCCATCACTAGATATTGTTGAAATGACGTTATTTTGTTTTTTTGGTGCACAAAAAGTATTCTCGTCACTTTGTAATATTAAGATCGTTTTAAATATGTTTTAGTGTCTTTCTGTTCACTGTAATGAATTACTGTAAAAATTACAGCATTATTTTACAGCCGCTGGCTGTTTTTTTTAATAATACAGCATATTGCTGTAAACTGCAATGCATTCTGGGGTCACGTGTTGGTTTGACTCAAATTTACAGAATATTGCTGTAAATTGACCCTTCGTAATTTAAAAAAAATACAGTTATTTACTGTAATCAAATTAAATTACAGTAACACTACTGTAAATTTCACAGTAACTGGCTGGCAACCCTGCTGCCAGTATTATACTGTAAAATTTACAGTAATTTTTTAACAGTGTTCATCTGAAAGTGTTCATTATCTTGCTGTCAGTAGAGACTCACTGAACCATGGGATTTCATCAAAAATATCTTCATTTGTGTTCTGAAGATGAACGAAGGTCTCACGGGTGTTGAACGACACGAGCGTGAGGAATTAACTAACCCTCATTAACCCTTTAATAAGCTTAAATTGACTATTTTCACACATAAACCGGTAGCTCAGATCAATATGACAGATAGTTCCAAAATTAAATACAAACCTGTGCTATTTGAAAGAAAACAAGTTGACAAAAACATTGAAATAATACAGCATGATAATGAGAGATTTACTATCAATTTGTAAAAGGCTAGTCTAGTTTTTTGGGGAACAAGGGTTAAGGACTTTTTTTTACTTTTCTCCAATCAACTATTAAAGGTTTCTCGTTTGCTTTTTAATGCCTCGTTTCCCTCAGCTCTCATTTCTGGCGATTTTATTTCAGTGAAGACTGCAAAAGTCATGCTGTTAAAGAAAATGTTCAACATTTTAAATGAAACGGTGTGAGGATGACAGGCTCACAATCCTGAGCTTTTAGTCGAAGGAAAATTTGAGCAAATTATAACCGTGGGTGAGATTTCGGTCTTCTCCGGATGCGTTTGTCTACATATTTGTGTTGCATGTCATGTGCAGTTACCCATCTCTACGTGTTCATTAGTTTAGACAGGAAATGAACATAATTAAAATCTTTCTGGGAACTGGCAGCCAGTTTAAACACCCCGTCTGCTACAGAAGAACTTTCCACTCATTAAACTCTGAAAGCCATTTTTTTCCCAGAAAATCACCACATTCTGTATGACGATTGAAGAACTCTGAAGGACAGCCCAAATCTGTCTGCACAAAAAGTACACGATGATGAGAAAAATGAACAATTGACTGGATCAAAAGTCCAAGTTAAACTGAAAGTTCTGATGATTTACTCACTTCCAAACCTGTTTTCCACGTCGGTTAAGCAGAATTGTGCAAAATTTTAATTGATGAGTTTTCAGTTTGAATAGAATTGGTCTAACCTGACAGGAACTGAACTGAAATTAAAGGAATTGGAATTTACATCTTATTGCAATTCAAATAAATTTAACAGGAAATTGGAATTTCATCCCTGGTCCGTAAATCTGTCTGTAAGACCTATAAAACTTTAAAGGTGCAGTACGTTTTTTTTTTGTTTTTTTTGACTGTACTTAAGTATAAAAACTTCATAATATGTTTGCAGATATTCAGGAAACGGTGTCTGTTTTTGTTCTGATCTGTGTGATCCCGCCCACTGCCAATTTATCCAATAGTATTCCGACTCCCCGGGTTGCCAGTTGGTGGAAAAAACAGCATATTGCAGCCATTGAAGCCAGCAAATGAAATGGATTGCAGATTCTACCAAACCTAATAAGCCTCGGCATCCATCTAAAAAACTCTATGACCAAAGTCATTTTAAATTGCGGATAAATAAACTCAAGTCCATCGTCAATTGCGAATCCTCAATCTGGCAACCCGCGTAAGTGTGGCGTCTGAGGAGGAGGGGGCGGGACAAATAACTCTACAATATTTTGAATTTGGACTGCAGTATCCATTTCAACCACTTGCAATAGGAGATACTGCACTTTTAAACATGTGGTTGATGGATTTAACTTTTTTTAACTTCAGTTAGTGTGTAGTAATGCTGCAGTTTGAGCATAAACAACATCTGCAAAGTTACGATGCTAAAATTTCAATGCAAAGGGAGATTTTTTTTTTACAGAAATCGCTTTTTAAGACTACAACAAATGGCTGGAAGGGACTACAACGAGCTTCTTCCTGGGTTAGTGACATCGCTAACTGTAAAAATGACTTAAACCCCGCCCCCAAGAGCACGCAACAAAGGGGGCGGGGCCATGTTGTGCTGCTTTAGAGGAGAGGAAGAGTTGTTGTAGTCGAGTGTTGTTGATGCCGTCATTTTACGCCGGACTGCTTCACAAACGAGGGTCGATTCAAGGAAAAAAGATGAACGTGACGACACATGCTAGTGACGAGTTGATCAACTCCACAGCAACTACATCAATTTATCCACTAACCGTTCAGAAACGTCTAAAAGTTGGAACTTCTTCCTGAGTCTCTCCATCAGTGTCGACTCCGGTTTGAACAATGTAAGGATGAACACTTTCCTCATTTTGTCTGCGTGAGATTCTCCAGCTTTGTTGTTGTTGAGCTGTTAAAGCTCCGCCCTCTTCTGGAGGGGGCGGGAACAGCAGCTCATTTGCATTTAAAGGGACACACACAAAAACTGTGAGTTTTTGCTCACACCCAAATAGAGGCAAATTTGACAAGCTATAATAAATGATCTGTGGGGGATTTTGAGCTGAAACTTCACTGACACATTCTGGAGACACCAGAGACTGATATTACATCTTGTGAAAGGGGCATGATAGATCCCTTTTAAGACTTTTTAAACTTTAAAGCCAACATTCAATTGCATTTTCTTTTTTAAATTACACTCATTGTGATTATATTTCCATTCGTTTTATTTCTGGTTTATTTCTTCTTCGGTACCTCAGTCCCAATTCAACTCAAATTGAGGAACTGATGGGAATTTAAGGAAAAAAAACAAACATTCTAAATGGATTCTCAATGGTGCACAATCCAGCAGTCAAGTTCCAAACAAACAAACAACCCAACCAATACAGCCTCTATCCCCTGTACACTATAATACAAACCTTTCAAAACCATACAATATATTTGTGCAAGTAATTTTTGTGCAAAAAATTGTCTAAACATCAAATTATGCGCCACTTTTGAATCCAAATGTGATTTAAGAGAGCTTCTAATTTCAGTCTGATCCTCACACAAAGCTTTCGCGTGACTTCAGAAGAGCTGGTATATATCATTTTTCAGTCTTCCTTTACAGAAAAAAAATACTCAGATGAGCCTTTTCTCAGGAGAAAGAAATTGTAATTTCATAGCACAGAATGGTTTCATACACAAACACAGTGAGCAAAGAGTCATGTTGAATGAGCAAACACCGCAAAAACAAAAAATAAAAGACAACCAATAAAACTTTCCGGTATCCTGCACCAGATATTTACATACTGTATATGACGCTTGTCTTCTTACCATTGCATCCGATTACAATATAAAGCCAAATTTTTGATGAAAACAAAATTAGTAGTAGCAAAATTCGTATTTTCCTTTTTCATGTCTTCCCATACACTCGGATGCAATCAGTCAATGCTTTTGGAAATAATTACGTTCTGTCAGCAGCCAAAATGCATTTACGATTTCAAACTGGTTGTCATTTTTGTTTTATTTTTGAGTGAGGGAAAGTTCAGGGCATGAATTTCACGGTTTTCCATTCCTTCCTGTCTCATGAACGTTTCTCCTCTTCATCATATGGTAAGTCCTCCTCCTCTTCTTCTCCTTGGCCTCGGTTGGGAGAGATGTTACCGTGGCCAATGTCCAACACCTGAAGCTTGGACAGGTGAGAAAAAGACTCTTCGGATACCGAATGAACTGAGAGACGATTAAATCTGTGGGAGAAAGAGGACGAGAGGCAGAGAAATGGTTAAATGACTTTTACAATGATGTTGTTTTGTTTCTGAACGAAAGAATGAAACCCTGTTCTAGTAGAGCCCGAAAACAAATTCAAGACTTTGTAAAAGGACATAAGAAATCTCCTTTAAATTCAGTGTGTTGACGTAATATCCATTGAAACAGGAAGCCAGGGCGGGGCATATGGAACAGCTCCTCCCCTTTTGTAAAATAGCCAATGGCATTCCGTTTATATCACTGGTCAGCCAGCTGTTGAGCTTGATAAAACCTCAGTTTCCTTCTGATCTCTAACCGTTCCTCCTCCTTAATCTCCTCCATATCGCTTTAAAATAAAGCATTAAAGTTAATAAGCAGTCTAAGCAGTTCCCTGTCCCCTATATAGTGCACTATGTGCTATTCACCAAATAGAAAATAGTAAATGTGTGAACAAGTGCCTGATTTATAATGTAGGGGGCGGGACGCTTCAGATTCTAGAGAGCATTTGATTGGACAGAAAATCTGATGAGAAGCTGAAGTGATGTCATCAAAATCGTTGATCCATATTGGCAGAAGTTTTGAACGCTAATTTCTTCTAAATATGAATTTTGCCGTTGTTTTGAAGCACACCAGATTATAGATAACCATAAGGCTTAACATATTCATTTTATATCGTGGTGACTTTAAGATATTAAGTCTTGTTTTCGGAAAAACTGTGTCAAAAAGAAGAAAATAGGCCTTCTAATAGGGTCAGTAAAATAACTATTGTATGGTGAAACTACTTTTTCCTGACCCTATTGGAAGGCCTTTTTTCCTGCTAAGGGAAAAATGTTCTATTTATTATGCCCTTTTACAAAGTCCTGATATTTTTTTTTTGCTCTTATATGATAAGTTTTCACGCTTGAATGTTCAAAAACACATTATTTTCCCCATATTCTCCATTGTTGCAGCTCCTCTCTTCCCAGTCTGTCAGTAACACTCAGTTTAGTTCCCGTCTCTATGAAGCCCCTCCTTTTGAATGCATAATGTGCTCTGATTGGTCAGCAGGAGCAGTGTGTTGTGATTGGTCAAGCGCTTCGAGTGTGTCCCGCCCCTTTATTTTGCATTTGCCTTGGGCGGGAATTATTTAAATGAGGAATATTGTGTTTGTTCCCAGAAGAAAACTCAAAATGGAGCACTAAGGAAGAACATAATTATTTTGTAGTGTGCAAAGCAAGAACCACATTAAAGTTCTTTTTCGATCATGCCGTCTCATTCCAGTTTAGACGGCGAGCGAATTCTCAGAAAAGATGCGTGGTTCAATCCTGGACCGTCAAATGTTCTCAAATCAAAACAGGAATTCAGCACTCCAGTCCATTTTGTTATTAATAGACTAGCTAAATTGCTTAAAAGTTACCCTGACATGGGTTGTAATGGCTCAGGCATGTAACTTCCATCAAGTCCATGACGTCGTCCACCCACGCACTTGAAACTGAGTGTTTTATTGATGCACATGAATCCATCATTCTCGATTTATTCCGTCTTTTGTACTGATAAATACAGCAGAGAGAGGAATCTCAGTCTCTCACATGAGTGTTAGGTTTGGGAAATCAATTCAAAATATCAGAACTGAACAATTTGCATGTTCTTGAATGCTTCTGTTCTTCTGCCAACGTGGTCCGTTTTCATTTTTGGTGAACTACTCCTTTAATATCAATTTAATAACGAACTTATTCTTGAATATTGTAAAAAAAAAAGCACCAGAACTAGTCCAAATCCCAGTGCTTCTCATGTTGCTGAAACCAATAATCAGGTCAAGATGGGGAAACTATTGTGAGAAATGTTCTTAAAATGCGCCGATTCATTGACTCCACATGCTCCCCGACTCAGTTTACAGTCTGAAGGCTGTTGTTACTGTACGATTTTATGGGAAATGTTCTCACCTCACATTATATGGGAGTAAGTACAGCTGTGAAAACTTTGAAATAAGTTTGTTATGGCAGAACAGATCCAACAGGCCACGAAACTCGCAGAGTTTCAGAAAAAGAAACCCACAATAAAACCACTGACCTGATCACAAACGATCAGATTACCCAATGAGTGCGCTTGCATGTACAACAAAACGCATCAGCTCATTAGAAAAACCAACAACGCAAGCAGGCCTCGTTTACATGACATTTTGAAATCATCTGGGCATTGGTTTTGGTTTGACAGCAAAACACAAACAGACATGCACAAACACATGCAAACAATGAGTAAGCCATCAGAACGGCGGTGAAATGTGTTTACATGCAAAATCAGGAGAATAGACAAAAATCAACATGTGCCAATTATAGCTTGTCTAATTTGCCCCTATTTGGGAGTGAGCAAAAACACGCCGTTTTTCCCGTGTCCCTTTAAATGCAAATGAGCTGCTGCTCCCCGCCCCCTTTCCAGAAGAGGGTGGAGCTTTAACAGCTCAACAACAACAAAGCTGGAGAATCTCACGCAGACGAAATGACGAAAGTGTTCATCCTTACATTGTTCAAACCGGAGTCGACACTGATGGAGAGACTCAGGAAGAAGTTCCAACTTTTAGACGTTTCTGAACGGTTAGTGGATAAATTGATGTAGTTGCTGTGGAGTTGATCAACTCATCACTAGCATGTGTCGTCATGTTCATCTTTTGTGCAAATCCAGCATTGATATTGACTTTTTGAAATCGAATTGATGAAAATTAGTTGGTAGGTTAGTAGTTAGGTGTATATGACTTTCTTCTTTCTGATGAACACAATCGGAGATATATTAATAAATATCCTGACGCAGCCGAGCTTTATAATGGCAGTGAGTGGGATCAATGAGTACGAGCCATTCATCCATCATAAACGTACTCCACAAGGCTCCGGGGGGTTAATAAAGGCCTTCTAAAGCGAAGCGATGCGTTTGTGTAAAAAAGAAAATCCATATTTAACAAGTTAGGAAGTAAAATATCTAGTTTCCGCCAGACCATCTTCCGTATTCAACTTATGAAGAAATTTTAAAATTCCTGGAGTTCAAAAAGCTCACGCTACGTCCTACGCCTTCCCTATTCAACTTATGGAAAAAGTGTAACTGACGAGACACTACACAGTAAAAACCCCAGAGTTAAATCAACCCTGCTCAGATAACATTGGGTCCCGCTCTAAATAGTGTTAAAGTCACACTGAAGCAGAGCTAAAGTTAATGAGATAATTAAGCAATTAATTAAGCGATGATTGAACATTATTGATGAACACCTGCTGTTAACAAGCAGAATCACTAAAGGACAGAGAAACACAAGAACTACAACTGACTTCAGCCACAGCCTTAGATGAAATCAACTGAAGATAAAAGACATTCAATCTCTGAAGAGTGTGACTTTAACACTATTTAGAGAGGGACCAAATGTTATCTGAGCAGAGTTGATTTAACGCTGGGGTTTTTACAATGTAGTTTACACTTTCTTCCTAACCTGAATACGAAGGCAGTCTGGTGGAAGCTAGATATTTTACTTCATAACTTGTTAAATATGAATTTTTAAATCTGGAGCCCCGGATCCATGTGGAGTACGTTTATGATGAATGGATGTGGATGGAAACACTTCCTTCAGCTCATATTTGTGGTTCCCACTCACTGCCATTATAAAGCTCGGATGCGTCAGGATATTTATTAATATATCTCCGATTGTGTTCATCAGAAAGAAGAAAGTCATATACACCTAGGCTAATTTTCATTTGAAAGTGAACTAATACTTTAATGAATTAATAAATGCTGTAGAAGTACTGTTAATTCTTAGTTCACGTTAGCTAAATGTTAATTAATGAAACCTTATTGTAAAGTGTTACCCTGAGAATCATAAGTGAAAGAGAGAAATATAAAGCAGCAGAGCGTCACCTGAGGAAGATGCCTTTGATGTTGGGAGTGTTGAGGAAGGCCGTGGCCGAGACGGAGCTGATTCTGTTGCTCTGCAGGTGAAGGAACTCAAGAGATTCGGGCAG
The DNA here is from genome assembly GCA_037194245.1 of Opsariichthys bidens. Taxonomy (NCBI): domain Eukaryota; kingdom Metazoa; phylum Chordata; class Actinopteri; order Cypriniformes; family Xenocyprididae; genus Opsariichthys; species Opsariichthys bidens. The sequence continues at coordinate 25,891,087 of CM074285.1, read as the reverse complement.
GTCAGGAGGAATGTGTGACAACATGTTACCGGAGAGATCCAGCGTCTGAAACACACAAAAAAAACACATCTTTCTTCATATATCACATATCAAAGGGAGATGTGGCCAAAGCCCGAACTCTGAAATGTGAATTTGTTCTTAACCGTTAGAGAAACACCATCAGACTCTGTAAGAGCGTTGGATCTGCTTTTCTTATCCAGATGATAACAGAAAAACAAGCTCTCTCTCCATAGGTATAATAAAATAAATGATCAGATTCTTAAAGGGCTCATATTATGCTTTTAAATTGTTTCAAACTCTAAAATTAATAAAAAAATTGCCTCCCGGGAACAAATAGGTCATAATATTCCTCATTTAAATAATTCATAAGCAGAATAAAGAGGCGGGGCTTGGTTCAGTTAGTAGTGCGTTAAAACTCGCGGTTATGGTAAGGGGCGGGACATTTACCAAACACACGAGAAGTGCTTGACCAATCATAACACACTGGTGTAGCCAACCAATCAGAGCACATCGTGCTTTCAGAAGGAGGGGCTTCATTGAGACGGGAACTAAACAGAGCGTTACTGACGGACTGGGAAGAGAGGAGCTGCAACAATGGAGAATATGTGAAAAAATAATGTGTTTTTGAACATTCAAGCATGAAAACCTGTTCTTGTAGAGCCCCCTTTAACTGCTGTTCTCAACCGCTGTCTTTTTTATCATGTTTATTTAGTTATTAAAAGGAAAGCACACACAAAATTACATATTCATCTAACTAAAAAACAAACTTTGCTATGAGTATATCAGGCTTTAATATCACCATAGAAATTAAAATTCCTAATTCTTATTGTTTTATAGGGATGCACCAAAATTCGGGCGAAGCAAAATTTTCGGCTGAAATAGCTATTTTCAGTTCCGGGGCAAATTGGTTTTGGAGGGCCAAAAATTATGTTGATTTTATTCTGCAATGCAAACAATAAATGTCATTTTGGCACTCTTTATTATGGCATTAAAGATCACAATAGTCGCCTCAATTCAAGCAGCTTTACTACTAGTTACAGCACAAAATAAACATAGGGGAACACCAGAATATGTTGAAAGATACAGTATTTATATAATTTCATGTGCCTCATAATCCTTAATCAAAATAACCTCCCATCACTCACGATCCACTAATAGAAAACCACAACCATTCAATCAATTCCCCATGGACAAAATCAAGCCCCGCCCTACATATGCTCTTGTTCGAGAAGCAGTTTCACTTGGATATACATCAAAATCCTGCCGAAGCGAAGTCTTTTGAGTGCTGGGCTCATAGCTTTCAACGAAGCTGCTCTATCATTTATAGATGTGTAACTTCAAAATGAGGACAAACGCTCTCTATATCTCACCGTGAGTGCGCTCAGCTCCTGCCACGCTCCCTGGTAGATGGAGTTCAGCTTCAGTTGATTGTTGGCCAGGTAGATCTCCCTCAACGAGCTCATTCCCAGCAGAGCTCCTTCCGGTATCTCGTTCATCTGGTTGTCCTTCACCTTCAGAATCTGGAGGCTCTTGGGAAGTCCCAACGGCAGCGCCTGGAGCTTGTTTCCCGACAGATCCAAGGTCTCCAGAATCTTGAGCTTCCTGAAGGCCTCTCTGTGGAGCTTGGCAGTGGTGAGGCGGTTGTAGCTGAGATTGAGCTCGGTGAGGGTGTAAAGCGTGATCAGATCGTTGCGTCCGATCTCGCTGATGAGGTTGTGGAGCAGCATGAGGGTTTTTGCGCGCCGAGGAAGACCGCGGGGAACTCGCTCTAGGAGGTTGTTGTACATGTGGACAGTGTGGAGACGTTTAAGGCCCTGGAAGGAGGCCGGATGGATGGAGCGGGAACGCAGACGGTTGTTGTGGAGGAGCAGGTACTCCAAGTTTCGGATGGGCGTCAGAGCGTTGGCTGCGATGCTCTGGATGTAGTTCTTCTCCAAGTGAAGCAGGACGATATTGCGGGGCAGCCCGAGGGGAACCGTGGTTAAGTTGTTATTGGACAAATCCAGATATTCCAGACTGTTCAAGTGACTGATGAGAGAAGGCAGTATATTTTCCATCAGAGTTTTTACAAGAAGATGAAGAAGGAGAGAGCCGTGCAGAAGAAAGAGTGGGAGCTAAATTATGGTTTTCTTGGTTTATTCAGTCATGCTGACCTGAAGGTCTCGTTGTCCACGCCATCATTACTCAGGAAGTTGTTTTGCAGGTAAAGTTCTCGAAGATGAGACAAATTATCGAATGCACCTACGGGAATCTTCTCCAACTTATTGTTCTGCATAAAAAGAGACAATCAATCATATATACAATTCTCGACTGTTTCAGAGATGTGCATTGAGACAATCATGCAAGTTCGTCCAAAACTGAAAATTTGCATTCAATTCAAATATGGCATATCAAAACTTGTCAAACCAGGTTTAAAAGGGTCATCAATTGAACAATCAACTTTTCCTTGAGCTTTTGATATAAAAGAGGTCAAGTTTCAGAACTGAAAGACCAATAAAACCAGGCCCAGCGAACGACTCGTCCCAGAATGTCCCTGCCTAGATAAAATGCCGCCTCTACAGAAGAAATCAACGTCTACTTCATCAATGCATCATTAGCTCCACCCACTGGTGTGTTAGTGAGATGACGAGGAGAGAAGAGCAATACAGGACTAAAAATTGCATTACCTTTCAAAGGATCCTAATGCTAGGAATATGGTTATATGTGAATGTATTCGGTATTTCACTGTGAACTCTTTGGTAAATCAATCGCATTTTGGCGCAGGCTTTGCAAACAGACTTTTACAATATGGACTCGACAGTAATGCAACAACATGTAAGTAACTGTGTTCATTCTAATGCCTGATCTGATATGATTCATGTACAGTCAGATGTTCTTTGTCTATATGTCAGTAAATCAAACCAGTGACTAAACGGTCATGGTTGTTTCTCTTAATAGGATAAAAATAATCTTATTTAAATGGTGATTAAATTATAAATAGAAAGTGATCAAAGAACGCTCCCTTTACAATCGCTGGAGCTGTCAATCAATCAACGACTGAGACTCGCCAAAACTCGCGTTTTATTCAACGAATCTCTTGAAGGCTAGTTGAAAGCTTTTGTTAGTGTGCAGAAATTTAGTTGCAATGACGAGATCACTGCTTTCATGAGCTCAACGATATTTCTGTGATAGGCTACAACGTTCATCACTGCAACCTTTCATGCCACGATCTAAATACAAAGCAGCACTTTTCACGATTAGTTAACCTTGAAAGCTGTAATAGTAAAAAAAATACTTAGCTATTTCATATGCAAAGATGTCAGCCAATCACAGCCGTGGCCGTTTACACTGAAGTCTAACAGAAGACATGCCCCTTAAAACAGAGCGTTCAAATATGAAGGCTAAAATCAGGTTAGGAAAAATGTCTTATTTCTAAATTTTGACAATTTTTGATGTAAAATGCATACTAAGATTATAAGTGCACCCCAGGAAACTCTATAAAACAATAAACCAACACAGTTCATGACACCTTTAAACCATTTGCTATTACTGACAATCTCATTCTATACAAATATGGTTCATCAAGACTATCAGTGGACTAATATAGAAAAATTTTAATCTGATATTGAAATAATATTTTTGTACCATGGCTGATAACTGATAAATGGCTGATATTTCAATTCTATCGAATTATAAAAAACCTAAAAAAATTATACTGTCGTACATGCAAATTACCTATGCCAACTAAGGAGAAAACATCAATACGTTTCTAAATATGCCAAATTTTTCATCGCGGTTTCAAAGTAAAAGTTTAAAAAGTTTATTTTATTCTGCTGTAAAGTGTAACAACAACAATCACAAGGCCATTGGCGCCCTCTGCAGGCATTTGTTATAATACGTAATGTCCACAAGTTGAATATGATTACATTATGTATTTTACTTGCTTTTAATACTTTACTTGAACCAATTATTATTGCCTCATTGTTATTATTTATGTATTTTAAGTCCTTTTTAAAGGCAATTGTTCACTAAGGTCTGGTTTTATTACCACAAAAAATGATCAGATTACTCGATCAAAATAATCGACCGCTTACTAGAGTACCAAAATAATAATTTGTCACAGCCCTAGATTAGTTAAAACATTTCACTTTTTGCATTTTGTGAATTTACAACCTCCTCTACAGCAGAGCAGCTGTGAGCAATGAGCGCTCGAGGGTTCTGATTGGTGGAGGAGGATGAGGGGGCGGACATCAGAGCAATTAAATAGTGCGAATGTAATCAGCCTCTCACTCCAACAGCTGCTGCTCTCTCAGGTCAAAACTCTCTAATCCTCGCACAAAACTAACTATAATTTCAGAAGATTTGAAATATAGTGCATGTTTTTTCTTTATATTTTCTACAATGCATATCTGTGTTTCATAGAAGACAGAAGGTGGTTTCGAACAACATGACCGAACAATTGTTTTTGTGTGAACTCTTCATTTAATGAGCTCTGCAGTGGTCTTACCTTCAGGTGTAGGCGGTAGAGGGCAGTGGGCAGACCCTTGGGAACATAACGGAGGAAATTACTGGACATAATGAGGATCTCGAGGTTGTCCGATCCATTAAACATGCTCTCTGGCAGACCGGCATCTGTTAGCTTGTTGTTATGGAGATACACTGACCTGAAACACAGCACACAAACCGTTAACACCGAGTCACAAAGCAACGCACAAAAAAAGTGAACAGAGCATTTTGGGCTTACTTCAGAACAGGCTTCTGGCCAAACGTGTCGGGGTAGATTTTGGTGAGCTGGTTTGCAGCGAAATCAGCGCTGACCAAAGAGGGAGGGAGGTGTCTGGGAGCTGCTGTGAGCTGCGAACACGTTTAAAGGACAATGTCAAAACAAGCCGGTCGTGATGAACGCTGACACGGACTTGCGTGGTCATGGAGCGGAAGGGGTTATTTACATGCACACTAAAGATTGATTTGAGTTGAAATTATTTTATGATGTGAGAAAAATATGGAGCACAAAGTGATACCAGAGACAATAAACTAGCTCTCTACTAGCTCTCTAAAAATGCTGAAAAAACAGCAAAATTGGGAAAAATATTATCACAATTGAAAATAACCGTTTACTCTGTGAATATATTTAAAATGTAATTTATATCCTGTGATCAAAGCTGAATTTTCAGCATCATTACTCCACACGATCCTTCAGAAATCATTCTAAATATGTTGAAAACAGTTGTGCTGCTTCATATTTTTGTGGAAATCCCATTTTCAGGATTCTCTTATGAATAAAATGTTCAAAAGAACAGCATTTATTTGAAATGTAAATCTTTTGTAACATTACAAATATCTTTGCTATCACTTGTGATCAATTTAATGCATGCTGGCTTAATAAAACTTATTAATAAAAAAAACTAAACGAATTAATTATTATTATCTTTTTTAATCTTATTGATCCCAAACTTTTGAGAATCAGTACTTGACTGCAGAATGCTGATATCGACCAATCAGATTTGAATATTTCAGTAAGCCGTATAATATTATAAGGCTTACTGGAACACTCAAATCTGATTTAATATATATTATTTTATATATATATATATATATATATATATATATATATATATATATATATATATATATATATATATATATATATACATATACATATATATACACATATATACATATATACATATATATACATATATATACATATACATACATATATATATATATATATATATATATACGTACATATACACACATATATATATATATATATATACACATCAATAAAATCTATTCTCAGGATGTGAGCACAGCAAGGTGACATTAAATATTGTAATATGTTGAAGAATACACTTCATTACCTCTATTTACCAGAACTTTACCCACGCATCACGAACAAAAAGCACACACAATACATTTCCTACAACTCAGGATTTCCAATGCCATTTGGTGAACCCAGCTGCAATTCAACTCTGACATACTCAAGGAGACGTATTTTACGTTTAATGAAAAAGTTGTATTTATGTTACAGTTACAAAAGAAAGATTAAGGGAGTCACGGACCATGAGCCGCTAAAAGAGCTGAAGTGTGAGTCTTAGTGCTGCGATCAAGGACTCCAGCATATGTCCGGAGACTGAAGAGGACTACAGAAAGAGAGGCGGCGTCCGGAGACCCTTCTGAGCGCAACAGTAAGAAGCGAGATGATATGAGCTGAGCTGACAGAAGACATACACCAGCTTCACATGCTTAAGGGACTTACAAGCAGCAAGATCAAACCATTATTGGTGTTATTTGAAATATTTTCAGCAATAAGCTTTAATGATGTGTTTCATTATTTTTCATATGCAGATTTAATTTATGTGCACAGTGCTTTGGCTTCTCACGTCTTTCAAGGGTCTGTGTGAATCTATGTGAATGCCACCTCTAGCTAGGAAAATTATGCTATAGGTGAATGCAATGCAAGCAGGGTCGGGGAGCAACGAAACACAAGTAACTTAGTTACGTATTTAAAATACAAAATTTGAGTGACTGTATTTCATTTTAAATGGGTGGTAATCAAATTACAGTTACTTCTGAAAAGTGTTTTAGATTACCAAAGTGATTACTTTGAGTTTTAATGTCATTTAAACAGCGATTGGTGATTCTCTGACTCTGACCGTCTGAAAAAGCGGAGTTAAGATTCATCAACATTTTAATACTTTTAAGAGGGATCATAAAAATGTTGTTATTTTTATTTAGTTCTGTCCTGAACAAGACAAAATGACTGAATTTTTAAAAAAATTGCTCAACTGTCAACTGAACTGTCATGACCTGATGATCCACGACTGTTTTCATGTTTTGTGAGTCATTGTATAATTCACTCGTCACTGTGACTTTTTCTCACAATTAGTTTTTTCCCTCACAATTGTGAGTTTGTATTTCACAATTCTGACTTCTTTTTCTCAAAATTGCGAGATTTAAACTCACAATTGCAAGTTATAAAGTCAAAATTGTGAGATATATAGACTTGCAATACTGACTTTTTTCTTGCAATTGTGAATTTAGTATGAGGTTATATCTCATAATTCTGACTTTTTTAAATATTGTGAGTTTATATCGCATAATTTTGACTTTTCTCAATATTGTGAGTTTATATCTCATAATTTTGACTTTTCTCAATATTGCGAGTTTATATCTCATAATTTTGACTTTTCTCAATATTGCGAGTTTATATCTCATAATTTTGACTTTTCTCAATATTGTGAGTTTATATCTCATAATTCTGACTTTTCTCAATATTGTGAGTTTATATCTCATAATTCTGACTTTTTTAAATATTGTGAGTTTATATCGCATAATTTTGACTTTTCTCAATATTGTGAGTTTATATCTCATAATTTTGACTTTTCTCAATATTGTGAGTTTATATCTCATAATTCTGACTTTTCTCAATATTGCGAGTTTATATCTCATAATTCTGACTTTTTTAATATTGTGAGTTTATATCGCATAATTTTGACTTTTCTCAATATTGTGAGTTTATATCTCATAATTTTGACTTTTCTCAATATTGCGAGTTTATATCTCATAATTTTGACTTTTCTCAATATTGCGAGTTTATATCTCATAATTTTGACTTTTCTCAATATTGCGAGTTTATATCTCATAATTTTGACTTTTCTCAATATTGCGAGTTTATATCTCATAATTTTGACTTTTCTCAATATTGCGAGTTTATATCTCATAATTTTGACTTTTCTCAATATTGTGAGTTTATATCTCATAATTCTGACTTTTTTAAATATTGTGAGTTTATATCTCATAATTCTGACTTTTCTCAATATTGTGAGTTTATATCTCATAATTTTGACTTTTCTCAATATTGTGAGTTTATATCTCATAATTCTGACTTTTCTCAATATTGCGAGTTTATATCTCATAATTCTGACTTTTCTCAATATTGCGAGTTTATATCTCATAATTTTGACTTTTCTCAATATTGCGAGTTTATATCTCATAATTCTGACTTTTCTCAATATTGCGAGTTTATATCTCATAATTCTGACTTTTCTCAATATTGCGAGTTTATATCTCATAATTTTGACTTTTCTCAATATTGCGAGTTTATATCTCATAATTCTGACTTTTCTCAATATTGCGAGTTTATATCTCATAATTTTGACTTTTCTCAATATTGCGAGTTTATATCTCATAATTTTGACTTTTCTCAATATTGCGAGTTTATATCGCATAATTCTGACTTTTCTCAATATTGCGAGTTTATATCTCATAATTTTGACTTTTCTCAATATTGCGAGTTTATATCTCATAATTTTGACTTTTCTCAATATTGCGAGTTTATATCTCATAATTTTGACTTTTCTCAATATTGCGAGTTTATATCTCATAATTTTGACTTTTCTCAATATTGTGAGTTTATATCTCATAATTCTGACTTTTCTCAATATTGCGAGTTTATATATCATAATTCTGACTTTTCTCAATATTGTGAGTTTATATCTCATAATTTTGACTTTTCTCAATATTGTGAGTTTATATCTCATAATTCTGACTTTTCTCAATATTGCGAGTTTATATATCATAATTCTGACTTTTCTCAATATTGTCAGTTTATATCTCATAATTTTGACTTTTCTCAATATTGTGAGTTTATATCTCATAATTTGACTTTTCTCAATATTGCGAGTTTATATATCATAATTCTGACTTTTCTCAATATTGTGAGTTTATATCTCATAATTTTGACTTTTCTCAATATTGTGAGTTTATATCTCATAATTTTGACTTTTCTCAATATTGCGAGTTTATATCTCATAATTTTGACTTTTCTCAATATTGCGAGTTTATATCTCATAATTCTGACTTTTCTCAATATTGCGAGTTTATATCTCATAATTTTGACTTTTCTCAATATTGTGAGTTTATATCTCATAATTCTGACTTTTCTCAATATTGTGAGTTTATATCTCATAATTTTGACTTTTCTCAATATTGCGAGTTTATATCTCATAATTTTGACTTTTCTCAATATTGCGAGTTTATATCTCATAATTTTGACTTTTCTCAATATTGCGAGTTTATATCTCATAATTCTGACTTTTCTCAATATTGTGAGTTTATATCTCATAATTCTGACTTTTCTCAATATTGTGAGTTTATATCTCATAATTTTGACTTTTCTCAATATTGTGAGTTTATATCTCATAATTCTGACTTTTCTCAATATTGTGAGTTTATATCTCATAATTCTGACTTTTCTCAATATTGTGAGTTTATATCTCATAATTTTGACTTTTCTCAATATTGTGAGTTTATATCTCATAATTTTGACTTTTCTCAATATTGCGAGTTTATATCTCATAATTTTGACTTTTCTCAATATTGCGAGTTTATATCTCATAATTCTGACTTTTCTCAATATTGCGAGTTTATATCTCATAATTTTGACTTTTCTCAATATTGTGAGTTTATATCTCATAATTCTGACTTTTCTCAATATTGTGAGTTTATATCTCATAATTTTGACTTTTCTCAATATTGCGAGTTTATATCTCATAATTTTGACTTTTCTCAATATTGCGAGTTTATATCTCATAATTCTGACTTTTCTCAATATTGTGAGTTTATATCTCATAATTTTGACTTTTCTCAATATTGTGAGTTTATATCTCATAATTTTGACTTTTCTCAATATTGTGAGTTTATATCTCATAATTCTGACTTTTCTCAATATTGTGAGTTTATAGCTCATAATTTTGACTTTTCTCAATATTGTGAATTTATATCTCATAATTCTGACTTTTCTCAATATTGTGAGTTTATATCTCATAATTTTGACTTTTCTCAATATTGAGTTTAATTATCTCATAATTTTGACTTTTCTCAATATTGTGAGTTTATATCTCATAATTTTGACTTTTCTCAATATTGTGAGTTTATATCTCATAATTCTGACTTTTCTCAATATTGTGAGTTTATATCTCATAATTTTGACTTTTCTCAATATTGTGAGTTTATATCTCATAATTCTGACTTTTCTCAATATTGTGAGTTTATATCTCATAATTTTGACTTTTCTCAATATTGTGAGTTTATATCTCATAATTTTGACTTTTCTCAATATTGTGAGTTTATATCTCATAATTCTGACTTTTCTCAATATTGTGAGTTTATATCTCATAATTTTGACTTTTCTCAATATTGTGAGTTTATATCTCATAATTTTGACTTTTCTCAATATTGTGAGTTTATATCTCATAATTTTGACTTTTCTCAATATTGTGAGTTTATATCTCATAATTCTGACTTTTCTCAATATTGCGAGTTTATATCTCATAATTTTGACTTTTCTCAATATTGCGAGTTTATATCTCATAATTTTGACTTTTCTCAATATTGCGAGTTTATATCTCATAATTTTGACTTTTCTCAATATTGCGAGTTTATATCTCATAATTCTGACTTTTCTCAATATTGCGAGTTTATATCTCATAATTTTGACTTTTCTCAATATTGCGAGTTTATATCTCATAATTTTGACTTTTCTCAATATTGCGAGTTTATATCTCATAATTCTGACTTTTCTCAATATTGCGAGTTTATATCTCATAATTTTGACTTTTCTCAATATTGCGAGTTTATATCTCATAATTTTGACTTTTCTCAATATTGCGAGTTTATATCTCATAATTTTGACTTTTCTCAATATTGCGAGTTTATATCTCATAATTTTGACTTTTCTCAATATTGTGAGTTTATATCTCATAATTCTGACTTTTCTCAATATTGTGAGTTTATATCTCATAATTTTGACTTTTCTCAATATTGTGAGTTTATATCTCATAATTCTGACTTTTCTCAATATTGTGAGTTTATATCTCATAATTCTGACTTTTCTCAATATTGTGAGTTTATATCTCATAATTCTGACTTTTCTCAATATTGTGAGTTTATATCTCATAATTCTGACTTTTCTCAATATTGCGAGTTTATATCTCATAATTTTGACTTTTCTCAATATTGTGAGTTTATATCTCATAATTCTGACTTTTCTCAATATTGTGAGTTTATATCTCATAATTTTGACTTTTCTCAATATTGCGAGTTTATATCTCATAATTTTGACTTTTCTCAATATTGCGAGTTTATATCTCATAATTTTGACTTTTCTCAATATTGCGAGTTTATATCTCATAATTCTGACTTTTCTCAATATTGTGAGTTTATATCTCATAATTCTGACTTTTCTCAATATTGTGAGTTTATATCTCATAATTCTGACTTTTCTCAATATTGCGAGTTTATATCTCATAATTCTGACTTTTCTCAATATTGTGAGTTTATATCTCATAATTCTGACTTTTCTCAATATTGCGAGTTTATATCTCATAATTTTGACTTTTCTCAATATTGTGAGTTTATATCTCATAATTCTGACTTTTCTCAATATTGCGAGTTTATATCTCATAATTTTGACTTTTCTCAATATTGCGAGTTTATATCTCATAATTCTGACTTTTCTCAATATTGTGAGTTTATATCTCATAATTCTGACTTTTCTCAATATTGCGAGTTTATATCTCATAATTTTGACTTTTCTCAATATTGTGAGTTTATATCTCATAATTCTGACTTTTCTCAATATTGTGAGTTTATATCTCATAATTTTGACTTTTCTCAATATTGCGAGTTTATATCTCATAATTCTGACTTTTCTCAATATTGCGAGTTTATATCTCATAATTTTGACTTTTCTCAATATTGCGAGTTTATATCTCATAATTTTGACTTTTCTCAATATTGCGAGTTTATATCTCATAATTTTGACTTTTCTCAATATTGCGAGTTTATATCTCATAATTTTGACTTTTCTCAATATTGTGAGTTTATATCTCATAATTCTGACTTTTCTCAATATTGCGAGTTTATATATCATAATTCTGACTTTTCTCAATATTGTGAGTTTATATCTCATAATTTTGACTTTTCTCAATATTGTGAGTTTATATCTCATAATTTTGACTTTTCTCAATATTGTGAGTTTATATCTCATAATTTTGACTTTTCTCAATATTGTGAGTTTATATCTCATAATTCTGACTTTTCTCAATATTGCGAGTTTATATCTCATAATTTTGACTTTTCTCAATATTGTGAGTTTATATCTCATAATTTTGACTTTTCTCAATATTGCGAGTTTATATCTCATAATTCTGACTTTTCTCAATATTGCGAGTTTATATCTCATAATTTTGACTTTTCTCAATATTGTGAGTTTATATCTCATAATTCTGACTTTTCTCAATATTGTGAGTTTATATCTCATAATTCTGACTTTTCTCAATATTGTGAGTTTATATCTCATAATTTTGACTTTTCTCAATATTGTGAGTTTATATCTCATAATTCTGACTTTTCTCAATATTGTGAGTTTATATCTCATAATTTGACTTTTCTCAATATTGTGAGTTTATATCTCATAATTCTGACTTTTCTCAATATTGCGAGTTTATATCTCATAATTTGACTTTTCTCAATATTGCGAGTTTATATCTCATAATTTTGACTTTTCTCAATATTGCGAGTTTATATCTCATAATTTTGACTTTTCTCAATATTGCGAGTTTATATCTCATAATTTTGACTTTTCTCAATATTGCGAGTTTATATCTCATAATTTGACTTTTCTCAATATTGCGAGTTTATATCTCATAATTTTGACTTTTCTCAATATTGTGAGTTTATATCTCATAATTTTGACTTTTCTCAATATTGTGAGTTTATATCTCATAATTTTGACTTTTCTCAATATTGTGAGTTTATATCTCATAATTTTGACTTTTCTCAATATTGCGAGTTTATATCTCATAATTTTGACTTTTCTCAATATTGTGAGTTTATATCTCATAATTTTGACTTTTCTCAATATTGCGAGTTTATATCTCATAATTTTGACTTTTCTCAATATTGTGAGTTTATATCTCCTAATTTTGACTTTTCTCAATATTGTGAGTTTATATCTCATAATTGTGACTTTTCTCAATATTGCAAGTTTATATCTCATAATTCTGAGGGAAAAAGTCAGAATTGTGAGATAAAACTTGCAATTACCTGTTTTGTGTTTGTTCCACACTTATTAGTATTCCAAAGTATTCTAAAGTATTTAGATTAAGTTACTAAACTTGAGTAATGTAACGAAATACGTTACAAATGACTTTTTAAAGCACGTATTTTGTAATATGTAGTGAAATACATTTTAAAAGTAACCTACCCAGCCCTGGAAACAAAGCTTAGCCAAATTCACTGATTATCTGTAGTTTGCAATCAATCAAAAACATTGACTCAGTCCTGCAAGAATGCATGCAACACGTCCAATGGGATCAACGGCAAACACTCACATCTGCGTGTGTGTTTCTGCCATTCGCTTTGCCTTTTATTGGTGCGTCTTTGTCTTAGTTTTCTAGCGCGACAGCGAGATTAAAATCTCAGTAGGATCTCTTTCTCTTGCTGTTATCCTTTTTTAAGTCCATCAGCTACAAATCTGTCCAGCGCACGCTCTGGAGGTCGTCGGGACTGCTTTAGCTCCCACCGCCTGGCATGCACAGCTGGGTGATTAACAGGGAAAGCTGGCACGGTACGTCCAGAGACGAGGGCGCGCTGCTAAAGCCTGTTGCTACCATGTCGCTGTTACCAGCTGGCATAGGAACAATCCACTCCGCTGACGGAGCGAGAGATTGCCGGAGCTAAACAGCAATGAGCCAAACTGGCTCCCAATAACACGACAACTGACTGTCTCATGACCAACATAAACATCAAACCAACCAAGTTCCCACCACCCGGCATTAAACAGACCTGGGAACGGCTTCACTCTTGGAAAACGAACGTTAAAACTCAAAAGTGAGTCACTCTCAGGGGCCGTGGCCGAAAACCCTGGCCTTTAAATGAAACTTGCTCTGGCTTAATGTCAAAACACGACTAATTTCTGCTTTTTTATGACTGGCAGGGAAGAGAAAAGGCATGTGCGCACTGGCCAACAAAAATGTCGCAATTAAATCACACCCCAGCAAATCTGATTACATGATAAACAGTGCAAAACAGAAACACAGGTTTGGTTTTTAGCGCAACATGCTGAAACCTCGAGAAGAAAGGCGCAACGTGACTTGCAAATGTGAGTCCTCAAATAATAAATGATCAATGATTTTTACCTGCTGGGTCATAAAACCACACGGCAACACGCTGACAGCCATTAAGAACTCTTTAGCAACCACAAAGCAACAATCTAGGCTCATGTCAATGAGAAAATTAGTAGATATAAAAGTGAAAAATGGCTTGTACAGAATTTTTTGTAGTTAAGATGCTTATTAACATACGACCGCTCATATTTAAACGTGAACATTGCATTTAAGTCCACATTTTTATGCTCTTCCATCACTAATTTCCCTCTATCTTCACTGTAATGAATTACTGTAAAAATTACAGCATTATTTTACAGCCGCTGGCTGTTTTTTAATAATACAGCATATTGCTGTAAACTGCAATGCATTCTGGGGTCACGTGTTGGTTTGACTCAAATTTACAGAATATTGCTGTAAACTGACCCTTCGTAATTTAAAAAATACAGTTATTTACTGTAATCTGAGAATAGAGGGAAATTCTGTAAATTAAATTACAGTAACACTACTGTAAATTTGACAGTAACTGGCTGGCAACCCTGATGCCAGTATTATACTGTAAAATTTGCAGAAATTTTTTAACAGTGCACTGTAATGAATTACTGTAAAAATTACAGCTTTATTTTACAGTCGCTGGCTGTTTTTTAATAATACAGCATATTGCTGTAAACTGCAATGCATTCTGGGGTCACGTGTTGGTTTGACTCAAATTTACAGAATATTGCTGTAAATTGACCCTTCATAATTTAAAAAATACAGTTTTTTACTGTAATCAGAGAATACAGGGAAATTCTTTAAATTAAATTAGAGTAACACTACTGTAAATTTTACAGTAACTGGCTGGCAACCCTGCTGCCAGTATTATACTGTAAAATGTACAGTAATTTTTTAACAGTGTTGTCCACTTGGATGTACATTATTGCTTACACTGCACTAGCGCCCACTACTGGTGGAACCTTTGCAATGTGTTTAAATGGAACGGACTAAACCGGGGGTGACAAACTCAGATGCATATTGATTAGACGCACTCCCTATGTCCAATTCAAGGGGTCAAGATTCTGTCCAAATAAACTTCTCTCGTCCACTTGACGAAGCTGAAAAAAATGGCGGGACTCCCCCGAAGGGAAGTGCTTAGAGAAATTCACGAGCATATGTTTAAAAGTTAATCCACGGCCATTCAGTATACAGAACGAAAAGATGAATTACAGAGCTAACTACGCTGAAATACGAGGCCAATCATGATTCACGACAGACATCATTTGCATAAAGTCTTAAAGGTACAGTAGCAACTAATTCTAAGGATGAAAAACGCGAACAGAAAACTAAATGTTTTGGTGTAAATACAACTTTAACATTAGATGTGGAATATTAAACACAAATCACGAAAACTTTACATCAAAGCATTCGAGTTAGACAGTGAATGACTGAGGGAGAGAGAGAAGGAAAGAGATGAGTGTTGGAGAATAAACACTGATGACTCACCTTATTATTTGCCAAGTATAAATAACTCAGCTTTTCCAGAATATGAAACCCTTCATCATCAAGGCCTGCACACACACACACACACACACACACACACACATTATTCTTGACATGCTGCACATACCTTCATTTCATGAATTATTAATGTTTGTATATATGTGTGTGTGTGTATATATACATATTCACACCGACATCGGACATAACATTATGACCACCTTCCTAATATTGTGTTGGTCCCCCTTTTGCTGCCTAAACCGCCCTGACTCATCGATCCTGTAAGTCCTGTAAGTTGTGAGGTGGATCCTCTATGGATCGGACTTGTTTGTTCAGCACATCCCACAGATGCTCGATTGGATTGAGATCTGGAGAATTTGGAGGTCGAGTCAACACCTCAAACTCATTGTTGTGCTCCTCAAACCATTCCTGAAACATTTTTGCTTTGTGGCAGGGAACATTATCCTGCTGAAAGAGCCACAGACACCAGGGAATAACGTTCCTGTGAAAGTCTGTTCATGGTCTGTTCAATGCTGAGGTAGGAGGTCCGTGGACTGGACTGGGCAGGACTCAAGGTTTCCCAGCAGAACATTGCCCGAAGCATCACACTTCTTCCCATAGTGCATCCCGGTGCCACGTGTTCCCTAGGGAAGTGACGCACACGCACCCGGCCATCCACGTGATGTAGAAGAAAACGTGATTCATCAGACCTTCTTCATTTCTCCGTGGTCCAGATCCGATGCTCACGTCCCACCGGCTCTTTCGGTCAGCGTGAACACCCTGACGGGTCTCGTCTGCAGCTCCGTACGCAACAAACTGATGCTCTGTGTGTTCTGACGCTTTCTATCAGAACCAGCATGAACTTCTTGAGCGACTTGAGCGACAGCTCGTCTGTTGGATCGGACCGCACCAGCCTTCACTGACCCTGTCGCCGGTTCACCACTGTTCCTTCCTCGGACCACTTTTGATGGATACTGAGCGCTGCCGCCCGGGAACACCCCACAAGATCTGAAGTTCTGGAGATGCTCTGATCCAGTCGTCTCGCCATCACAATTTGTCCCTGTCAAACTCGCTCAAATCCTCTAACATCAACTTTGAGGACAAAATGTTCAGTTGCTGCCCAATATATCTCGTCCACTAACAGGAGCCGTGATGAAGAGATGATCAGTGATCTTCACTTCACCTGTCAGTGTCATAATGCTGTGCCTGATCCGTGTGTGTGTGTGTGTGTGTATATATATTTAGTTACGTATTTAAAATACAAAATTTGAGTCACTGTATTTCATTAGTTACATTTTAAATGGGTGGTAATCAGATTACAGTTACATCTGAAAAGTGTTTTAGATTACCAAAGTGATTACTTTGAGTTTTAATGGCGTTTAAACAGCGATTGGTGATTCTCTGACTCTGACCGTCTGAAAAAGCGGAGTTAAGTTTCATGTTTTCCACTGTTTTCATGTTTTCTGATTGTTGTTTGTGAGTCATTTTATAATTGTAAAAAAGCACAATTGTAAGTTATAAAGTCAGAATTGGGAGATATAAACTTGCAATACTACAAAAATGTCAGAATTTTGACTTTTCTCAGTATTGTGAGTTTATATATCATATTTTTGACTTTATGACTCACAATTACAACTTTATATCATGCAATTCTGAGGGGAAAAGTCAGAATTGTGAGATTAAAAACTTGCAATGACCTTTTTTGTGTTTCTTCCACACTTATTAGTATTCTAAAGTATTTAGATCAAGTGACTAAACCTGAGTAATGTAACGAAATACGTTACAAATGACTTTTTAAAGCATGTATTTTGTAATCTGTAGTGATATACATTTTATAAGTAACCCACCCAGCCTTATATATATATATATATATATATATATATATATATATATATAATATATACACACACATTCATGCACACTCTATAATATTGTGAAATCTATACTATACTCATATTATATTAATATATTGCAAAATATAATTTATATCCAGTGATCAAAGCTGAATTTTCAGCATCATTACTCCAGTCTCCAGTGTCACATGATCCGTCAGAAATCATTCTGATATGATGATTCGCTGCTCAAGAAACATTTATAATGATCGACGAAACAGTTCAAACTGTGATATTTCCGGATATTGTGATGAAAACAACATGGAGATATTTTGTTTCATGTATGGATTGTCTTTTTATCAATTTGATGCATTCTCACGTTAAAAAGCGTTAATGTCTAACGGCGGACTGAACATTTAAAGGAATAGCTCATTTTCTTTGTATGTCGTTCCGAACCCCATGAGACCTTTTGAACAAGCACAACATGGGCATCGACGACAAATTGAACAAATTCAGCCGGTTGTTCTCGCAGAGCTCTCACACGGCTTCAGAATTGAACACACGACCTTTTACGGTCATATGCATGAATGGAACGGCATGTGTGTTTGAGGGTGAGTGGGTCTAAATAATACATTTGAAATAACCATTCCTTTAAAAAATAATCTGCTGATTTATTTAAATAAAAACCCTTTCCACTTCAAACAGTCATGTTGACCACACATGCAGGAAAGAGTGGAATCCAAACACACCACCCTTCCCCTCTTCATCCCTCTATCCTGCTCTCTCTTTCATCCAGACCCTCTGTAACAGATTATTCTGTTGTTTTCAGCTGCTGTCCTCCGCTGACCCCCTCATTCCCCTCCCGTCAGCTGTACCTTGTGTCGTGAGGCGGTTGTTCTGCAAGTTTAGTGTCTCCAACTGCTGAAGACGTGACAGATGCTCCAGCGTGACCTCAGTGATCTGGTTATTCTGGGATAGAGCAGAAAAATAAATGGCATTTAACCCTATAAACACACAAAGTATATGAATCAAAGCTGTTGAAAGGCGTTTTTATTATAGGCCTAACTGTAAAATCATCCCCGTCTTTTTGCTGGGAAATATTTACTGACTTTCATGAAGTAAAACGTAACTTTTATATATCTTGATAATATTTCAAGATGAAGCAACTTAGGCTTACTTGACGATCCATACATGCAATTTTGGTAAAACTGTGCAAAAATGTGAGTGTCAAATACGTAAGTAAGATTTAAAATAACAATAGTGCATTTATTTGGCAAGCGAGGATGCATTAAATGATCAAAAGCGACAGTAAAGACCTTTGTAATGTTACAGAATATTTCTAAATCGACTTCGATTCGTCAAAGAATCCTGAAAAAAGATAAAAATATCATGGTTTGCAAAAAAAATACAAAGCAGCACAACTGATTCCAACATTGATTATAATCAGAAATGTTCCTTGAGCAGCGAATCAGCATATTAGAATGATTTCTGAAGGATCATGTGACACTGAAGACTGGAGTAATGATGCTGAAAATTCAGCTTTGATCACAGGAATTCGTTTGAATAATACAAATACAAAATTATTTTGTAACAATATTTCACAATTTAATGGTTTTTACTGTATTTTTGATCAAATGTGAACGCAGCCTTGGTGAGAAAAAGAGACAAAAACAGTAATTATTTTGATTTATGAATAAATTAATGCGCTCAAGAACACCAGACCCCACTAAACTCCTACATACTTAGTGATAGTTCACCCAAAAATGAACATTGTGTCATTTTTTTTTTCTCACTCTCATGTTATTTTAAACCTGTGTGCATTTCTTTCTTGAACAGTTGATGGACCCCATTGACTTTCATACACTATGGAAGTCAATGGGGTCCATCAACTGCTTGGTTACCCATTTTCTTGAAAATATCTTCTTTTATGTTCAGCAGAAGAAAGAAATTCACACAGGTTTGGAACAACATGAAGGTGAGTAAATGTTGACAATTGTTTTAATTTTTTTGGGTGAACTGTCCCTTTAAGTATGGAGGTCTGAGCGTATTTATTTGTTCATCAATCAAAATATATTATTATTATTTCACTCTGATTTTATCAGCAAATGAACACAAAACAAAGGGGAAGTTATGCTGTGGAAAAAATCTGCACACAAACCCACGCACCTGCAGCGAGAGCTGGCGGGTCTGTTCGGATAGCTCGTGTGGGAATTCATTTAGGCTCGCTCCGTTACAGTCCACCGCCCCCTCCTCGGTGCAGCTGCAATTCTCCGGACAAGATATCTTTTGCTCCACATTTTCCACTATTACGGGGGCGTCCTCCGCCTCTCCGTCCTCCTTTAAGTCTGTTTCCGCCTGACCGCGAACCAGAGTCCAGCCCAGCAGAACCAAACACAGCAGCTCCAGCAGGCCGCGCCGCTGATCCATATCACTTCCGCGCCTGGATGCGTTCGCTCGGGCCAAAGAAGATCTGAAACCCTCGCCAACTTTGAATGCTGTTTACCGATCCAGCCAGAACCGAACCAGATCTGGACCTCTGGGCATTAACACACACACACACACACACACACAAAACTTGATGAAAAGGATTGATGTATTGTGAATTTACCAAATGACATTCACTAGGGAGATTTTCTTGTTTATTAGGGCTGGGGATTGACATAAATTTCACGATTTGCTTCGGTTTCGATTCAAATTCCATTCATTTGACCTTTCGCAAACAGTTTGATTGACAGGCGATCTGACCAATCGTAACCCCGAATCCGCCGTTTTGTCCGACAAAGCGGTCAGGGGAGTTAGTAGATTAACGTTGGTGAACTTGAAAAATTGTGTGTCCTCACGTCTTTCCGCGCTTGAAACAACATTCCTTCTGATGTTCATTCGTGTTTATTTGATGCTATAAATGAACTAGTATGAAGAGATGATCGAGGAGCTACAGCGACACATTAAAGACACACTAGACGCTATTTATTGTTTAAACT
Organism: Opsariichthys bidens; assembly: GCA_037194245.1. Lineage (NCBI taxonomy): Eukaryota > Metazoa > Chordata > Actinopteri > Cypriniformes > Xenocyprididae > Opsariichthys > Opsariichthys bidens. Next base: position 25,870,645 of record CM074285.1, on the reverse strand, counting down.
TCTTTAAAAAATTACAATATTTTAAATATGAAACTGTTTCATGTGTCTGTTGACGTGTTGTCAGTGTCCTCTTTACTCCGTGACGTATTTTTCACTGCATGAGAACATGATGTGTGGCATGAGAGCACATGGCTTGTCGGACATAGCAACAGTAACTAAAGGGGGCGGGTCTTTGCGAAGGGTCGATTTGGATTTGCACAAAAGACGAACATGACGACACATGCTAGTGATGAGTTGATCAACTCCACAGCAACTACATCAATTTATCCACTAACCGTTCAGAAACGTCTAAAAGTTGGAACTTCTTCCTGAATCTCTCCATCAGTTTGAACAATGTAAGAATGAACACTTTCCTCATTTTGTCTGCGTGAGATTATCCAGCTTTGTTGTTGTTGAGCTGTTGAAGCCCCACCCTCTTCTGGAAAGGGGGTGGGGAGCAGCAGCTCATTTGCATTTAAAGCGACACACACAAAAACGGTGTGTTTTTGCTCACAACCAAATAGAGGCAAATTTGACAAGATATAATAAATGATCTGTGGGGGATTTTGAGCTGAAACTATTCTGGAGACACCAGAGACTGATATTACATCTTGTGAAAGGGGCATTATAGGTCCCTCTTTGTTTCATATCAGCAAAGCACAAAGCTTGTTGCAATTAATTAGATGGGAGACGCCAAAGATTTGCTCATTCATTTACTTAAAACAGCGTAGACAAAGACTGATTATTAGAATTTAAGAATCAATATCGGTTCTTCCAAATGGGAATCGATTAAAATCAATATTTTCAACCAAGCCCTAGTGTTTATATTCAAGTTCGAATTTAACTTTCGCTGAAGTCTCCTGCGTCTCAGATGTTTCTGCTGACAAAAAGCTTCAAATTAAATCAGCAGTGTCTCAAACTGCACTCAGGTTTGCCAAGAAACCAAAGCCTGTGATCAACAGTCAAATATTTCTCAACAAATTCATCGGAGACCAAATAAATAAATTGAATGCTGACAGCAACTCTTGTAAGTCAAAAAATGTACTGTTTGGGTTATTTCTCCTTAAGGAACAAAGTTGCTACATCCATCAGGTCTCCTCAGCAATGAAAGAGCCAATTCTGAACAAGATCATTTTCTGGGTTTGTGTCTTATATATATATAGTTTAATCTCTAGACTCTAAAAGAGTTGCATGATCAATTTTGTTTTGCATTTTTCCTAATTTATCCTATTAAACCTGTATTTAGGTTCTCAGAGAACCATATTCATTTGTATATGATTTCATTATTCATATATTTATTCTATATTCATTGGCAAACAGCCGAACAACAGCAATTATTGTGGCTCTTCAAATGCTTATTTCACCTCAGTAAATAAACACAGGTCTGCACTGTTAAAAAATTACTGTAAATTTTACAGTATAATACTGGCCGCAGGGTTGCCAGCCAGTTACTGTGAAATTTACAGTAGTGTTACTGTAATTTAATTTACAGAAGTTCCCTGTAGTCTCTGATTACAGTAAATAACTGTATTTTTTTAAATTATGAAGGGTCAATTTACAGCAATATTCTGTAAATTTGAGTCAAACCAACATGTGACCCCAGAATGCATTGCAGTTTACAGCAATATGCTGTATTATTAAAAAGCAGCCAGTGGCAGTAAAATAATGCTGTAATATTTTTACAGTAATTCATTACAGTGTGGATTCATTCACCATGTGAAAACACCAGCGAACCCCTGATCTGAGAGCAGTTTTCTCCAACGTGTTCATACAAACCCCAACATTCCACATCTGAAGTCTCGTTTAAAGAACTGGAAGGGAAATGAACTGGGAAAAAAATTCTGGAATGAGTTCCAACAATCTCAAACAGGTGTCTAACATAAACACGGGTCACATCGCTGCGAGAGTCGGAGGAGCCGGACCGAGGCGGGAGCTCGAGGGAAAAGGCTTCCTAGAAAAATCTCAGTGTTATTTCAGTATTATTTCTAGGAATGGTTAAATTAAATCACCGTTTTGAAACGATAAACTTTACACTGGATCAAAATGAAATATAAAAACCTTAAACTTATTAGATTTTAGCTACTTGCCAAAGCAACATTTCTCATTTTCATTTAGTTTAACTTGATGTAAAATAACAAAAATTGTAACTGAAATAAAAATTAATAAAAAAATATGTAGAAAGAAAATTAAAATGCAAATTTAAAAATGCAAACTAATTTAAAATATGAATAAAAACTATAATAGTTGCATGATAAAAAATAACTTTTATTTTTATATATATATATTCAGTTCACTTTGATTTTAGTATAAGTTTTATGTCCTTTTGTTATATTTTATATTTGGCTTTAATTTATTTTCATTTAAGTTTTAGTAATCATCGTTCTTCAACTTAAACTTGTTTCAGTTTCACTAAAAAAATGGATACAATTTTCATGTAATTTTCACAAACAATTATAAAGAAACATGTAGAAAGACTTAAATAATATTTTCTTGTAAAACAATACTTTAATCTGTACAACTTTCGTCTGTATGAATGATTTGAAATGATTTCTATCTTTTAGTCAACGGTAACACTGCTCCAAACCCATCATTACTCAGATTTTGCCAAGTAGGACATTTTCCAACATCCTAGTCAAAACTTCAACCACAAACTTAAAATCTGACACGAATCTTATTCCAGAATCAGCAAGGACGTTGATCCAGAAACATGTCCTACTTGGCAAAATGATTTGTCAAAGCATCCCAAAAGTTACTAATTTATATGCAGTGAGGTCCAAAATTCCTGACCACAATAATCTAAACCGAAGAAAAACAAACATTGATCACGTGACTCTATGGTTTCCTTGCTTCCTTTGACTCTCTTTGGATCATACACTCAAAAAAATATTTCAGTCTAAACATAAGTTTTATGTCATTTAATTACATAGCAATTTTCCATCCATTTGGATTACATAGTTGTAACATAAACAAACTAATAAACTTAATAAACTTTAATATTTGTCAGTCATACGTAAATGAAATAGGTAAGATTTATGTAATAGTTCACAGGTTAATGAACACTGTTTAGTGGTCATGTGTGAGTTAAAGTACCGTTGAAGCAGTGTCAGAGTTAATGAGATCATGAAGTGATGATTGAACATTAATGATTAACACCTGCTGTTAACAAGCAGAATCACCGAAGGACAGAGAAACACAAAAACTACAACTGATGAAATCAACTGAAGATAAAAGACATTTAATCTCTCACTATTCATAAACTCAACTATTACATAAATCTTACCTATTTCATTTACATATGACTGACAAATATGAACCACATTAAGTTTATTAGTTTGTTTATGTTAACCTAACTATGTAATCCAAAAGGATGGAAAATTGCTATATAACTAAATTACATAAAACTTATGTTTAGACAGAAATATTTTTTTGAGTGTATGAAATCATGCCCTCATACACCGATGCGATAAGATTCCAGCGACAAACAATTTGTCTGTCCAAACCATATGAGACGTGATAACGTCAATCAAAAATCACAGCCAATCAGAAGAGCGCGTGGGCGGGCTCTCGCAACGGAATGGATAAGTACATAATTAAATTCATGAATATTACACCATTTTTACATTATTAAAATAAATACTGAGTTACTGAAACAGTCTTTGTCATTGTTGACAGGTTGAACGTTCTTGTTTCCTTTCATTTATTTTGAAGATCTGAGGTGAATTGACCCTTCCAAGCAGTTTGATTGACAGGCGATCTAACCAATCAAAACGACGAATCCGCAATTTTGTCCCTCAAAGCGGTCGGGGGAGTTAGTAGATTAACGTTAGTGAACTTGAACTTGAAAAATTGTGTGTCTTCACGTCTTGAAACAACATTCCTTCTGATGTTCATTCATGTTTATTTGATGCTATAAATGAACTTGTATGAAGAGATGATCGATTCACAATCTGTCACGACAAATTAAAGACACACTAGATGCTATTTATTGATTAAACTTCTTTAAAAAATTACAATATATTAAATATGAAACTGTTTCATATGTTGTCAGTGTCCTCTTTGCTCCAGGATATATTTTTCACTGCATGACAACATGATGTGTGGCATGAGACCACATGACTTGTCGGACATAGCAACAGTAACTAAAGGGGCGGGGCTTTACGAAGGGTCGATTGTCCATTCAGTACGGCTATAAAAGATAGCCAAAATGATATTCAAACTCACATTAGACACTTTTAACATTAAATAAAGCATATAAACAGTACCTGAGGTTATCATTGAATCGTAAAAAGGAATCGTTGCGGAAAAGATACCTTTTATCGACAACTCAGACTGGTCTGCAAACTACGTTTCACAACCAAACACATGCGAGAAGTGAAGGAATTAACGCGGGGACATACTTGAGACAGAGATCTCGCGCGAGACTGCAATTGTTATTAAAAAAGTTAGCCTGCAAGAAGCTTCAAATCAAAATTGTTTGAGCGAAAAGGAGAAAAAGAAACGTGCACTGTAATGAATTACTGTAAAAATTACAGCATTATTTTACAGCCGCTGGCTGTTTTTTAATAATACAGCATATTGCTGTAAACTGCAATGCATTCTGGGGTCACATGTTGGTTTGACTCAAATTTACATAATATTGCTGTAAATTGACCCTTCGTAATTTAAAAAAATACAGTTATTTACTGTAATCAGAGAATACAGGGAAATTCTGTCAATTAAATTACAGTAACACTACTGTAAATTTTACAGTAACTGGTTGGCAACCCTGCTGCCAGTATTATACTGTAAAATTTACAGTATTTTTTTAACAGTGCACTGTAATGAATTACTGTAAAAATTACAGCATTATTTTACAGCCGCTGGCTGTTTTTTAATAATACAGCATATTGCTGTAAACTGCAATGCATTCTGGGGTCACATGTTGGTTTGACTCAAATTTACATAATATTGCTGTAAATTGACCCTTCGTAATTTAAAAAAAATACAGTTATTTACTGTAATCAGAGAATACAGGGAAATTCTGTAAATTAAATTACAGTAACACTACTGTAAATTTTACAGTAACTGGTTGGCAACCCTGCGGCCAGTATTATACTGTAAAATTTACAGTAATTTTTTAACAGTGTGGGTCTATACCTCCTCCCTGAACATCCCTCTGCCCAGTATCGTGCTCTCTCATTGGCTGTAGGTCATCGCCGACGTCATTTTCGGTCAAAAAACATTTCACTCGCAGACGGGAGCATGCCAAGTATCTCACGGCGTCGGCGGTATATCGTCGATTCTCTCAGATAGCGTCTTTGATATTTCGCTCTTTGTGATTGTCACTCGCGTGAACCAGCAATGATTTGCCTCCGATTTTGGACATTAGCTGGCGAGTGAAAATCAGCCTGAAATCGCGCAGTGTGAACTTGGCATTAGTAGGAGGCGTTTACAAGACACCGTTTCAACTAAAAACGGAAACTTTTTATGGCCGCTCATTTTCACAACAGCTGCATTTTGCCGACCTGAAAACGCAAACTTGTGAGGACGGTTTCAAAGTGCAACTAAAAAAAAAATGTAAATTTGTGAAAACTTTGACGTCATGCATTCAGTCTATAAGCGCGTAGTGTTTTTTAACAAAGTGACATCGCCATCTACTGGCCTGGCATGAAAACAGCGTTTTTAGTCGTTTTCGCGAATCCATGTGACAGGGACTATGTCGTGAGTACGCAAAAACGTACATCTTTTCTGCTTTTAATACATGGTTGTCATGTAGTCGAAAAGTTTCTATTTAATGGATTTTATGTTTGTTTGTCCTGGAATTACATTGAATGAATTAAACAGCTTTAATACTAGATAAAAATTAAAAAAAAAAAAAAAAACTTTAAACATGAAAGTGTTTCAGACATTTCTGATTATATAGAATATTTTTGGCATAAAAGGGTTCTATAAAATTGAAAAAGAACCACAGATTCTATATAGAACCCCAGAGAACACACGATCTTCAGGTTTTGTTCAACCAAAGACACACCAAATACTAAAACATTCTCAAATTCTTATGGCAATAATTGAATTTTCAAAGAAAAGCTTGCATTAAATTAGAAAGGAAGCATTCTTAAACCTTTGGAGCGCGATATACGTAATGCTCAACTTCTTTCTCCAACAATAAAAAGCAGAAACATTCTGTTCACACTTTCCATGAAGTTCACTGTTATGTAACACTAACTGTAACTCACGGGTCAGATACAGTTGTATGAAAAACACATGATACCAAGATAACACCTGCTCAAAACATCAAAAACAGCTGGAAACAGTTCCCGTGCTCTGGGAAAACTCAATGGATCGGGAAGAAAAAAGCTTGTATGCAAATTCAGAAAGTGTAGATTCATACCTCAGTTTGCTCTGAAAGTATCCAAACAGAGTTAAAGCAAACGTCCAGCCTGGAAAAGCTTCCTAAAACAGCCCAAACACATCATAAGATCAGCAGCGCTGGAGAGACGCGGCCACCCGTCGTACCTTCCAGATGTGTGAAGAGCCAGAGAGGGAGAGAGCGCTGAAGAGGAAAGAGGAATCAGCGGCGTTGCCAAAAAATGAACGTCTTCTGTCCCTCTTGAAAACAAATTTTCCATGATTGTAGTTGATATATGAGGCCGGTGTGGATTTCATCTTCTGGGAAACATATTTTGCGCATACAGTGAGTAGAAATGTTCTCGCTTTACTACATAAACAATATTATAAGATTGTGATTTACATCACGAAAGTCCCCGAGCTGTTAGGAGACAAACAGGTCAACCCTGAAGAACATGTGTTTTTTATTTGGGTCTCGGGTTTGAACTGCATCGTTTATACGCATGTGGATCTTGACAAATCAGATTGTTTTAATTCACTAATTCAATAATCTGTAATATAATATCAGGGTTTTCCTTAATAATACATTTTAGAGATGAACTCACCCTTTAATGCTTCCTGAAACGGGGTAGCAAATCATAGTTCTGTAATTGGTGGTTTTAAAAAGAGGTGTGAGCGCTGCTATTTGTCCCCCCCAAACATCTGGTTTCAAAATAAGTATGTGTCAGCACAGGACAGAAAAGTGCACCTGTTAATAAATGGGCTCTCGGAACTTTTATAAATTTGTATTTCGGAGAGAAAAAGAAATGTAGACCTTGACTTTATCCATCGATAATGAAAAAGACGTAACATAGGCTTTCATAACAGAATGGACAAAAAAGCTTTGTGACTGGAACAAAGAAGCTAAAGGTCAAAGTCACCTTCAAAAATAAATGGGAAAATAAATAAGCTGATTTTACTTTTCATAATTCTTGTATGTTGTCAATTAAAAAATATTCAGAAGAAAACAAATCATTATAATCTTTTTTATAACTTAAGAATTGGCATTTTATGAATAAAAACAATTTGCTGTAAAAAAAATATGATCATGGTTTTTATATGACTAACTCAAATATTCAATAATAATACAAGTTATACAATATTCAACTTATGATTTCACTTTTTAACTTTTGTTAGTGTGTAATGTTGCTGTTTGAACATAAACAACATCTGCAAAGTTACGACACTCAAAGTTCAATGCAAAGGAGAGATTTTCTGATTTTCTGGACCTTCCTGGGTTGGTGACATCACAAACCCTATGATTTACATAAACCCCGCCCCCGAGAACACACAACAAAGGGGGCGGGGCCATGTTGGGCTGCTTTAGAAAAGAGGAAGAGTTGTTGTAGTCGAGTGTTGTTGATGCTGTCATTTTACGCCGGACTGCTTCACAAATGAGGGTCGGTTCAAGGAAAAAAGACGAACGTGTCGACACATGCTAGTGATGAGTCGATCGACTCCACAGCAACTACATCAATTTATCCACTAACCGTTCAGAAACGACTAAAAGTTGGAACTTCTTCCTGAGTCTCTCCATCAGTGTCGACTCCGGTTTGAACAATGTAAGGATTTTGTCTGCGTGAGATTCTCCAGCTTTGTTGTTGTTGTTGAGCAACCGAAGCTGTTAAAGCTCCGACCTCTTTTTGGAAAGGGGGCGGGGAGCAGCAGCTCATTTGCATTTAAAGAGACAGACACAAAAACCGTGTGTTTTTGCTCACACCCAAAAGGGGCAAATTTGACAAGATATAATAAATGATCTGTGGGGGATTTTGAGCTGAAACTTCACACACACATTCTGGAGACACCAGAGGGGATTATCCTATTGTTAAAACATTCAACTACTTGGCTTCAGAGATATAACAAGTTCAGATGGAAAGGATCTCAGGCTGACTAGATGATTTTACTGTAATTATACCCATTGAAAAAAATCCCTGTAAAATTAACGGCAGCTGTGGTTGCCAGATCTTTACCATGAAAAATACGGTAGCAACGTTTTAGGTTCAGCACTTAGTTTACTTTCTATTTTACAGTTCAAAACCTTATAATTTAAAGGTTTATATTGCAATAATTACTGTTTATTTAATGCTTTACAATGAACTCTGTACGAGATGGCAATTTATTATGACGAGACATGCACCGGTGAGTAACCTTATACATAATTTCTCACGAAAACCATCCTGACTGGTCTAAAATATGAACGTTTATAATAGACGTACAATTGTGAATCAGGGTAAGACAAAATCGCATTTTGGATGAAGGACATTACAGCCAATTTGGTTATATTTAAACATTTAAGGCTGCAACTCAACGTTTTTAAGTTGAAACAGGTTTATTTTTTACAGAGCTCATTTGTAGGATGTCTACTGTAGCTCAAGTGTACAATGTATCAAATGTATTAGTGTACAAAAACGGCATCATATGCAGATATAGGCATTAGAATTCTGCATGTTTTTAACAGGACAAAAACACTTTTTCATCCTTTTAAAACTGATAAAGTCACAAAGTGAGTTAAAAACAAGGAGCGTTTCATTTCACAGTCATTAACTCAACTGCAGCACTTGGGGACTTTTTGAAGGCACTGAATTTTGTTCTTAATGGCTATAAAATTAGACAATGGGGGACTGGGGTCACTGCTTTAATTAAGTCTGATGTTCTGATTTGTGCTGGATGAAAAGGCAAAAGAATCTTCTACGAGCACTTGACCACAACCTAAAAACTGAGGCACTTACACAAAGAGAGAGAGAGTGAGAAAAAATCTATTCTGCATTTCGCCTCTGCTCTAACTTTTCTAAATAACTAAAAAAAACTGGCATTATAAATTATGAATATTGTCATCTCTGTGATGAATCTCTTAGGTTCCTCATTAGTAAGTCACTTTGGTTAAAACAAAACTAAATGTAAATCTATTATATATATATATATATAACTTCTGCATAGTAATGTCATTTTCTGTTAGAATACTGAATAGATACACACACATATGTATACAGTGGTGTGAAAAAGTGTTTGCCCTCTTCCTGATTTCTTATTTTTTTGCGTGTTTGTCACACTTAAATGTTTCAGATCATGAAAAAAATGTAAATATTAGTCAAAGATAACACAAGTAAACACAAAATGCAGTTTATTATTATTAAGGGAAAACAGAATGCAAACCTAGATGGCCCTGTGTGAAAAAGTGATTGCCCTCTAAACCTAATAACTGGTTTGGTCACCCTTAGCAGTAACAACAGCAATCAAGCGTTTGTGATAACTTGCGACGAGTCTTTTTCAGCGCTGTGGAGGAATTTTGGTCCACTCATCTTGGCAGAATTGTTGTAATTCAGCCACATTGGAGGGTTTTCGAGCATGAACTGTCTTTTTAAGGTCATGCCACAGCATCTCAATAGGATTCAGGCCAGGACTTTGACTAGGCCACTCCAAAGTCTTCATTTTGTTTTTCTTCAGCCATTCACAGGTGGACTTGCTGGTGTGTTTTGGATCATTGTCCTGCTGCAGAACCCAAGTTCGCTTCAGCTTGAGGTCATGAACAGATGGCCGGACATTCTCCTTCAGATTTTTTTGGTAGACATGCAGAATTCATGGTTCCATTTATCACAGCAAGACTCCCAGACCGTTACACTACCACTACCACATTTTACTGTTGCTATGATGTTCTTTTTCTGAAATGCGGTGTTACTTTTACACCAGCTGTAATGGGACACACACCATCCAAAAAGTTCAACTTTTGTCTCGTCAGTCCACAGAGTATTTTCCCAAAAGTCTTGGGGATCATCAAGATGTTTTCTGGCAAAAATATGACAAGCCATAATGTTCTTGTTGCTCAGCAGTGGTTTTCGTCTCGGGCCATTTTTTCCCCGTCTCTTTCTTATGGTGGAGTCATGAACACTGACCTTAACTGAGGCCTGCAGTTCTTTGGATGTTGATGTGGGTTCTTTTGTGACCTCTTGGATGAGTCGACGCTGCATTCTTGGGGTAATTTTGGTCGGCCGGCGAGTCCTGGAAAGGTTCACCACTGTTCCATGTTTTCACCATTTGTGGATAATGGCTCTCACTGTGGTTCGCTGGAGTCCCAAAGCTTTAGAAATGGCTTTTTAACCTTTTCCAGACTGATAGATCTCAATTACTTTCTTTCTCATTTGTTCCTGAATTTCTTTGCATCTCGGCATGATGTCTAGCATTTGAAGATCTTTTGGTCTACTTCACTTTGTCAGGCAGGTCGTCTTTAAGTGGTTTCTTGATTGAGAACAGGTGTGGCAGTGATCAGGCCTGGGTGTGGCTGAGAAATTGAACTCAGGTGTGAAAAAACACAGTTATGTTTTTACAGGTGGGGCAAACACTTTTTCAGGTTTGGATTTTGTTCTCCTTAATAATAACAAACTGCATTTTGTGTTTACTTGTGTTATCTATGACTAATATTTAAATTTGTTTGATGATTTGAAACATTTAAGTGTGTCAAACATGCAAAAAAAAAAAAGAAATCAGGAAGGCAAACACTTTTTCACACTACTGTACACACATTATATATACTCACATTATATATATATATATAGTATTATGAATAATATACCTACATGTTTAACTTTATATAAAAGTTTTTCCTACGAATACTTATGTAATACATTTATATTATATTAGATTGATTTCATTATCCAGCTTTAGACAAATAAACTTAAGATTCTTTACAAATGAATTAATTAGCTCATTAACACAAACTGTTTTGGCACAAACAAGTCAAATAATTAACAGGCATTCTTTAACACAAACAACACAGCCTTCAAGGCACTTCTGGATCAACTGGCACGATTTGGTTTGATTATTCATCAAGAGTGGAAATATATAATAATATTCTTTTGCTTCTGGTATGGCTCATTTACAGTTATATCACATCATAGTCAAAAAGAGCTAAGTAAAAGAGTATGTCTGATGCAGATACGCACTTGCCAACATACACAAAATTGCTGAAATACTTGCATTGATGAAAACACGATGACCTCATTATGATTTCCTGTCTCGTGAAGGGCTGATGGTCATTAATTCAAGGTTTGCGGTACATGAGAATTGTGGATGAAGATACCTCACACATTACACAGGTCTTGCAATCCGGACATCAATAATTAATCACAGTATATAACCTGAAAAGACCTTTTGCGGGAAAAATAATTAATACAGATATCAGTGCATGTTAAAATGAGTCTGACTCACCTTCAACAGCCTGAACACTTGGAATCTCTAATAAAAGCTGGTGAAACCTGCAAACACTGACTTAAAGGAATAGTTCACCCAAAAACGAAAATTATTCATATTTCGCAGCACGTTTGAGCTTCCACGAGAACCAATGAGGTTCATTCTCATGTCACGCATCACGTTTGAGCTTCCACGAGAACCAATGAGGTTCATTCTCATGTCACGCATCACGTTGGAGCTTCCATGAGAACCAATGAGGTCTATTCTCCTGTCACGCATCACGTTTGAGGTTCCACGAGAACCAATGAGGTCCATTCTCCTGTCACGCATCACGTTTGAGCTTCCACGAGAACCAACGAGGTCCATTCTCCTGTCACGCATCACGTTGGAGCTTCCACGAGAACCAATGAGGTTCATTCTCATGTCACGCATCACGTTGGAGCTTCCACGAGAACCAATGAGGTCCATTCTCCTGTCACGCATCACGTTTGAGCTTCCACGAGAACCAATGAGGTCCATTCTCCTGTCACGCATCACGTTTGAGGTTCCACGAGAACCAATGAGGTCCATTCTCCTGTCACGCATCACGTTGGAGCTTCCACGAGAACCAATGAGGTCCATTCTCCTGTCACGCATCACGTTTGAGGTTCCAAGAGAACCAATGAGGTTCATTCTCATGTCACGCGTCACGTTTGAGCTTCCACGAGAACCAATGAGGTTCATTCTCATGTCACGCATCACGTTGGAGCTTCCACGAGAACCAATGAGGTCCATTCTCCTGTCACACATCACGTTTGAGCTTCCACGAGAACCAATGAGGTCCATTCTCCTGTCACGCGTCACGTTTGAGCTTCCACGAGAACCAATGAGGTTCATTCTCATGTCACGCGTCACGTTTGAGCTTCCACGAGAACCAATGAGGTCCATTCTCCTGTCACGCATCACGTTTGAGGTTCCAAGAGAACCAATGAGGTTCATTCTCATGTCACGCATCACGTTTGAGCTTCCACGAGAACCAATGAGGTTCATTCTCATGTCACGCATCACGTTGGAGCTTCCACGAGAACCAATGAGGTTCATTCTCATGTCACGCATCACGTTTGAGCTTCCACGAGAACCAATGAGGTCCATTCTCCTGTCACGCATCACGTTTGAGCTTCCACGAGAACCAATGAGGTCCATTCTCCTGTCACGCATCACGTTTGAGGTTCCACGAGAACCAACGAGGTCCATTCTCCTGTCACGCATCACGTTTGAGCTTCCACGAGAACCAACGAGGTCCATTCTCCTGTCACGCATCACGTTTGAGCTTCCACGAGAACCAACGAGGTCCATTCTCCTGTCACGCATCACGTTTGAGCTTCCACGAGAACCAACGAGGTCCATTCTCCTGTCACGCGTAACGTTTGAGCTTCCACGAGAACCAACGAGGTTCATTCTCCTGTCACGCATCACGTTTGAGCTTCCACGAGAACCAACGAGGTTCATTCTCATGTCATGCGTCACGTTTGAGCTTCCACGAGAACCAATTAGGTTCATTCTCATGTCACGCGTAACGTTTGAGCTTCCATGAGAACCAATGAGGTTCATTCTCATGTCACGCATCACGTTTGAGCTTCCACGAGAACCAATGAGGTCCATTCTCATGTCACGCATCACGTTTGAGCTTCCACGAGAACCAATGAGGTTCATTCTCATGTCACGCGTCACGTTTGAGCTTCCACGAGAACCAATGAGGTTCATTCTCCTGTCACGCATCACGTTTGAGCTTCCACGAGAACCAATGAGGTTCATTCTCATGTCACGCATCACGTTTGAGCTTCCACGAGAACCAATGAGGTCCATTCTCTTGTCACGCGTCACGTTTGAGCTTCCACGAGAACCAATGAGGTTCATTCTCATGTTACGCATCACGTTTGAGCTTCCACGAGAACCAATGAGGTTCATTCTCATGTCACGCATCACGTTTGAGCTTCAGTAAGAGCCAATGAGGTTCATTCTTGTGTTACGCATCACGTTTGAGCTTCCACAAGAACCAATGAGGTTCATTCTCGTGTTACACATCATGTTTGAGCTTAAGCAAGAGGTTTGTTTTCATGCATCAAGCAAGTTCGGTTGAGTTTCTATCTCTTCTGTCTAAATTTGGACTAAACTGCTCAATTCATAAGGATTGGCTTTACGATCTCTTTACGAAATTTTTGAAGCGTCAAAGTGTTAGTTGCGTAGCTGTCAATGGAAGGATAGAAACCTCTCTTGTGGTCAGAAGATGAATGAAAGTCTAACGGGTGTGGAACGACATGAAAGTGAGTAATTATTGACCGAATTTTCATTTTTGGGTGTACTATCCCTTTAACCTCCTCCATCCAGTCTAGACACATTTTTCTCTCAGCTGAGTAAACTGGACTGAACAGAGCTGCATTCATCCTGCTGATCACTCACTGTGACTGTCACACAATAAAGATGAATTTACAATATATACATTGGCTATAACATGAAATATGACTGCAGAACTCAGCAATTGTCTTCAATCTTCCCCAACATAAAAGATTTATCATCATATATGACGCATGCTGCTTGTTAAAGTGACAGTTCATCCAAAGTTTACCTCGAGATATTTTCACGTTTTATTCCATGATACATAATACATCATAATACGACACCGTAAAATACAATACCTCATGATTTTACTTGTCTTGAACAATGCGGTTGCTAACAAGTCTCTAAATAGGACTAAACTTGACAGATACTCATCCAATCACTAGTCGTGATTTATAATCACGCTCTTCCAAACTCAAACTTTCAGGGAAAATGTTTTGAAATAATGAGTTGTTGAAGGTTAATGAAGTCATGTGACCATTGTTTATAGCCCACGTTTAACTTTATATTTCTTGTTTTCAGGGTTAAATAAATTCATAAAGACTTTGATCATGGGAAACAGTGATGGAAACTATACACTTAATGTGTGAATAAATATTGTCATTGTGTTGTGTGTCATTTCTGTGCCACTATAGCCTCCGCAAATGAAATTGCAAAAATAATGCCTGAAAATTTCAGAATGACTGTACTTACAGTCTCTGTATATTAAACCAGGACATATTGAAATGCAGAAAGAGAACGCTTTAAGCATTTTGTGTGGCCAAACACCTGCTCAGATCTGCAGTTTAATACAATTCTCTTTGCTTTTTCTCCTCTTTGTCTGATGGCTGTTATGTTGCACCTGAGGAAACAGAAAAGAAAACTTATGGCCTAGAAATGTATTGGCTAAAAAAAACTCTTCCTGGAGAAGTAGCAACGCTCCCTCAGTCTGCCTGGGAAACACTCCCTGAGGTCAGGCAACAGATGAGACCTACAGCACACATTAAACCTGATTTTCCTGCCTTCTCACAAAACTGGAATTTCCAACTTCGCTATGATTCCATGAAAAATATCTATATTCGATATCATTTATGATACACTCTCAGAAAAAAGAGGCACAAAAGCTGTCCCTGAGATGATACCTTTGAAAAGTTTCTAATATGTACCATTTAGGTATTTATATGTACACTTTTAGTACCAATATGTACCTTTGAGGTATTAATATGCACTCTTAGGTACAAAGGTGTACCTAGCAGCGACTGCTTTTGTACCTTTTTATCTGAGAGTGTTCCACGGGGAAAACTAGCATAGCCTATATACCTCTCTACAGATCATATTTGAGTCATTTCATTTCATTTAGTCATTTAGCAGACGCTTTTATCCAAAGCGACTTACAAGTGAGGCAATTAGGGGTTAGTTTCCTTTCTCAAGGGTACATAAGTCATGGTTTTTAAGGTGGAGAGTGTGCTGTTTATTCACAATCCCCACTGTCAATTCCTGCCGGCGTGGGAATCGAACCAGCAACCTTCATGTTAAAAGCCTGACTCCCTCACCGTTAGGCCACGACTACCAATCATATCTCATAATTGTTTTGATAATTTGGGCAGCACGTGTTAATAGTGTGCATACAGAACAGGGAATTTATTTGAATCGTTTAAGTAAATTTATAACAAAAAAAAGACATTATTAATAAAATAATACCAAATTGCAAACAATAGCACAAATAAATGCAAATAGAATAAAAAGACAAATGAAATAAACATGGCTTTTTTCAGGTGAGTCTAACAGTAGTATTCAAGTAAACTAATCAAATGTGAAGACTATCCAGTATTATTTTATTGTAAAAATGAAATGCATATTAATGCTTACGATTAAAGTTAAAGTTTTTCAGAGAACAGTCAGTGATTTTCTTTTTTCGATTGACATGACAGACAGAAGCAGGTTTATTAGGTTGCTGTCACTTTAAGAGCTTATGCACAGATCCAATATACTTTTACACAATACGCATTTTCTCTCTCAACTGTTTATGTTCCAAAACTGTATTTATCTGAATAATCAGCTACATTTCTTTTATTAATTTTGTATGTATACGACTGTTTAAGCACAATAAGGCATGAAAAAGAAGTCAATTTGGTACTCGTGAGCTGTTTGAGAGGTGGCTTTATGTGCGAGTGCGAAACCCACGGGAATACGAGGACTATTCAACTGGAGCGAATGAGACGAGTGAGCAACTCAGATGATGTCTGAGTCTGATAATGACTGTCCATATGCACTTTGCTGGTGTGTCGGTATCTTCAATGTACTGAGGTAGCTTTAACAGCATCAATAGTGTAATATATAGCTTATAATCAGAATACAGTCACTTAAATAGTCAGGCTTAGCGTTAATTTAGTTATTTAAACGTAAGATAACATAAAAAAAAGAGTCATGTCTCAGTGTTCCTCCTCAGCGAAATTCAATTCAACCATCATTTTTCACACTTTCGTGTGAAACAAAGCATCAACACTGTAAATCCAAGACTTATTGTGCGCTTTAGTTAGATTCATTGAATAAAATGTGAGTTTTCACAAAATAATTGAGCTTGAGTTGCACTGACTGGCATCTTCTATGATTCTAAAGGGAGAGAGAGCTGCTCGCTTTCGGTGTAATTGACTCTTCGCGCAGTTTGATTGACAGGCGATCTGACCAATCATAACCCCGAATCCGCCATTTTGAAACAACATTCCTTCTGATGTTCATTCATGTTTATTTGATGCTATAAATGAACTAGTATGAAGAGATGATCGAGGAGCTACAGCGACACATTAAAGACACACTAGACGCTATTTATTGATTAAACGTCTTTAAAAATTACAATATTTTAAATATGAAACTGTTTCGTATTAAAAGTAACCTGCTCTGTCTTGTCTGTCGTCGCGTTGTCAGAGTCCTCTTTGCTTTGTATTTATCACTGCGTGAGAACAGCAGCATGACTTTCTGGACATGGCAACAGTTACTATAGGGGGCGGGTCTTTGCGAACGGTCAAATCATTCCCAAGAAAAGTTATTGTTTTTCATGAGATTTTGTGAGTACCTCATACTTCAAAAATACAGTGATTTTATAATGTTTAATATGTATTCAAAAATGAAACTGAGTGAAAAACTTTTACAGGAAATGGCTAATGTGCTACTGCCACCTGTTGGTTATAATGGTAATGTCTTTTTTTTTTTAAATGCGTTTTCTATCAAATCTTGAACCGTTCGGTTTTACAAATGGGGACAATCCCAGAAGGATGAACAAATAAATGTTACGTGTGCATGTTTATAATTACAGTTTCTTATTCAAATGTCCCCATTAGCTTATCAATAAAACTGGTGAATTGGCAAATTAGCCAAGTGTGATCCCTGCATTAAAATATGAACACAACATTAAAAAGTCAACCATTGATGGTTTTGTGTTGATGTTCTTCTATAAAGAAGACCTTTGGGTCGAAACATTCATTAGTAGTTTAAAATAAAGTGATCTTCGTGAGCAGCACTGGCATTGTGCCGTTTTTTTTGTTTATTTTTAGTGAAACACTAGACAACAGGACACGTTTTAAACACCTGTAGATGCACCGAGCTCATGAAAGGTGCATTTGATGCTTTGAGTTCCGCTCTTAAAGAAAACAATTTTACAGTGAAGGACGCCGAGGTACAATTAAACGCCTACAGAGAAACGCAGGGCTCTTAACGGTCGTTTCACATCAAAAGCTCGAGACACTAGAGCATCAACAGCAGCTATTCCCCTCTAAATGTGCATTACTCAGTGTTTCTTTTACACCAGAGAAAAACAACATCTAACTGTGAATAGAAGAATCTCAAACAACTATTAAGCTCTACATTCCTCATGTATGCGTGTTTAAAAAGCTTAATGTTTAAAAATGTACTGTGTGCTAAACTCACTCCAGTGAACAATGTCAATGGCTTGTTTTCTGCAGATCTGCTTTACAGATCAATTCAACTCATTTCATATTTGGTGATCTTTACACAGTTACTGAACCGAACGGCATTTGTGACTTATAACTTAGATACGTATTTAAAATACATAATTTGAGTCACTGTATTTCATTACAGTTACATTTTAAATGGGTGGTAATCAGATTACAGTTACTTCTGAAAAGTGTTTTAGATTACCAAAGTGATTACTTTGAATTTTAATGTCACTTAAACAGCGATTGGTGATTCTCTGACTCTGACCGTCTGAAAAAGCGGAGTTAAGTTTCATCAGCATTTTAATACTTTTAAGAGGGATCATAAAAATGTTGTTCTTTTTATTTAGTCCTGAACAAGACAAAATGACTGATTTTTTTTTTTTAAATGTCAACTGAACTGTCCTGTCATGACCTGATGATCCACGACTGTTTTCATGTTTTCTGATAGTTGTTTGTGAGTCATTTTATAATTCACTCATCACTGCAACTTTTTCTCACAATGTTTTTTTTCCATCACAATTCTGACTTCTTTTTCTCAAAATTGCGAGATTTAAACTCACAACTGCAAGTTATGAAGTCAGAATTGGGAGATGCAATACTGTCTTTTTTTCTTGCAATTGTGAGTTTATATCTCATATTTTTGACTTTTCTCAATACTGTGAGTTTATATCTTATAATTCTGACTTTATAACTCACAATTGTAACTTTATATCACGCAATTCTGAGGGAAAAAGTCAGAATTGTGAGATAAAAACTTGCAATGACCTTTTTTGTGTTTGTTCCACACTTATTAGTATTCCAAAGTATTCTAAAGTATTTAGATCAAGTTACTAAACTTGAGTAATGTAACGAAATACGTTAAAAATGACTTTTTAAAGCATGTATTTTGTAATCTGTAGTGAAATACATTTTAAAAGTACCCAGCCCTGTCCACATGTATCAGATGTTCCGTCGATGGTCTGTGGGCGTGACGTATGAGGCTGAGACTAACCAAACACTAACGTTAGGTGACTGTTCTGTTCTTATGTTTATGACCGACAATATCAGCTTTGTTTTATCCTTTGTTTGCCTCCGCAATAGTGCGAGTTGAGAGTGAGAACATGTTTGCAGTGTTCAAGAAACGTCAAAATTCATTTAGTGGCACAGAAACAACAACACGTTTCCAATTATATATAAGTTTTTACACATTTTATACACATTTTTAACACTGTATTGTGCAATAATGCTATATATTACAGAAAAAAATGATCAAATATATAATAATAATAATAATACAGTATTTTACTAGTAATGCATGTGATATGGTTGAAATAAACAAAGTAAAGAGAGGAAGTCTCAACTGTGGAATGTAGGTCAGAGCTCGTTAGCAGTTTCAGGGATTTAGTGTTTCAGCTGACGTTTTCAAAGGAAAAACAAAAGCGTGGCAGGCTGGACTCTGGCCAGTAGCTGTGAGTGGAAACTTCTGAGAGCTGGAACACACACTTACACTGGAAGATTTCACAAGAAGAGCATGAAAAAGATATACAACAAGTTTCAACATGATCAGAGCACTTAAAAAGAAAAGGCATTTGTTTATGTTTGAATTATTTTCTTGCTAAATCAAAGTGGCGCATATGGCCTAATAATTACTAAGTGGTAACTAGTTATCTAGCAAGACCTGTTGTGGCAAGCAGGGCGAGGCCGAGAGCCGTGGGAACGGAGCGAGGCTGGTGGTGCAAGTGTTAATGAGCGCGCCACACCGGTCTCGAGCGCCACGGAAGGATATAAAAGGAAAAATGAAGACAAGGATGAGAGAGGACCAGGCCTGGGTTGTGTCCGAAATCACCCAGAGTAAACCATAATGGACGTTATCAAGTGCACACATTCAATCCCACAATGCACCGCAATATTGAGTGTACAACCGATGTTCACTCAGCAGCTAGAGAATACGCATAATGCACTGTGAGGGTCATGCCGCATGAAGAATCGCTTGTTTGTCATGAAGATTCGCTTGTTTGTCATGAAGATTCGCTTGTTTGTTCATGAAGATTCGCTTGTTTCTTCATGAAGAATCACTTGTTTGTCATGAAGAATTGCTTGTTTGTTCATGAAGAATCGATTGCTTGTAAGTCGCTTTGGATAAAAGCATCTGCTAAATAACTAAATGTAATGAATTCCCGCATCTCACACAGCCGAATCTGCTGGTCCTATGCAGGTACAGCGTGAAATCATACAAGTATAAATTCAATTTTGATTCATTATTAAAGGCTTATACATATAGTTTCCATGACAGAGTTCAAGATGAATCTTTTCGTTACTACTGGAGCTGCCAGTTTGCCAAGTTCCACATGATTATTAAACAGCAAACGCAAACTATGCAAAAGCGGCAACCTTTCCCGCGCAATCTGTGTCTGAATTCACTCACTCGTTTTCATTCACTCCCTCAAGTGAACTATATTAGTGGATAAGAATAGTGAATGAGGGTATAGGGCGATTTCGCACACATGCAGCCCTGGACTGAATATGACTAGAAGCATATTTGGTATTTCAGTTTTGCGTAGCCTACTCGATTTTTAAAAATCCTCGATTGCAATTTGCCTGTGTCGAGTAACCGGCAAAATACCGGAAGTAGTGCATTCCACTGAGGAGAATCCAAAAACGCAAGTGTGTCTCAGCAGCTCAGCTAACACACTCAGTTTCTGCATATTCTGTGAGTTTGGGCTGCTTTTAATGTTCTGGGAACGCAATGCGCGCCATTTAATCATATTTATAACGTAAATCACCGAAGCAAACACAGGACGCGATTTCAAAATAAAAGTTTAAACTCTTGCTCTGAGTTTCCATGTTTTAATGTCCACATGTTCTTGTTCACAGTGGCTGTAGCATTTACATCGTAAGGAAGTGGCCAAATATTAAATATTAAGTAAACATTTGGCCAATATGAAGAATTTGATCTGCTGTGTAACAACAATCTCTAGGCCGTTGGCGCCCTCTGCAGGTGTTTGTTATAATACATAATGAATGTTCTATTATTAATACTACAAAAAATAAAAATAAATAATCAATTACAAAAATAATCGTTAGTGGCAGCCCTAAATTCAAGCATTTAATCAAAAACACATTCAAAAAACCCACTGACTTCACCATTGTGCTGACGATGCACCATTTTCGGCATAAAAAAATACTCGCCTGACTCTTACCTGGATTGTTTTGAACCAAAGATTAAATTGGTTAGTTTCGGCTTGATTTGAACCTGCAACCTCCTTAGGATCCGAAAGCAAAAGCAAGTGATAAACACCAGACTGAGGGTGTTATCATACAGACCAATGGTTCTCGACCTGAGCTTCACAGTTTTTGTTTTTAAATA
This sequence comes from Opsariichthys bidens, assembly GCA_037194245.1. Classification (NCBI taxonomy): domain Eukaryota; kingdom Metazoa; phylum Chordata; class Actinopteri; order Cypriniformes; family Xenocyprididae; genus Opsariichthys; species Opsariichthys bidens. The sequence continues at coordinate 25,849,462 of CM074285.1, read as the reverse complement.
AAAATGGATTAAATTAATATAAGTTTGAACTACGTGTTTTGTCATATAAAATCATTTGGGTGAGCATAAATTATTTTCAGACACGCGCATACCGACTATATACTGAGTAGCCTCAGTAACTCAGTTAACCAACACTTACAAGTACGCGCTTCGGCAGAATTCCAATAGAAGCCATTATTTTTGTAAATTTAGGGATCAAAATGGACAAATTTGCTATTAGAGGAGCGGAGGGAAGGGAAGCGAAGGGAAGAAGGACGGAAGAATCAGATGTCAATGAGCGAGACGGGCAGTCTTTTTTTGCGCTGTAGTACTTGACATATGCAAAACCTACAATGTCAAATGACGTGAATGTGTTTGTCTGATGTACTTGTATTTTAAATCGATAAAGAATAACATAATAATGACATTATCTGCTAACACCATAACATTAAATGATATGCGGCCCGTGAGACTTGCACTTGGACCGTAGTGCGGGAAAAAAGGTTGAGAACCACTGATATAGACCATCGTCCTTCTACACAGAAACTGAAGAGACACTTCCCATTTTCATGAGAAAGATTAAGTTTATTTAGTACAAAAGTATTTGAGAGACGCACATGAAATGATGCTCCAATAATAACTGAAGGACACTATAAAATATATCCATGCACTGACTGGATGGATATATTTATAATTGCAGGTCTGTTTTATCAAATCAAACAGAATAAAGAAGAATAACTATAAAGATGTGATATTAACAAGACGTCCATCCATCAAAGCCCAACACCATGTAGTGCGTGTGTTGACAGTTTTGTGCGCACACACACACACTGCAGGCACTTTACAGTCTCAGTTTGCTGCAGTCTTACTTCCAATAAACCACTTTAGAGGAAAAACACACCACAGGTAGGCTTTCGATCGATCCACACACGCATAATTGAAACTGTTAAAGGAAAACCGTATCAAAGATATCAAATCGAACAGTATTAATGACATAGTACTTATCAGTATCTATCAGTGATTCATAATTAAATCATTCACCCAAAAATTGAGATTTCTGCATCAATCACTCACCATCTTGTTCCAAACCCATATGACTGTTCATAGCATATTTCGTTTTGTCTCCAGAAGACTGTGCTGCAAAAAAAGACTTTCTTCCCCAGTTTATTTTATAGTCGTTTTCCAGTACAAATATCTAACAAGCCAAATTACAGGTTTTATTTTCTGAAAAATGAAGTGATTTTATGCTCAAAGCGGGTATTGGAAACGACGGTGAGTAAACGATGACCGTTTTATTTCTGGGTGAACTATTGCTCTCCCTTGTTAGAAAGAGGCTGAACACTACAGCGCAGAAACGCACTTGGTCTCTGACTCCTGTGCAGCTACTCTAATAGAGTGAACTCTATGGGAGGAGCTACTCAAGACTCCGCCCTCTTTGAGCTTGACTCCGCCTCTTACAGCTTGGCTTTGCCTGGCTGCAGCTGCAGGTTTTGAAGTTTCATGGCCATGCCCATGTTTCCAGTGATCTTCAGCTTGCCTTGAAAGAACGCCTGCATGAACGAGAAGACACGGAGGAGTGATTAATATTGATTTTGAAGAACCAATTTGAAGAAATTCATTTGTGGTCCTGTCGAAGACTTTTTTTTTGGCGACTTTACATGCAACAGTCTCTTGTCCATTTAAAAATGCCTGCAAAACAGTGATTTTGCATTTGTTATTTGTACCCGGTTGATATTCAAATTTGTTCGTGTAACAACCTCAGAAAAAAATGCCAGTTTTAAAGTTTACAGAGCAGAATATGATTTACTTTTACAATAAAAACACTGATTTTGTTTTTCAATTGCATTTTTTAAAAAAACATTCTGTAGAGGACATCAGACCTTAGACTATGTGATTGAGTCATTGATTATTCATTGACCATTCATTCATTCAATGAATCAATGAATTAATCAATTAATCACTCATTGATTCATTCAATGATTCATTCATTCAATAAATCAATGATTCATTCATCAATTAATGATTGATCGGCTCATTTACTTTTTGATTGATCGGCTCATTCAATAATTCATTCATTCAATAAATCAATGAATTTATCAATTAATCACTCATCGATTCATTCAATGATTCATTCACTCAATAAATCAATGATTCATTCATTCAATAAATCAATGAATCAATCAATGAATCACTCATCGATTCATTCAATGATTCATTCACTCATCAATTCATTCAATGATTCATTCACTCTTCAATTCATTCAATGATTCATTCACTCAATAAATCAACGATTCATTCATTCATCAATTAAAGATTGATCGGCTAATTCACTCGTTGATTGATCGACTCATTCAATAATTCATTCATTCAATAAATCAATGAATTAATCAATCACTCATCGATTCATTCTCTCATCAATTCATTCAATGATTCATTCACTCAATAAATCAATTATTCATTCATTCAATAAATCAATGATTCATTCATCAATTAATGATTGATCGGCTCATTTACTTTTTGGTTGATCGGCTTATTCAATAATTCATTCATTCAATAAATCAATGATTCATTCATTCAATAAATCAATGAATCAATCAATTAATCACTCATCGATTCATTCACTGATTCATTCACTCTTCAATTCATTCAATGATTCATTCACTCAATAAATCAATGATTCATTCATTCATCAATTAAAGATTGATCGGCTCATTCACTCGTTGATTGATCGACTCATTCAATAATTCATTCATTCATTCAATCAATGAATTAATCAATCTCTCATCGATTCATTCTCTCATCAATTCATTCAATGATTCATTGACTCAATAAATCAATTATTCATTCATTCAATAAATCAATGAATTAATCAATTAATCACTCATCGATTCATTCACTCATCAATTCATTCAATGATTCATTCACTCATCAATTCATTCAATGATTCATTCACTCTTCAATTCATTCAATGATTCATTCACTCAATAAATCAACGATTCATTCATTCATCAATTAAAGATTGATCGGCTCATTAACTCGTTGATTGATCGACTCATTCAATAATTCATTCATTCAATCAATGAATTAATCAATCTCTCATCGATTCATTCTCTCATCAATTCATTCAATGATTCATTCACTCAATAAATCAATTATTCATTCATTCAATAAATCAATGAATTAATCAATTAATCACTCATCGATTCATTCACTCATCGATTCATTCAATGATTCATTCACTCATGAATTCATTCAATGATTCATTCTCTCATCAATTCATTCAATGATTCATTCACTCAATAAATCAATGATTCATTCACTCAATAAATCAATGATTCATTCATTCAATAAACCAATGATTCATTCATTCAATAAACAAATGATTCATTCATTCGTTCGTTCACCGATTCATACATACATAAAGTAGTCCTACATTTCTTATGCAGGGGCAAAAGACATGTTAATGTAATAGTATAATATTCAATATTTGAAGTGGATCAAAACCTTTTATCAAAGTTGTCCTAAAAGTGAGACAATTCACTAAACACTGACGGTACAACGAAGCTTAACAATCTGATTAACCTTCACCTTTATTGTGAAGAAATTCTCAAGGTCAGGTGAATCATCTCATCTACTCTCTAGTCACAGAAAGACATTTCGTGATATGATCGTTACTGCATCACGGCCGAGATGACGTACTACAATGAGAAAGAAACGCTCCTCGCAGAAGGAATGAACCCTGAAGTGGGTACAGCGAGCGACTCATTAAAGAGCTTTGATTGTAAGTGCTGCACAACTGTGTGCCTCGATTCCTGCTAAAATTCAGCTAGAAATAAAACGAAAACTGAGTCAGGAGTGAACGCGGTTAATGACTTCTCGTTTCAGTCTGTTCCCTAACATCCTTCACCAGCTGCATGGATGCAATTACACAATATAAAAATGAATTAAGGCCAGATAAGTGTAGCCTGAATTCACGCTGATGGACGTTACTAAAAAGTGCCGCACAAGGAAAAACAACCTCACTACTTAACCCTTTGATGACTCAAACTCTCACTTCCCCACTCAGTTTTATTTGAAGACATGATGAAAAATGGGCTCAAAAATATAACTAAAGTCTTTAACCTGTTTTTTATGGTTGAGTGGATTAGAATGGTTTGTGATCAACCAATCAGAATGAACCTTGAATTAATTGACATTGTGAGAATAGGAGCTTTCACACCGAATAGTTCTAGGAACTCTGTTACAGGAACTAGCCACTAGGATAGAACTAATTTCTCCCGGTTGCATTCGCACCGGGAATAGGAACTCTGAAGCGGCCGACAGCGGCGTACAAATGATAAAAAGCGGTTGATGGAAGACACCGTGATCGGAGCTGTGTTTGTTGTATGGGTTTCTTGACAACGGAGATAGAATGTAAAAGCATAATTTACTACGACTGAAAGAGCAAAAATTGGGGCTATGACAAGAAATCTATGACAACTTTTAGTATTGAGGAGGAGAAAAGAACACAACCCTGCAAATAAATAAAATCACAATTTAACACTAGATCTGCATGTCCTGAAAGAAAAAAAATACAATAAGTAGTAATGAATGTAAAGGTTGTTAAATTATAGAAGCTTGTTTCCACCACGGAATTTTTTTTTTTTTTTTAAAAAGGGTGTAATTGTGACTTTATCTAGAAATTCTGACATTTTGTTATAAAGACAAAATTGAGATACAAACTCGCAATTCTGAGAAAAAAGTAAGAATAGTGAGTTTATATCGCAATTCTGACTTTAAAACTCGCCATTGTGAGTTTGCCACAATTCTGAGTTTTTTTTTCTCAGAATTGTGAGTTTAGAATACAAAATAGTTAGTTTATAACTAACTTGCAATTCTGCTTTATTTCTCGCTATTGTGACATCATAACTCAATTCTGCTTTATTTCTCGCTATTGTGACATCATAACTCAATTCTGACTTTATTTCTCGCTATTGTGACATCATAACTCAATTCTGACTTTATTTCTCGCTATTGTGACATCATAACTCAATTCTGCTTTATTTCTCGCTATTGTGACATCATAACTCAATTCTGACTTTATTTCTCACTATTGTGACATCATAACTCAATTCTGCTTTATTTCTCGCTATTGTGACATCATAACTCAATTCTGCTTTATTTCTCACTATTGTGACATCATAACTCAATTCTGACTTTATTTCTCGCTATTGTGACATCATAACTCAATTCTACTTTATTTCTCGCTATTGTGACATCATAACTCAATTCTGCTTTATTTCTCGCTATTGTGACATCATAACTCAATTCTGCTTTATTTCTCACTATTGTGACATCATAACTCAATTCTGCTTCATTTCTCGCTATTGTGACATCATAACTCAATTCTGACTTTATTTCTCGCTATTGTGACATCATACCTCTCAATTCTGCTTTATTTCTCACTATTGTGACATCATAACTCAATTCTGACTTTATTTCTCGCTATTGTGACATCATACCTCTCAATTCTGACTTTATTTCTCGCTATTGTGACATCATAACTCAATTCTGCTTTATTTCTCGCTATTGTGACATCATACCTCTCAATTCTGCTTTATTTCTCGCTATTGTGACATCATACCTCTCAATTCTGCTTTATTTCTCGCTATTATGACATCATAACTCAATTCTGACTTTATTTCTCACTATTGTGACATCATAACTCAATTCTGACTTTATTTCTCGCTATTGTGACATCATAACTCAATTCTGCTTTATTTCTCGCTATTGTGACATCAATACTCAATTCTGCTTTATTTCTCACTATTGTGACATCATAACTCAATTCTGCTTTATTTCTCGCTATTGTGACATCATAACTCAATTCTGACTTTATTTCTCGCTATTGTGACATCATAACTCAATTCTGCTTTATTTCTCGCTATTGTGACATCATAACTCAATTCTGCTTTATTTCTCACTATTGTGACATCATAACTCAATTCTGCTTTATTTCTCGCTATTGTGACATCATAACTCAATTCTGACTTTATTTCTCGCTATTGTGACATCATAACTCAATTCTGCTTTATTTCTCGCTATTGTGACATCATAACTCAATTCTGACTTTATTTCTCACTATTGTGACATCATAACTCAATTCTGCTTTATTTCTCGCTATTGTGACATCATAACTCAATTCTGCTTTATTTCTCGCTATTGTGACATCATAACTCAATTCTGACTTTATTTCTCGCTATTGTGACATCATAACTCAATTCTGCTTTATTTCTCACTATTGTGACATCATAACTCAATTCTGCTTTATTTCTCACTATTGTGACATCATAACTCAATTCTGCTTTATTTTTCGCTATTGTGACATCATAACTCAATTCTGACTTTATTTCTCGCTATTGTGACATCATAACTCAATTCTGACTTTATTTCTCACTATTGTGACATCATAACTCAATTCTGCTTTATTTCTCACTATTGTGACATCATAACTCAATTCTGACTTTATTTCTCGCTATTGTGACATCATAACTCAATTCTGCTTTATTTCTTGCTATTGTGACATCATAACTCAATTCTGCTTTATTTCTAGCTATTGTGACATCATAACTCAATTCTGCTTTATTTCTCACTATTGTGACATCATAACTCAATTCTGACTTTATTTCTCACTATTGTGACATCATAACTCAATTCTGCTTTATTTCTCGCTATTGTGACATCATAACTTAATTCTGCTTTATTTCTCGCTATTGTGACATCATAACTCAATTCTGCTTTATTTCTCGCTATTGTGACATCATAACTCAATTCTGCTTTATTTCTCGCTATTGTGACATCATAACTCAATTCTGCTTCATTTCTTGCTATTGTGACATCATAACTCAATTCTGCTTTATTTCTCGCTATTGTGACATCATAACTCAATTCTGCTTTATTTCTCGCTATTGTGACATCATAACTCATATCTGCTTTATTTCTTGCTATTGTGACATCATAACTCAATTCTGCTTTATTTCTCGCTATTGTGACATCATAACTCAATTCTGACTTTATTTCTCGCTATTGTGACATCATAACTCAATTCTGACTTTATTTCTCGCTTGTGACGAGCACGGCGGGCGAGAGCCGTGGGGGAACGGCGCGAGGCCGGTGACGCGAGAGTTAACGAGCTTCAGGTGCTCGGCGCACCGGTCTCGTATCTCCCACGGAGGAGCTCCGGAAGCATAAAGGAGGAGCGACGACAGTGGAGGACGAGAGAGGACCAGGCCTGGATTTTATGTTGTGTTTTATTTGGTTTGTGTGGGCGGCAGTCGCCGTGAGGAACTGCCGCCCTTATACTTTCGTTTTATTGTTGGTTTTATTTGATTATTAAATATGTTAAATGTTCGCCGGTTCCCGCCTCCTTCTTCCCATATTTACGAACTTTGTTACATCGCTATTGTGACATCATAACTCAATTCTGCTTTATTTCTCACTATTGTGACATCATAACTCAATTCTACTTTATTTCTCGCTATTGTGACATCATAACTCAATTCTGACTTTATTTCTCGCTATTGTGACATCATAACTCAATTCTGACTTTATTTCTCGCTATTGTGACATCATAACTCAATTCTGCTTTATTTCTCGCTATTGTGACATCATGACTCAATTCTGCTTTATTTTTCGCTATTGTGACATCATAACTCAATTCTGCTTTATTTCTCGCTATTGTGACATCATAACTCAATTCTGACTTTATTTCTCGCTATTGTGACATCATAACTCAATTCTGACTTTATTTCTCGCTATTGTGACATCATAACTCAATTCTGCTTTATTTCTCACTATTGTGACATCATAACTCAATTCTACTTTATTTCTCGCTATTGTGACATCATAACTCAATTCTGACTTTATTTCTCGCTATTGTGACATCATAACTCAATTCTGACTTTATTTCTCGCTATTGTGACATCATAACTCAATTCTGCTTTATTTCTCGCTATTGTGACATCATGACTCAATTCTGCTTTATTTTTCGCTATTGTGACATCATAACTCAATTCTGCTTTATTTCTCGCCATTGTGACATCATAACTCATTTCTGACTATTTCTCGCAATTCTGCTTTATTTCTCACTATTGTGACATCATAACTCAATTCTGACTTTATTTCTCGCTATTGTGACATCATAACTCAATTCTGACTTTATTTCTCGCTATTGTGACATCATAACTCAATTCTGCTTTATTTCTCACTATTGTGACATCATAACTCAATTCTGCTATATTTCTCGCCATTGTGACATCATAACTCAATTCTGCTTTATTTCTCGCCATTGTGACATCATAACTCATTTCTGACTATTTCTCGCAATTCTGCTTTATTTCTCACTATTGTGACATCATAACTCAATTCTGACTTTATTTCTCGCTATTGTGACATCATAACTCAATTCTGACTTTATTTCTCGCTATTGTGACATCATAACTCAATTCTGCTTTATTTCTCGCTATTGTGACATCATAACTCAATTCTGACTTTATTTCTCGCTATTGTGACATCATAACTCAATTCTGCTTTATTTCTCGCTATTGTGACATCATAACTCAATTCTGCTTTATTTCTCGCTATTGTGAAATCATAACTCAATTCTGACTTTATTTCTCGCTATTGTGACATCATACCTCTCAATTCTGCTTTATTTCTCGCTATTGTGACATCATAACTCAATTCTGACTTTATTTCTCGCTATTGTGACATCATAACTCAATTCTGCTTTATTTCTCGCTATTGTGAAATCATAACTCAATTCTGACTTTATTTCTCGCTATTGTGACATCATAACTCAATTCTGACTTTATTTCTCGCTATTGTGACATCATAACTCAATTCTGCTTTATTTCTCACTATTGTGACATCATAACTCAATTCTACTTTATTTCTCGCTATTGTGACATCATAACTCAATTCTGACTTTATTTCTCGCTATTGTGACATCATAACTCAATTCTGACTTTATTTCTCGCTATTGTGACATCATAACTCAATTCTGCTTTATTTCTCGCTATTGTGACATCATGACTCAATTCTGCTTTATTTTTCGCTATTGTGACATCATACCTCAATTCTGCTTTATTTCTCGCTATTGTGACATCATACCTCTCAATTCTGCTTTATTTCTCGCCATTGTGACATCATAACTCATTTCTGACTATTTCTCGCAATTCTGCTTTATTTCTCACTATTGTGACATCATAACTCAATTCTGACTTTATTTCTCGCTATTGTGACATCATAACTCAATTCTGACTTTATTTCTCGCTATTGTGACATCATAACTCAATTCTGCTTTATTTCTCACTATTGTGACATCATAACTCAATTCTGCTTTATTTCTCGCCATTGTGACATCATAACTCAATTCTGCTTTATTTCTCGCCATTGTGACATCATAACTCATTTCTGACTATTTCTCGCAATTCTGCTTTATTTCTCACTATTGTGACATCATAACTCAATTCTGACTTTATTTCTCGCTATTGTGACATCATAACTCAATTCTGACTTTATTTCTCGCTATTGTGACATCATAACTCAATTCTGCTTTATTTCTCGCTATTGTGACATCATAACTCAATTCTGACTTTATTTCTCGCTATTGTGACATCATAACTCAATTCTGCTTTATTTCTCGCTATTGTGACATCATAACTCAATTCTGCTTTATTTCTCGCTATTGTGAAATCATAACTCAATTCTGACTTTATTTCTCGCTATTGTGACATCATACCTCTCAATTCTGCTTTATTTCTCGCTATTGTGACATCATAACTCAATTCTGACTTTATTTCTCGCTATTGTGACATCATAACTCAATTCTGCTTTATTTCTCGCTATTGTGAAATCATAACTCAATTCTGACTTTATTTCTCGCTATTGTGACATCATAACTCAATTCTGACTTTATTTCTCACTATTGTGACATCATAACTCAATTCTGACTTTATTTCGCGCTATTGTGACATCATAACTCAATTCTGACTTTATTTCTCGCTATTGTGACATCATAACTCAATTCTGACTTTATTTCTCGCTATTGTGACATCATAACTCATTTCTGCTTTATTTCTCGCTATTGTGATATCATAACTCAATTCTGACTTTATTTCTCACTATTGTGACATCATAACTCAATTCTGACTTTATTTCTCGCTATTGTGACATCATAACTCAATTCTGCTTTATTTCTCGCTATTGTGACATCATACCTCTCAATTCTGCTTTATTTCTCGCTATTGTGACATCATAACTCAATTCTGACTTTATTTCTCACTATTGTGACATCATAACTCAATTCTGACTTTATTTCTCACTATTGTGACATCATAACTCAATTCTGCTTTATTTCTCGCTATTGTGACATCATACCTCTCAATTCTGCTTTATTTCTCGCTATTGTGACATCATAACTCAATTCTGACTTTATTTCTCACTATTGTGACATCATAACTCAATTCTGACTTTATTTCTCGCTATTGTGACATCATAACTCAATTCTGCTTTATTTCTCGCTATTGTGACATCATACCTCTCAATTCTGCTTTATTTCTCGCTATTGTGACATCATACCTCTCAATTCTGCTTTATTTCTCGCTATTGTGACATCATAACTCAATTCTGCTTTATTTCTCGCTATTGTGACATCATAACTCAATTCTGACTTTATTTCTCACTATTGTGACATCATAACTCAATTCTGACTTTTTTCCTCGCTATTGATGACATCATAACTCAATTCTGCTTTATTTCTCGCTATTGTGACATCATACCTCTCAATTCTGCTTTATTTCTCGCTATTGTGACATCATAACTCAATTCTGCTTTATTTCTCGCTATTGTGACATCATAACCCAATTCTGCCTTTATTTCTCGCTATTGTGACATCATAACTCAATTCTGACTTTTTTCCTCGCTATTGATGACATCATAACTCAATTCTGCTTTATTTCTCGCTATTGTGACATCATAACTCAATTCTGACTTTATTTCTAACTATTGTGACATCATAACTCAATTATGACTTTATTTCTCGCTATTGTGACATCATAACTCAATTCCGCTTTTTGTCTCGCTATTGTGACATCATACCTCTCAATTCTGCTTTATTTCTCGCTATTGTGACATCATATCTTTCAATTCTGCTTTATTTCTCGCTATTGTGACATCATAACTCAATTCTGACTTTATTTCTCACTATTGTGACATCATAACTCAATTCTGCTTTATTTCTCGCTATTGTGACATCATACCTCTCAATTCTGATTTATTTCTCGCTATTGTGACATCATAACTCAATTCTGCTTTATTTCTCGCTATTGTGACATCATAACTCAATTCTGCTTTATTTCTCGCTATTGTGACATCATAACTCAATTCTGCTTTATTTCTCGCTATTGTGACATCATAACTCAATTCTGACTTTATTTCTCGCTATTGTGACATCATAACTCAATTCTGACTTTATTTCTCGCTATTGTGACATCATACCTCTCAATTCTGCTTTATTTCTCGCTATTGTGACATCATAACTCAATTCTGCTTTATTTCTCACTATTGTGACATCATAACTCAATTCTGACTTTATTTCTCGCTATTGTGACATCATACCTCTCAATTCTGCTTTATTTCTCGCTATTGTGACATCATACCTCTCAATTCTGCTTTATTTCTCACTATTGTGACATCATAACCCAATTCTGACTTTATTTCTCGCTATTGTGACATCATACCTCTCAATTCTGACTTTATTTCTCGCTATTGTGACATCATAACTCAATTCTGCTTTATTTCTCGCTATTGTGACATCATACCTCTCAATTCTGCTTTATTTCTCGCAATTGTGACATCATACCTCTCAATTCTGCTTTATTTCTCGCTATTGTGACATCATAACTCAATTCTGACTTTATTTCTCACTATTGTGACATCATAACTCAATTCTGACTTTATTTCTCGCTATTGTGACATCATACCTCTCAATTCTGCTTTATTTCTCGCTATTGTGACATCATACCTCTCAATTCTGCTTTATTTCTCACTATTGTGACATAATAACTCAATTCTGACTTTATTTCTCGCTGTTGTGACATCATACCTCTCAATTCTGACTTTATTTCTCGCTATTGTGACATCATAACTCAATTCTGCTTTATTTCTCGCTATTGTGACATCATACCTCTCAATTCTGCTTTATTTCTCGCTATTGTGACATCATACCTCTCAATTCTGCTTTATTTCTCGCTATTGTGACATCATAACTCAATTCTGACTTTATTTCTCACTATTGTGACATCATAACTCAATTCTGACTTTATTTCTCGCTATTGTGACATCATAACTTAATTCTGACTTTATTTCTCACTATTGTGACATCATAACTCAATTCTGACTTTATTTCTCGCTATTGTGACATCATACCTCTCAATTCTGCTTTATTTCTCGCTATTGTGACATCATAACTCAATTCTACTTTATTTCTCACTATTGTGACATCATAACTCAATTCTGCTTTATTTCTCGCTATTGTGACATCATAACTCAATTCTGACTTTATTTCTCGCTATTGTGACATCATACCTCTCAATTCTGCTTTATTTCTCGCTATTGTGACATCATAACTCAATTCTGCTTTATTCCTCGCTATTGTGACATCATACCTCTCAATTCTGCTTTATTTCTCACTATTGTGACATCATAACTCAATTCTGCTTTATTTCTCACTATTGTGACATCATAACTCAATTCTGACTTTATTTCTCGCTATTGTGACATCATAACTCAATTCTACTTTATTTCTCGCTATTGTGACATCATAACTCAATTCTGCTTCATTTCTCGCTATTGTGACATCATAACTCATATCTGCTTTATTTCTCGCTATTGTGACATCATACCTCTCAATTCTGATTTATTTCTCGCTATTGTGACATCATAACTCAATTCTGCTTTATTTCTCGCTATTGTGACATCATAACTCAATTCTGCTTTATTTCTCGCTATTGTGACATCATAACTCAATTCTGCTTTATTTCTCACTATTGTGACATCATAACTCAATTCTGCTTTATTTCTCGCTATTGTGACATCATACCTCTCAATTCTGATTCATTTCTCGCTATTGTGACATCATAACTCAATTCTGCTTTATTTCTCGCTATTGTGACATCATAACTCAATTCTGCTTCATTTCTCGCTATTGTGACATCATAACTCAATTCTGCTTTATTTCTCGCTATTGTGACATCATAACTCAATTCTGACTTTATTTCTCGCTATTGTGACATCATAACTCAATTCTGACTTTATTTCTCGCTATTGTGACATCATACCTCTCAATTCTGCTTTATTTCTCGCTATTGTGACATCATAACTCAATTCTGCTTTATTTCTCACTATTGTGACATCATAACTCAATTCTGACTTTATTTCTCGCTATTGTGACATCATACCTCTCAATTCTGCTTTATTTCTCGCTATTGTGACATCATACCTCTCAATTCTGCTTTATTTCTCACTATTGTGACATCATAACCCAATTCTGACTTTATTTCTCGCTATTGTGACATCATAACTCAATTCTGCTTTATTTCTCGCCATTGTGACATCATACCTCTCAATTCTGACTTTATTTCTCGCTATTGTGACATCATAACTCAATTCTGCTTTATTTCTCGCTATTGTGACATCATACCTCTCAATTCTGCTTTATGTCTCGCAATTGTGACATCATACCTCTCAATTCTGCTTTATTTCTCGCTATTGTGACATCATAACTCAATTCTGACTTTATTTCTCACTATTGTGACATCATAACTCAATTCTGACTTTATTTCTCGCTATTGTGACATCATACCTCTCAATTCTGCTTTATTTCTCGCTATTGTGACATCATACCTCTCAATTCTGCTTTATTTCTCACTATTGTGACATCATAACTCAATTCTGACTTTATTTCTCGCTGTTGTGACATCATACCTCTCAATTCTGACTTTATTTCTCGCTATTGTGACATCATACCTCTCAATTCTGCTTTATTTCTCGCTATTGTGACATCATACCTCTCAATTCTGCTTTATTTCTCGCTATTGTGACATCATACCTCTCAATTCTGCTTTATTTCTCGCTATTGTGACATCATACCTCTCAATTCTGCTTTATTTCTCGCTATTGTGACATCATACCTCTCAATTCTGCTTTATTTCTCGCTATTGTGACATCATACCTCTCAATTCTGCTTTATTTCTCGCTATTGTGACATCATAACTCAATTCTGACTTTATTTCTCACTATTGTGACATCATAACTCAATTCTGACTTTATTTCTCGCTATTGTGACATCATAACTTAATTCTGACTTTATTTCTCACTATTGTGACATCATAACTCAATTCTGACTTTATTTCTCGCTATTGTGACATCATACCTCTCAATTCTGCTTTATTTCTCGCTATTGTGACATCATAACTCAATTCTACTTTATTTCTCACTATTGTGACATCATAACTCAATTCTGCTTTATTTCTCGCTATTGTGACATCATAACTCAATTCTGACTTTATTTCTCGCTATTGTGACATCATACCTCTCAATTCTGCTTTATTTCTCGCTATTGTGACATCATAACTCAATTCTGCTTTATTCCTCGCTATTGTGACATCATACCTCTCAATTCTGCTTTATTTCTCACTATTGTGACATCATATCTCAATTCTGCTTTATTTCTCACTATTGTGACATCATAACTCAATTCTGACTTTATTTCTCGCTATTGTGACATCATAACTCAATTCTACTTTATTTCTCGCTATTGTGACATCATAACTCAATTCTGCTTCATTTCTCGCTATTGTGACATCATAACTCATATCTGCTTTATTTCTCGCTATTGTGACATCATACCTCTCAATTCTGATTTATTTCTCGCTATTGTGACATCATAACTCAATTCTGCTTTATTTCTCGCTATTGTGACATCATAACTCAATTCTGCTTTATTTCTCGCTATTGTGACATCATAACTCAATTCTGCTTTATTTCTCACTATTGTGACATCATAACTCAATTCTGCTTTATTTCTCGCTATTGTGACATCATACCTCTCAATTCTGATTTATTTCTCGCTATTGTGACATCATAACTCAATTCTGCTTTATTTCTCGCTATTGTGACATCATAACTCAATTCTGCTTTATTTCTCGCTATTGTGACATCATAACTCAATTCTGCTTTATTTCTCGCTATTGTGACATCATAACTCAATTCTGACTTTATTTCTCGCTATTGTGACATCATAACTCAATTCTGACTTTATTTCTCGCTATTGTGACATCATACCTCTCAATTCTGCTTTATTTCTCGCTATTGTGACATCATAACTCAATTCTGACTTTATTTCTCGCTATTGTGACATCATACCTCTCAATTCTGCTTTGTTTCTCGCTATTGTGACATCATACCTCTCAATTCTGACTTTATTTCTCACTATTGTGACATCATAACCCAATTCTGACTTT
Organism: Opsariichthys bidens; assembly: GCA_037194245.1. NCBI lineage: Eukaryota > Metazoa > Chordata > Actinopteri > Cypriniformes > Xenocyprididae > Opsariichthys > Opsariichthys bidens. The sequence goes on along the minus strand of CM074285.1, from coordinate 25,833,920 downwards.
ATTTCTCGCTATTGTGACATCATAACTCAATTCTGCTTTATTTCTCGCCATTGTGACATCATACCTCTCAATTCTGACTTTATTTCTCGCTATTGTGACATCATAACTCAATTCTGCTTTATTTCTCGCTATTGTGACATCATACCTCTCAATTCTGCTTTATGTCTCGCAATTGTGACATCATACCTCTCAATTCTGCTTTATTTCTCGCTATTGTGACATCATAACTCAATTCTGACTTTATTTCTCACTATTGTGACATCATAACTCAATTCTGACTTTATTTCTCGCTATTGTGACATCATACCTCTCAATTCTGCTTTATTTCTCGCTATTGTGACATCATACCTCTCAATTCTGCTTTATTTCTCACTATTGTGACATCATAACTCAATTCTGACTTTATTTCTCGCTGTTGTGACATCATACCTCTCAATTCTGACTTTATTTCTCGCTATTGTGACATCATAACTCAATTCTGCTTTATTTCTCGCTATTGTGACGTCATACCTCTCAATTCTGCTTTATTTCTCGCTATTGTGACATCATACCTCTCAATTCTGCTTTATTTCTCGCTATTGTGACATCATAACTCAATTCTGACTTTATTTCTCACTATTGTGACATCATAACTCAATTCTGACTTTATTTCTCGCTATTGTGACATCATAACTTAATTCTGACTCTATTTCTCACTATTGTGACATCATAACTCAATTCTGACTTTATTTCTCGCTATTGTGACATCATACCTCTCAATTCTGCTTTATTTCTCGCTATTGTGACATCATAACTCAATTCTACTTTATTTCTCACTATTGTGACATCATAACTCAATTCTGCTTTATTTCTCGCTATTGTGACATCATAACTCAATTCTGACTTTATTTCTCGCTATTGTGACATCATACCTCTCAATTCTGCTTTATTTCTCGCTATTGTGACATCATAACTCAATTCTGCTTTATTCCTCGCTATTGTGACATCATACCTCTCAATTCTGCTTTATTTCTCACTATTGTGACATCATAACTCAATTCTGCTTTATTTCTCACTATTGTGACATCATAACTCAATTCTGACTTTATTTCTCGCTATTGTGACATCATAACTCAATTCTACTTTATTTCTCGCTATTGTGACATCATAACTCAATTCTGACTTTATTTCTCGCTATTGTGACATCATAACTCAATTCTGACTTTATTTCTCGCTATTGTGACATCATGACTCAATTCTGCTTTATTTTTCGCTATTGTGACATCATAACTCAATTCTGCATTATTTCTCGCTATTGTGACATCATAACTCAATTCTGCTTTATTTCTCGCCAATTTAACATCATAACTCATTTCTGACTATTTCTCGCAATTCTGCTTTATTTCTCACTATTGTCACATCATAACTCAATTCTGACTTTATTTCTCGCTATTGTGACATCATAACTCAATTCTGACTTTATTTCTCGCTATTGTGACATCATAACTCAATTCTGCTTTATTTCTCACTATTGTGACATCATAACTCAATTCTGCTTTATTTCTCGCCATTGTGACATCATAACTCAATTCTGCTTTATTTCTCGCCATTGTGACATCATAACTCATTTCTGACTATTTCTCGCAATTCTGCTTTATTTCTCACTATTGTGACATCATAACTCAATTCTGACTTTATTTCTCGCTATTGTGACATCATAACTCAATTCTGCTTTATTTCTCGCTATTGTGACATCATAACTCAATTCTGCTTTATTTCTCGCTATTGTGACATCATAACGCAATTCTGCTTTATTTCTCGCTATTGTGAAATCATAACTCAATTCTGACTTTATTTCTCGCTATTGTGACATCATACCTCTCAATTCTGCTTTATTTCTCGCTATTGTGACATCATAACTCAATTCTGACTTTATTTCTCGCTATTGTGACATCATAACTCAATTCTGCTTTATTTCTCGCTATTGTGAAATCATAACTCAATTCTGCTTTATGTTTCGCTATTGTGACATCATAACTCAATTCTGACTTTATTTCTCACTATTGTGACATCATAACTCAATTCTGACTTTATTTCTCGCTATTGTGACATCATAACTCAATTCTGCTTTATTTCTCGCTATTGTGACATCATACCTCTCAATTCTGCTTTATTTCTCGCTATTGTGACATCATAACTCAATTCTGCTTTATTTCTCGCTATTGTGACATCATAACTCAATTCTGACTTTATTTCTCGCTATTGTGACATCATAACTCAATTCTGCTTTATTTCTCGCTATTGTGACATCATACCTCTCAATTCTGCTTTATTTCTCGCTATTGTGACATCATAACTCAATTCTGCTTTATTTCTCGCTATTGTGACATCATAACTCAATTCTGACTTTATTTCTCACTATTGTGACATCATAACTCAATTCTGACTTTATTTCTCGCTATTGTGACATCATACCTCTCAATTCTGACTTTATTTCTCGCTATTGTGACATCATAACTCAATTCCGCTTTATTTCTCGCTATTGTGACATCATACCTCTCAATTCTGCTTTATTTCTCGCTATTGTGACATCATATCTTTCAATTCTGCTTTATTTCTCGCTATTGTGACATCATAACTCAATTCTGACTTTATTTCTCACTATTGTGACATCATAACTCAATTCTGACTTTATTTCTCGCTATTGTGACATCATACCTCTCAATTCTGCTTTATTTCTCGCTATTGTGACATCATAACTCAATTCTGCTTTATTTCTCGCTATTGTGACATCATAACTCAATTCTGCTTTATTTCTCGCTATTGTGACATCATAACTCAATTCTGCTTTATTTCTCGCTATTGTGACATCATAACTCAATTCTGCTTTATTTCTCGCTATTGTGACATCATAACTCAATTCTGCTTTATTTCTCGCTATTGTGACATCATAACTCAATTCTGACTTTATTTCTCGCTATTGTGACATCATAACTCAATTCTGACTTTATTTCTCGCTATTGTGACATCATACCTCTCAATTCTGCTTTATTTCTCGCTATTGTGACATCATAACTCAATTCTGCTTTATTTCTCACTATTGTGACATCATAACTCAATTCTGACTTTATTTCTCGCTATTGTGACATCATACCTCTCAATTCTGCTTTATTTCTCGCTATTGTGACATCATACCTCTCAATTCTGCTTTATTTCTCGCTATTGTGACATCATATCTTTCAATTCTGCTTTATTTCTCGCTATTGTGACATCATAACTCAATTCTGACTTTATTTCTCACTATTGTGACATCATAACTCAATTCTGACTTTATTTCTCGCTATTGTGACATCATACCTCTCAATTCTGCTTTATTTCTCGCTATTGTGACATCATAACTCAATTCTGCTTTATTTCTCGCTATTGTGACATCATAACTCAATTCTGCTTTATTTCTCGCTATTGTGACATCATAACTCAATTCTGCTTTATTTCTCGCTATTGTGACATCATAACTCAATTCTGCTTTATTTCTCGCTATTGTGACATCATAACTCAATTCTGCTTTATTTCTCGCTATTGTGACATCATAACTCAATTCTGACTTTATTTCTCGCTATTGTGACATCATAACTCAATTCTGACTTTATTTCTCGCTATTGTGACATCATACCTCTCAATTCTGCTTCATTTCTCGCTATTGTGACATCATAACTCAATTCTGCTTTATTTCTCACTATTGTGACATCATAACTCAATTCTGACTTTATTTCTCGCTATTGTGACATCATACCTCTCAATTCTGCTTTATTTCTCACTATTGTGACATCATAACCCAATTCTGACTTTATTTCTCGCTATTGTGACATCATACCTCTCAATTCTGACTTTATTTCTCGCTATTGTGACATCATGACTCAATTCTGCTTTATTTCTCGCTATTGTGACATCATAACTCAATTCTGACTTTATTTCTCACTATTGTGACATCATAACTCAATTCTGACTTTATTTCTCACTATTGTGACATCATGACTCAATTCTGCTTTATTTCTCGCTATTGTGACATCATAACTCAATTCTGACTTTATTTCTCACTATTGTGACATCATAACTCAATTCTGACTTTATTTCTCGCTATTGTGACATCATACCTCTCAATTCTGCTTTATTTCTCGCTATTGTGACATCATACCTCTCAATTCTGCTTTATTTCTCACTATTGTGACATCATAACTCAATTCTGACTTTATTTCTCACTATTGTGACATCATAACTCAATTCTGACTTTATTTCTCGCTATTGTGACATCATAACTTAATTCTGACTTTATTTCTCACTATTGTGACATCATAACTCAATTCTGCTTTATTTCTCGCTATTGTGACATCATACCTCTCAATTCTGCTTTATTTCTCGCTATTGTGACATCATAACTCAATTCTGCTTTATTTCTCACTATTGTGACATCATAACTCAATTCTGCTTTATTTCTCGCTATTGTGACATCATAACTCAATTCTGACTTTATTTCTCGCTATTGTGACATCATACCTCTCAATTCTGCTTTATTTCTCGCTATTGTGACATCATAACTCAATTCTGCTTTATTCCTCGCTATTGTGACATCATACCTCTCAATTCTGCTTTATTTCTCACTATTGTGACATCATAACCCAATTCTGACTTTATTTCTCGCTATTGTGACATCATAACTCAATTCTGACTTTATTTCTCGCTATTGTGACATCATACCTCTCAATTCTGCTTTATTTCTCACTATTGTGACATCATAACCCAATTCTGACTTTATTTCTCGCTATTGTGACATCATAACTCAATTCTGACTTTATTTCTCGCTATTGTGACATCATACCTCTCAATTCTGCTTTATTTCTCGCTATTGTGACATCATAACTCAATTCTGACTTTATTTCTCGCTATTGTGACATCATACCTCTCAATTCTGCTTTATTTCTCACTATTGTGACATCATAACCTAATTCTGACTTTATTTCTCGCTATTGTGACATCATACCTCTCAATTCTGCTTTATTTCTCGCTATTGTGACATCATAACTCAATTCTGACTTTATTTCTCACTATTGACATCATACCTCTCAATTCTGCTTTATTTCTCGCTATTGTGACATCATAACTCAATTCTGACTTTATTTCTCGCTATTGTGACATCAAACCTCTCAATTCTGCTTTATTCCTCGCTATTGTGACATCATAACTCAATTCTGCTTTATTTCTCTCTATTGTGACATCATAACTCAATTCTGCTTTATTTCTCACTATTGTGACATCATAACCCAATTCTGACTTTATTTCTCGCTATTGTGACATCAAACCTCTCAATTCTGCTTTATTCCTCGCTATTGTGACATCATAACTCAATTCTGCTTTATTTCTCGCTATTGTGACATCATAACTCAATTCTGCTTTATTTCTCGCTATTGTGACATCATAACTCAATTCTGCTTTATTTCTCACTATTGTGACATCATAACTCAATTCTGACTTTATTTCTCGCTATTGTGACATCATAACTCAATTCTGACTTTATTTCTCGCTATTGTGACATCATAACTCAATTCTGCTTTATTTCTCACTATTGTGACATCATAACTCAATTCTGACTTTATTTCTCGCTATTGTGACATCATACCTCTCAATTCTGCTTTATTTCTCGCTATTGTGACATCATAACTCAATTCTGCTTTATTTCTCGCTATTGTGACATCATAACTCAATTCTGCTTTATTTCTCGCTATTGTGACATCATAACTCAATTCTGCTTTATTTCTCGCTATTGTGACATCATAACTCAATTCTGACTTTATTTCTCGCTATTGTGACATCATAACTCAATTCTGACTTTATTTCTCGCTATTGTGACATCATAACTCAATTCTGCTTTATTTCTCACTATTGTGACATCATAACTCAATTCTGACTTTATTTCTCGCTATTGTGACATCATACCTCTCAATTCTGCTTTATTTCTCGCTATTGTGACATCATACCTCTCAATTCTGCTTTATTTCTCGCTATTGTGACATCATATCTTTCAATTCTGCTTTATTTCTCGCTATTGTGACATCATAACTCAATTCTGACTTTATTTCTCACTATTGTGACATCATAACTCAATTCTGACTTTATTTCTCGCTATTGTGACATCATACCTCTCAATTCTGCTTTATTTCTCGCTATTGTGACATCATAACTCAATTCTGCTTTATTTCTCGCTATTGTGACATCATAACTCAATTCTGCTTTATTTCTCGCTATTGTGACATCATAACTCAATTCTGCTTTATTTCTCGCTATTGTGACATCATAACTCAATTCTGCTTTATTTCTCGCTATTGTGACATCATAACTCAATTCTGACTTTATTTCTCGCTATTGTGACATCATAACTCAATTCTGACTTTATTTCTCGCTATTGTGACATCATACCTCTCAATTCTGCTTCATTTCTCGCTATTGTGACATCATAACTCAATTCTGCTTTATTTCTCACTATTGTGACATCATAACTCAATTCTGACTTTATTTCTCGCTATTGTGACATCATACCTCTCAATTCTGCTTTATTTCTCACTATTGTGACATCATAACCCAATTCTGACTTTATTTCTCGCTATTGTGACATCATACCTCTCAATTCTGACTTTATTTCTCGCTATTGTGACATCATGACTCAATTCTGCTTTATTTCTCGCTATTGTGACATCATAACTCAATTCTGACTTTATTTCTCACTATTGTGACATCATAACTCAATTCTGACTTTATTTCTCACTATTGTGACATCATGACTCAATTCTGCTTTATTTCTCGCTATTGTGACATCATAACTCAATTCTGACTTTATTTCTCACTATTGTGACATCATAACTCAATTCTGACTTTATTTCTCGCTATTGTGACATCATACCTCTCAATTCTGCTTTATTTCTCGCTATTGTGACATCATACCTCTCAATTCTGCTTTATTTCTCACTATTGTGACATCATAACTCAATTCTGACTTTATTTCTCACTATTGTGACATCATAACTCAATTCTGACTTTATTTCTCGCTATTGTGACATCATAACTTAATTCTGACTTTATTTCTCACTATTGTGACATCATAACTCAATTCTGCTTTATTTCTCGCTATTGTGACATCATACCTCTCAATTCTGCTTTATTTCTCGCTATTGTGACATCATAACTCAATTCTGCTTTATTTCTCACTATTGTGACATCATAACTCAATTCTGCTTTATTTCTCGCTATTGTGACATCATAACTCAATTCTGACTTTATTTCTCGCTATTGTGACATCATACCTCTCAATTCTGCTTTATTTCTCGCTATTGTGACATCATAACTCAATTCTGCTTTATTCCTCGCTATTGTGACATCATAACCCAATTCTGACTTTATTTCTCGCTATTGTGACATCATACCTCTCAATTCTGCTTTATTTCTCACTATTGTGACATCATAACCCAATTCTGACTTTATTTCTCGCTATTGTGACATCATAACTCAATTCTGACTTTATTTCTCGCTATTGTGACATCATACCTCTCAATTCTGCTTTATTTCTCACTATTGTGACATCATAACCCAATTCTGACTTTATTTCTCGCTATTGTGACATCATAACTCAATTCTGCTTTATTTCTCGCTATTGTGACATCATAACTCAATTCTGCTTTATTTCTCGCTATTGTGACATCATAAATCAATTCTGACTTTATTTCTCGCTATTGTGACATCATAACTCAATTCTGACTTTATTTCTCGCTATTGTGACATCATAACTCAATTCTGCTTTATTTCTCACTATTGTGACATCATAACTCAATTCTGACTTTATTTCTCGCTATTGTGACATCATACCTCTCAATTCTGCTTTATTTCTCGCTATTGTGACATCATACCTCTCAATTCTGCTTTATTTCTCGCTATTGTGACATCATATCTTTCAATTCTGCTTTATTTCTCGCTATTGTGACATCATAACTCAATTCTGACTTTATTTCTCACTATTGTGACATCATAACTCAATTCTGACTTTATTTCTCGCTATTGTGACATCATACCTCTCAATTCTGCTTTATTTCTCGCTATTGTGACATCATAACTCAATTCTGCTTTATTTCTCGCTATTGTGACATCATAACTCAATTCTGCTTTATTTCTCGCTATTGTGACATCATAACTCAATTCTGCTTTATTTCTCGCTATTGTGACATCATAACTCAATTCTGCTTTATTTCTCGCTATTGTGACATCATAACTCAATTCTGACTTTATTTCTCGCTATTGTGACATCATAACTCAATTCTGACTTTATTTCTCGCTATTGTGACATCATACCTCTCAATTCTGCTTCATTTCTCGCTATTGTGACATCATAACTCAATTCTGCTTTATTTCTCACTATTGTGACATCATAACTCAATTCTGACTTTATTTCTCGCTATTGTGACATCATACCTCTCAATTCTGCTTTATTTCTCACTATTGTGACATCATAACCCAATTCTGACTTTATTTCTCGCTATTGTGACATCATACCTCTCAATTCTGACTTTATTTCTCGCTATTGTGACATCATGACTCAATTCTGCTTTATTTCTCGCTATTGTGACATCATAACTCAATTCTGACTTTATTTCTCACTATTGTGACATCATAACTCAATTCTGACTTTATTTCTCACTATTGTGACATCATGACTCAATTCTGCTTTATTTCTCGCTATTGTGACATCATAACTCAATTCTGACTTTATTTCTCACTATTGTGACATCATAACTCAATTCTGACTTTATTTCTCGCTATTGTGACATCATACCTCTCAATTCTGCTTTATTTCTCGCTATTGTGACATCATACCTCTCAATTCTGCTTTATTTCTCACTATTGTGACATCATAACTCAATTCTGACTTTATTTCTCACTATTGTGACATCATAACTCAATTCTGACTTTATTTCTCGCTATTGTGACATCATAACTTAATTCTGACTTTATTTCTCACTATTGTGACATCATAACTCAATTCTGCTTTATTTCTCGCTATTGTGACATCATACCTCTCAATTCTGCTTTATTTCTCGCTATTGTGACATCATAACTCAATTCTGCTTTATTTCTCACTATTGTGACATCATAACTCAATTCTGCTTTATTTCTCGCTATTGTGACATCATAACTCAATTCTGACTTTATTTCTCGCTATTGTGACATCATACCTCTCAATTCTGCTTTATTTCTCGCTATTGTGACATCATAACTCAATTCTGCTTTATTCCTCGCTATTGTGACATCATACCTCTCAATTCTGCTTTATTTCTCACTATTGTGACATCATAACCCAATTCTGACTTTATTTCTCGCTATTGTGACATCATAACTCAATTCTGACTTTATTTCTCGCTATTGTGACATCATACCTCTCAATTCTGCTTTATTTCTCACTATTGTGACATCATAACCCAATTCTGACTTTATTTCTCGCTATTGTGACATCATAACTCAATTCTGACTTTATTTCTCGCTATTGTGACATCATACCTCTCAATTCTGCTTTATTTCTCGCTATTGTGACATCATAACTCAATTCTGACTTTATTTCTCGCTATTGTGACATCATACCTCTCAATTCTGCTTTATTTCTCACTATTGTGACATCATAACCTAATTCTGACTTTATTTCTCGCTATTGTGACATCATAACCTAATTCTGACTTTATTTCTCGCTATTGTGACATCATACCTCTCAATTCTGCTTTATTTCTCGCTATTGTGACATCATAACTCAATTCTGACTTTATTTCTCACTATTGTGACATCATACCTCTCAATTCTGCTTTATTTCTCGCTATTGTGACATCATAACTCAATTCTGACTTTATTTCTCGCTATTGTGACATCAAACCTCTCAATTCTGCTTTATTCCTCGCTATTGTGACATCATAACTCAATTCTGCTTTATTTCTCTCTATTGTGACATCATAACTCAATTCTGCTTTATTTCTCACTATTGTGACATCATAACCCAATTCTGACTTTATTTCTCGCTATTGTGACATCAAACCTCTCAATTCTGCTTTATTCCTCGCTATTGTGACATCATAACTCAATTCTGCTTTATTTCTCGCTATTGTGACATCATACCTCTCAATTCTGCTTTATTCCTCGCTATTGTGACATCATAACTCAATTCTGCTTTATTTCTCGCTATTGTGACATCATAACTCAATTCTGCTTTATTTCTCGCTATTGTGACATCATAACTCAATTCTGCTTTATTTCTCACTATTGTGACATCATAACTCAATTCTGACTTTATTTCTCGCTATTGTGACATCATAACTCAATTCTGACTTTATTTCTCGCTATTGTGACATCATAACTCAATTCTACTTTATTTCTTGCTATTGTGACATCATAACTCAATTCTGACTTTATTTCTCGCTATTGTGACATCATAACTCAATTCTGACTTTATTTCTCGCTATTGTGACATCATAACTCAATTCTGCTTTATTTCTCGCTGTTGTGACATCATAACTCAATTCTGCTTTATGTTTCGCTATTGTGACATCATAACTCAATTCTGACTTTATTTCTCGTTATTGTGACATCATAACTCAATTCTGACTTTATTTCTCACTATTGTGACATCATAACTCAATTCTGCTTTATTTCTCGCTATTGTGACATCATAACTCAAATCTGCTTAATTTCTCGCTATTGTGACATCATAACTCAATTCTGCTTTATTTCTCACTATTGTGACATCATAACTCAATTCTGACTTTATTTCTCGCTATTGTGACATCATAACTCAATTCTGACTTTATTTCTCGCTATTGTGACATCATAACTCAATTCTGACTTTATTTCTCGCTATTGTGACATCATAACTCAATTCTGCTTTATTTTTCGCTATTGTGACATCATAACTCAATTCTGCTTTATTTCTCGCTATTGTGACATCATAACTCAATTCTGCTTTATTTCTTGCTATTGTGACATCATAACTCAATTCTGACTTTATTTCTCGGTATTGTGACATCATAACTCAATTCTACTTTATTTCTCGCTATTGTGACATCATAACTCAATTCTGCTTTATTTCTCGCTGTTGTGACATCATAACTCAATTCTGCTTTATTTTTCGCTATTGTGACATCATAACTCAATTCTGCTTTATTTCTCGCTATTGTGACATAACTCAATTCTGCTTTATTTCTCGCTATTGTGATATCATAACTCAATTCTGACTTTATTTCTCGCCATTGTGACATCATAACTCATTTCTGACTATTTCTCGCAATTCTGCTTTATTTCTCACTATTGTGACATCATAACTCAATTCTGCTTTATTTCTTGCTATTGTGACATCATAACTCAATTATGCTTTATTTCTCGCTATTGTGACATCATAACTCAATTCTGACTTTATTTCTCGCTATTGTGACATCATAACTCAATTCTGCTTTATTTCTCGCTATTGTGACATCATAACTCAATTCTGCTTTATTTCTCGCTATTGTGACATCATAACTCAATTCTGCTTTATTTCTCGCTATTGTGACATCATAACTCAATTCTGCTTTATTTCTCGCTATTGTGACATCATAACTCAATTCTGCTTTATTTCTCGCTATTGTGACATCATAACTCAATTCTGCTTTATTTCTCGCTATTGTGAAATCATAACTCAATTCTGCTTTATTTCTCGCTATTGTGACATCATAACTCAATTCTGCTTTATTTCTCGCTATTGTGACATCATAACTCAATTCTGCTTTATTTCTCGCTATTGTGACATCATAACTCAATTCTGCTTTATTTCTCGCTATTGTGACATCATAACTCAATTCTGACTTTTTTCCTCGCTATTGTGACATCATAACTCAATTCTGCTTTATTTCTCGCTATTGTGACATCATAACTCAATTCTGCTTTATTTCTCGCTATTGTGACATCATACCTCTCAATTCTGCTTTATTTCTCGCTATTGTGACATCATAACTCAATTCTGACTTTTTTCCTCGCTATTGTGACATCATAACTCAATTCTGCTTTATTTCTCGCTATTGTGACATCATAACTCAATTCTGCTTTATTTCTCGCTATTGTGACATCATAACTCAATTCTGCTTTATTTCTCGCTATTGTGACATCATAACTCAATTCTGCTTTATTTCTCGCTATTGTGACATCATAACTCAATTCTGCTTTATTTCTCACTATTGTGACATCATAACTCAATTCTGCTTTATTTCTCACTATTGTGACATCATAACTCAATTCTGCTTTATTTCTCGCCATTGTGACATCATAACTCAATTCTTCTTTATTTCTCACTATTGTGACATCATAACTCAATTCTGCTTTATTTCTCGCTATTGTGACATCATAACTCAATTCTGCTTTATTTCTCGCCATTGTGACATCATACCTCTCAATTCTGAATTTATTTCTCACTATTGTGACATCATAACTCAATTCTGCTTTATTTCTCGCTATTGTGACATCATAACTCAATTCTGCTTTATTTCTCGCCATTGTGACATCATAACTCAATTCTTCTTTTTTTCTCACTATTGTGACATCATAACTCAATTCTGCTTTATTTCTCGCTATTGTGACATCATAACTCAATTCTGCTTTATTTCTCGCCATTGTGACATCATAACTCAATTCTTCTTTATTTCTCACTATTGTGACATCATAACTCAATTCTGCTTTATTTCTCGCTATTGTGACATCATAACTCAATTCTGCTTTATTTCTCGCCATTGTGACATCATAACTCAATTCTGCTTTATTTCTCGCTATTGTGACATCATAACTCAATTCTGCTTTATTTCTCGCTATTGTGACATCATAACTCAATTCTGCTTTATTTCTCGCTATTGTGACATCATAACTCAATTCTGCTTTATTTCTCGCTATTGTGACATCATAACTCAATTCTGACTTTTTTCCTCGCTATTGTGACATCATACCTCTCAATTCTGACTTTATTTCTCACTATTGTGACATCATAACTCAATTCTGCTTTATTTCTCGCTATTGTGACATCATAACTCAATTCTGCTTTATTTCTCGCTATTGTGACATCATACCTCTCAATTCTGCTTTATTTCTCGCTATTGTGACATCATAACTCAATTCTGACTTTTTTCCTCGCTATTGTGACATCATAACTCAATTCTGCTTTATTTCTCGCTATTGTGACATCATAACTCAATTCTGCTTTATTTCTCGCTATTGTGACATCATACCTCTCAATTCTGCTTTATTTCTCGCTATTGTGACATCATAACTCAATTCTGCTTTATTTCTCGCTATTGTGACATCATAACTCAATTCTGCTTTATTTCTCGCTATTGTGACATCATAACTCAATTCTGCTTTATTTCTCGCTATTGTGACATCATAACTCAATTCTGCTTTATTTCTCACTATTGTGACATCAAAACTCAATTCTGCTTTATTTCTCACTATTGTGACATCATAACTCAATTCTGCTTTATTTCTCGCCATTGTGACATCATAACTCAATTCTTCTTTATTTCTCACTATTGTGACATCATAACTCAATTCTGCTTTATTTCTCGCTATTGTGACATCATAACTCAATTCTGCTTCATTTCTCGCCATTGTGACATCATACCTCTCAATTCTGAATTTATTTCTCACTATTGTGACATCATAACTCAATTCTGCTTTATTTCTCGCTATTGTGACATCATAACTCAATTCTGCTTTATTTCTCGCCATTGTGACATCATAACTCAATTCTTCTTTTTTTCTCACTATTGTGACATCATAACTCAATTCTGCTTTATTTCTCACTATTGTGACATCATAACTCAATTCTGCTTTATTTCTCGCCATTGTGACATCATAACTCAATTCTTCTTTTTTTCTCACTATTGTGACATCATAACTCAATTCTGCTTTATTTCTCGCTATTGTGACATCATAACTCAATTCTGCTTCATTTCTCGCCATTGTGACATCATAACTCAATTCTTCTTTATTTCTCACTATTGTGACATCATAACTCAATTCTGCTTTATTTCTCGCTATTGTGACATCATAACTCAATTCTGCTTTATTTCTCGCCATTGTGACATCATACCTCTCAATTCTGAATTTATTTCTCACTATTGTGACATCATAACTCAATTCTGCTTTATTTCTCACTATTGTGACATCATAACTCAATTCTGCTTTATTTCTCGCCATTGTGACATCATAACTCAATTCTGCTTTATTTCTCACTATTGTGACATCATAACTCAATTCTTCTTTATTTCTCGCCATTGTGACATCATACCTCTCAATTCTGAATTTATTTCTCACTATTGTGACATCATAACTCAATTCTGCTTTATTTCTCGCCATTGTGACATCATACCTCTCAATTCTGAATTTATTTCTCACTATTGTGACATCATAACTCAATTCTGCTTTATTTCTCACTATTGTGACATCATAACTCAATTCTGCTTTATTTCTCGCCATTGTGACATCATAACTCAATTCTGCTTTATTTCTCACTATTGTGACATCATAACTCAATTCTTCTTTATTTCTCGCCATTGTGACATCATACCTCTCAATTCTGAATTTATTTCTCACTATTGTGACATCATAACTCAATTCTGCTTTATTTCTCGCCATTGTGACATCATACCTCTCAATTCTGAATTTATTTCTCACGATTGTGAGGTCAATTCTGAGAAAAGTCGTCAGAATTGTGAGTTGTAAACTCACAGCTGCCTTTTTTATTTAGAGCCGTAAACAAGCTTCCATATTAAACAGATGCAAGAAAGAAAACCAAGTCAAATCTCCATGTATGTGTTAGCAATATGCAAACAAATGCAAAACAGAAGACCAGTTACCAGTCAGCCATCACAACTCATCAGACAAACATCACAATGAATGCCAAACATTCTATCAGTGGAATTCTTTGGGAACCTTTCAAATTTAAATGAAAAACTGAAAAAAAGGCTGAGACTTAAATTTTAAAATAATTTTCAGAGTGTTTAGTTATTGACATATATTTCCAAAATATTAAAAGAAAAATATCTTACAATTACCTATGTAACAGGCTGAATTGTTGAAAATCACGAATGCAGTCAACACCACAATAATTAAAAATGACTAATTACATATATATATACACACATTTATATAAAATATGCAAACATTTAAAATGCTAAAAAAAGACATCTGTGATCTTGGCTACTGAACCATCGGCAGGTTAACTGGTCTCACTTGAGCTTGTTGATTTGTAATGGGTCAAAAATGTATTTCGCTCCATCTGTGGCTTTTCCACGCAGGGTGAAGAGCTCAGATTAGAGGACGTGTGGAAACTTGGAAGCACGGAAACTTGCTCTGATCCAGACGGGAGGCCACACAATCTCTCTCTTTCTCAACACGGGCCATTAGCATTAGAAAAGGAGAGCGAGTGGGGAAAGAGTGTTTTTGAGCATCTGTGGAGAAATTGTTCATGGAAAACAGCAGACAATGTACAAAAGGAGGGTGGGAGCTACACAAACTTGAGGTCTCTGAAAAAACAGACCTTGAAAAACAAAATGCCTCCACATTTATTTCAATCAATTGTGAACTGCAGTTTGGTTTAAAAAATTAAAAAATAACAAGAACACTTGTAGTTAAAACAAGCCTGCTTTGAATTCACCAGCATATGCAGGTGCAGCTCTTACGGCAAACCTACGCAGACAGTGTCAAAGGAAGAAAAACATTGGGATAATGTGGGATGAGTCTCTGTGGTATATCCAAACTGAGACCGAGATCAGCCAAAATCATAATTGTAACCATATAAACCACTTGGAAATGTCAGAGATCTGCTTTTGCAGCCATTCCCACTCTTTTCAAGGATTTTATTTTATGCAACATATGCTTAAAAGTTGGGATGAAATGACATTTGCAACCTATTAAACTCGGATCATTTGACTTACACTAGCGTTCAATAATTCCGGGTCAGTCAGACCTAGTAATGTTTTTAAAAGAAGTTTATTCTGCTCACCAAGGCTGCTTTTATTTGATATATTAAAAATATTATTACAATTTAAATAAGTGTTTTCTATGTGTTAAAATGTAATTTATATCCTGTGATCAAAGCTGAATTAATCATTTCTCCAGTCTTCAGTGTCACATGATCCTTCAGAAATCGTTCTGATATGATGATTTGATGCTCAAGAAACATTTCTGATTATTATCACTGTTGAAAGCAGATGTGCCGATTCATATTTTTTCATACATTTTAAAAGAAAGTTCAAAGGAACAGCATTTATTTGAAACTTTTTAGTGTTGCTTTTGATCAACTGAATGCTTCCTTGCGGAATAAACTAATTAATTTCAACACACCAAACTTTGTCTTTGACCTCAAACTTTTGAATGGTAGAGTAACAGATTGTTTCAACCCCCGTCTTGTTTTCAGTAAAATTATCTAAAAATCCTTAAAACAAGACATTTACTTGATGAGCAAACATATTTAGACAGAGAATATGTTAAAGTATTTGTGCTTAAAATGGGACAACCAATTCCTTAAGTAAATTTAGCTTGTTTTGTAGACATTAAAGGGTTACTTCACCTAAAAATGTAAAGTTCTGTCATTAATTCCTCTCCCTCATGTCGTTCTACACCCGTAAGATCTTCGTTCATCTTCAGAACACAAAGGAAGATATTTTTGATGAAATCCGATGGTTCAGTGAGTCTCTATTGACAGATAATGAACACTTTCAGATGCACGGTATTTAAAAACGGTTCATGTGAGTACAGTGCTTCAACCTTAATATTATAAAGTGACAAAAAAAACAAAATAGCGACTTTATTCAACAATATCTAGTGATGGCCGATTTCAAAACACTGATTCATGAAGCTTTACGAATCTTTTGTTGCGAATCAGTGATTCGGTTCACGTATCAAACTGCCAAAGTTATGACTCTTATGACTCTGAAATCACGTGACTTTGGCGATCTGAATCACTGATTCGAAACAAAAGATTCGTAAAGCTTCATGAATCAGTGTTTTGAAATCGCCCATCACTAGATATTGTTGAAAAGTCATTATTTAGTTTTTTTGACGCACAAAAAGTATTCTCGTCGCTTTATAATATTAATGTTGAACCACTGTACTCACATGACCTGTTTTAAATATGTTTCAGTGCATCTGAAAGTGTTCATTATCTGTCAATAGAGACTCACTGAACCATCGGATTTCATCAAAAATATCTTCATTTGTGTTCTTTACACAATTTTATTTTTATAGCTCTGTTTTGGTGATTTGTCTTCATCAGTACTTACGGTCTGTGGATTCATCTTTCCAGTCATGAGGTCTAGCAGGTCAGAGTCGGCCATGGCAATAGTGCAGTCTGCTTTCTTTTCTGAAAGACATTCAAACATTGTCATTGTTACTAGTGGAGATCTAATTCCTGATATCAAGAGATAACATTTTAAGTAGTGAAAATGTAATTGATATCACAAGTTCATATCCTGAGAATGAATAAAAGTCAGCTTGCCATACACATGGCCAGGAGTTGGGATTCATGACATTGACATGTCTGATTTTGACCCCAGGAAAATGCATCTAAATCCAGGTGATCCCTTACATCATTGTTATTTATCACCCAGCCCAAAACTTATTAAAGCATAACGGCAATACAGACATAACATTATTACTTAACGTAAAGCTGCTTGGAAACAATGTGTGAAGCGCTAATGAACTTGACTTCAAGACGGGAAAAAAAAGTGACAAAGACATCAATGCAAGTTCTGGGGCCTCATTTATAAAAAAAAAAAAAAAAAAAGTCTACAGACTTCATCCTAAAAGCGGATGTACGCACACAAGTTTTCAGAAAACCATGCATACACCAGAACCTGCGCAGAAATCCCTTTATAAATCCCAGTCGGCGGAAGATTGTCCGTACGTGCATTTCCTCCCGAAATCACCATATATGGAGCTCACAACTCCAAGTTTTACTACGCATAACCTCATCTGCAAATAATTTCCATGCATATTCCCATCCACGTGACACCGTTGATAACACCGTCAAGCACAAGACATGGGGAAATGTTACATACGGACTATAAATGCCATTTGTGTCATGCATATTACTAAAAATCATCTAATGTCTTTGTTGTTTTAAAATAAATATCTCAAAATATCCAAAATTGTAGGTATAAAATAGCTTGCATCTCAGATAAAGTTTTTAGAATAGGGTTGATAGAATAGTATCTTAATTGTTTTAAACAATTCGAATCAAATCGAAGTCAGTTTTGCTGATAAGGTGAACATCTTTTAGGATGTTTAGGCTATTTTAGAGGAAACAGAGAGGCTTACTTATTTATTGCAGAGCACAATTGACGCAGCATTCAAGTATTTTAAAAAGGAAACGTACAAATCTTAGCGTTTTCTTCAAGTTGTATCCTTCAAATACAGTGATATTTTTCATAATTGTTTAAAGACGCCTGTGCAGACATCAACCCTTCCTCCAGCTGCGGTTGTACAGTAAGATATAATCATTGAACCTGTTCAAACTGGACAATATAGACCGTCGAACTCAGCAGTCCCTTTCACTATATCGAAGTAAGTGTACATCCCTGATCATGAAATGAGGAATTATTGTGCTCCTATCACTCCTCACTGTCGCAGGAAAAGTGATCAAAAGCAGCACATCCACTATCTAAATCCATATTATTTTTGTTTATCTTCTGACTTTATGTAATTTAAGGGCTTATCACCATTAATAAGAGTGGAATATTAATGTAAATGTGTAAAATCCTTCTGTTTACTTCATCACTTTTCTCACTCTAGTAAAAGTGTCCGTACGCATGGATCAGAGTTTGCGTGAAGGTGCGCAAATTTTCCCGTCAAGTTTGTTTTTATAAATCTTTTGCGTAAGAAGCAACGTATGCCTCTTTCAGGGCATGTTTTGTGGTTATAAATGAGTTTGTAACACAGTTCGTAAAGGTGGGAAGAAGGAGGCGGGAACCGGCGAACAATCCACAAGTTTTAATAAACAAATAAACCAAAAATCAAACAAAAAGTAGAAGGGCGGCAGTTCCTCACGGCGACTGCCGGCCACACAAACAAAATAAAACACAACATAAAGTCCAGGCCTGGTCCTCTCTCGTCCTTCACTGTCGTCGCTCCTCTTTTATGCTTCCGGAGCTCCTCCGTGAGAGACACGAGACCGGTGTAGCGCGCAGCTGACGCTCATTATCTCTTGCGTCACCGGCCTCGCGCTGTTCCCTCACGGCTCTCGCCCGCCCTGCTCGTCACAGAGTTGTTTCAATGTATTTTTTTTATAGAACACAAGGTTCATCATAATTGATGTTTTTTTTTAATAAACACTGACAAAAAAAAAAAAAAATCTGATAACGGTTCGCAGTTTTCAGAAAGACATGAAAATGTCAAACTTCTACTGGGGAAAATATCAAACAACAGCTATTTTCGTGTAAAATAACTGGTCCACCTGGTACAGATGCGTCCATCACTAGACATTGATGAAGAACTTGGAAAGGTCAGCTGTTCGCAGCTGTTCGCAGCATCTGCATCCTCGCCCTGAGTTTATAACAGACTCACCGGCATCATTGTGAACGGAGCCTTTTCCGTTCTTAACGTCAACGATCCAGGTGGCTTCCTTTCCGTCCGGCCCGTCCTTCACCTTGAAGGCAAACACACCTCCGATCTTTTTCACAAACTGCTCTCCGTCCTGCACACACACACACACACAGAGGTCAGAGAGGTCATCAGTTACTCACCCACCATAAACTGTGTGAACCACAGCTAAACTTAAATGGAGAGATAACGTTTCTTCCCCTCAAACAGACATTTTATTTTGAGCCGTTTTTTTTTTTATATACATTATATGGTCACACTTTACAATAAAGGTTTCATTAGTTAAGTACATTAGTTAACACAACCCAGGTATGAATAATAATTCTATAGCATTTATTAACTTTAATCTCAACATTTACTACCATCAAAAGTTAACGCACTGTGAACTAACATGAACAGGTTACATGAATGTTTTAACTGACATTAACAAAGGCTGTAAAAATATATTGCTCATTGTTTGTTTATGTTAGTTAGCGCATTGACTAGGGCTGTCGAGCAATTTAAATTTTAATCTAATTAATTACAAGATGTGGAGATTAATTAATCGTACGTCAAATTTGGCTGAGAAATTACCCTCGAAAGATAAAAGTCATTATTGTGTTAAATAATAAAAGAATTAAATAGACATTACAAAAAGTAGCTATAGAAAAAAAAATTATTTGATTCAAGAACTTTTCCAGCTTCATCAACAATGAGGGTGAGTAAATGATGATAAAACATTCATTTTTGGGTGAACTATACCTTTAATGGGTTTTATTAAATTTTTCATAAAGTTTATTTTTAGATTACGGAAAAATGATTTTTTTTTTTAAAAACTAAAACTGCCAGTAGGTGTCAGTAAATGTCTAAATGAATAAGTCACTGAGTCATTCATTCATTAGATTCGTTTAAACGGCTGATTCATTCAGGAATGAAGTAAATGGCTCTCTTTATGAATGAGTCATTGAATCATTGATTCACCCGATTGATTCGCTCAAAACGCAAATTCATTCAGAAATTAAACACTGCTGTGTGTTGCTCGGAGACGCACAACAATATTTTCGTTGAGCAAAACTGTTGTATAAAATCAATCTCACATTTGCACTCAAAACCAGCAATTTTTTTATTTAAAGGGCTAGTTCACCCAAAAATTAAAATTATCCCACAATTTATTCACTCTCAAGCCATCCTAGGGGTATATGACTATCTTCTTAAATTATAAAATATTCTTGCTCTTCCAAGCTTTACAATAGCACTGCTGATTTTGATTTGAAGTCCAAAAAAGTGCATCCATCCATCATAAAAATAATCCATATGACTCCAGAGGGTTAATAAACGAGCGAAGGGGTGGGAAAAATATCCATATTTAAATATTTATAAACTATAATGACTAGCTTCCGGCAGACCCACTACGCAAGTTGAGTTTTGCCGAATTCGTGACCTCTGACCTGACGTATTAATGAATGCGAAGCGCAAAGGATAGAGAAAAACAAACACCGGTCATGAGTTAGAATTCTAAAATGAGAATTTTTAAATAATGCGAGAGGATTTCAACATAAGAGAAGAGGAGCTTGAGTTTGTTACCCAGCTTACGATACTCCTACATCCCAAATCAGAAGTTACTCTGTTTGCGTAACTAGTTATTTTAGTATAGAGTTTTAAATATGGATATTTTTCCTTACAAAAACCATCACTTCAGAAGGCCTTTACTAACCACCCGGTGTCGTATGGATTACTTTCATGATGGATGAATGAGCTTTTTTTGACTTCAAAATCAGAAAAGCACCATTCACTACCATTATAAAGCTTGGAGAGTAAGAATATTATTTAACATATCTCTGATTGTAGATATGCACTCCTAGGATGATTTTAACCTTGAAAACAAAGTGATAAAACAGTGGCATTGGAAACAAACATTTATTGCACATGCTTGCTTTTTACACAAACCAGAACAGTTTTTAACAGCTGAAAAACAACAGCGAAACGTGGCGCTCGTAACACAAACCGTCTCGCTCGGCCTTCCAGCCTGGGTGAGCGACGCATTATATATCCTCGTAAAAATTACACACTGTATTGCAGAGTGTAATGGAGCAAAACTGATCTGAAAGCACATCGGTTTTTCCCCCCAGAGTGCTCCTGTGTGTAATAGAGGCTGTTATTTAAGTAACTTTTTTGGCAGGAGCTGAAATGTGCCGCTAGTGAAGAGATTATCAGCGTCTCGCCTCTCAAGAGGGTGAGAGTGTCACGGATGAACAACAACAAACACGTTTCATTTACACGCATCTAACAGAACCCAGACTGAACCAGATGAGTAAACGAGGGCTTTAATTGGTTAGTTCAAACAAAGATTAAAATTGCATGTGGATCCAAACCCATCCGAACGGATACAAACACCGTCAAGCTCCAAAAAGTCAGCATAAAAGTAGATGATACCACCATTACAAGTTATCTGAATTCATAATGTCTGTAAACATTTTCAGAGAGGAAAAAAAAAAGGATTTAATATATTTTATTTACATTAATATAATTTGATCATTTCATTCTGCTTTCTGAGATTAATTGCAATGATTTAATTATTGCTTTATTGTTTTGAAGAAGAAAATACATTTTGTACAAGTTTAACGGAAAAAATAAATACAATTAATAATTGTTCATCTCAATTTGCATGTTATATAAAAAAATAAATGATTTAATTCTGGAAACAAACATTGTCTTTAACATATGACACAATATTTTTCTCACATAGAATAAACGAATTTTAATGTGAGATAATGGATGATTTTATAATTTTAGGAAAAAGTTTGAAAACCTCTGATGTTTGCTACCGTTTATTTGATTTTTGTAGCTTAACAATATTGACACACTTCCGTTCGAATTTGGAAGCCGGTAAGTCTCTTCTGCTCATCGAGGCTGGATTTATTTGATTAAAAAAAAAAAAAAAATTATGAAATATTATTACAATTCAAAAGAACTGTTTTCTATGTGTATATATTTTAAAAATATAATTTATTCCTGTGATCAAAAGTGAATTTTTACTCCAGTCCTCAGTGTCACATGATCCTTCAGAAATCATTCTGATATGATGATTTGATGCTCAAGAATGATGTTAAAAACAGTTATGCTGCTTCATATTTTTGTGGAAACTGTGATACATTTTTGGTTTTGATGAATAGAAAGTTCAAAGAAAATATATCTTGCAAAAATCTCCTTGGAAGAATACGTGGAAATTATTCCTGTAAACCCAGATGACGAGGCTGAGCAGGTACAGGCACAGTCGTGCCTCGATTCGAGGTATTAAGCAGGTCATAAACAGCAGTTTGGGGAGGGGATGGACACATATATTGCAGATTCAACAAAGTATGCGATACACGTGAAATGACACGAAAAGGATCGTCCAGATAAGACCGAGGGATTTGGGTTTAATGAAATGATGATCCTTTCAGCACCCAATAACTTTGTAGTTTGAATAAAAAGCTTTCACACAAGCCAGCGGGGAAAAACAGGCCTGACAGCGGATCACAGCTGACATGATTAAAGCTGGGTAATAACCCGAATTCAGATCCATCTTGATGTCGCCTAGGGCAGAGACGCTGAGGCGTTAAGAGGCTTTACCACTACAGCCAACGAATTCAGGCAAATTAACCCAAGCGGCCTTTCCATACCTCATGCAGCTTTTTATTGATCTCCTGGAAGACAGCGTGAGCTTTGAAGCCTTCTAGACCTGAGGAGGCGCTGGTCAACACCGCCTGGATCTGTGGAGAGCTGGGAATGAGATATACACACATGAAAGACACACTCAGAAAATATGGTTCAAGTAATAAATCAGAGTTCTTCTGTGTGATCCACATTCTCTCCGAAAAAAGGTAGCTGTGACTGGGTCGGCACCCTTTGTACCTAAAGAGTGCATATTAGAAAAGCTTTTGTACTTTTTTTTTTTCTGGGAGAGCAGAAAAATGAGAGTTGTACAGATCTAACATGAGGATGATTTTGGGGTGAACTATCCCTTTAAGAAGTAACCTGCAGGTACACAGTTTTATGAAAGCTTGTTTCCACCACGGTATAAAAAAAAGGGGGGGGATAGTTGCGACTTCTTATCTCACAATTCTGAGTTACAAATATATACACATATAAACACATAAATATATATATGTATATAACAATATTGTATTGTATGTATATATATATATATATATATACATATATATACACACACATATATATACACATGTGTGTATGTATATATATATATATATATATATATATATATATATATATATACAGTACTGTGCAAAAGTTTTAGGCAGGTGTGAAAAAATGCTGTAAAGTAAGAATGCTTTCAAAAATAGACATGTTAATAGTTTATATTTATCAATTAACAAAATGCAAAGTGAGTGAACAGAAGAAAAATCTACATCAAATCAATATTTGGTGTGACCACCCTTTGCCTTCAAAACAGCATCAATTCTTCTAGGTACACTTGCACACAGTTTTTGAAGGAACTCGGCAGGTAGGTTGGCCCAAACATCTTGGAGAACTAACCACAGTTCCTCTGTGGATTTAGGCAGCCTCAGTTGCTTCTCTCTCTTCATGTAATCCCAGACAGACTCGATGATGTTGAGATCAGGGCTCTGTGGGGGCCATACCATCACTTCCAGGACTCCTTGTTCTTCTTTACACTGAAGATAGTTCTTAATGACTTTCGCTGTATGTTTGGGGTCGTTGTCATGCTGCAGAATAAATTTGGGGCCAATCAGATGCCTCCCTGATGGTATTGCATGATGGATAAGTATCTGCCTGTACTTCTCAGCATTGAGGATACCATTAATTCTGACCAAATCCCCAACTCCATTTGCAGAAATGCAGCCCCAAACTTGCAAGGAACCTCCACCATGCTTCACTGTTGCCTGCAGACACTCATTCGTGTACCGTTCTCCAGCCCTTCGGCGAACAAACTGCCTTCTGCTACAGCCAAATATTTCAAATTTTGACTCATCAGTCCAGAGCACCTGCTGCCATTTTTCTGCACCCCAGTTCCTGTGTTTTCGTGCATAGTTGAGTCGCTTGGCCTTGTTTCCACGTCGGAGGTATGGCTTTTTGGCCGCAAGTCTTCCATGAAGGCCACTTCTGACCAGACTTCTCCGGACAGTAGATGGGTGTACCAGGGTCCCACTGTTTTCTGCCAATTGTGAGCTAATGGCACTGCTCGACATCTTCCGATTGCGAAGGGAAGTAAGCATGATGTGTCTTTCATCTGCTGCAGTAAGTTTCCTTGGCCGACCACTGCGTCTACGGTCCTCAACGTTGCCTGTTTCTTTGTGCTTCTTCAAAAGAGCTTGGACAGCACATCTGGAAACCCCTGTCTGCCTTGAAATTTCTGCCTGGGAGAGACCTTGCTGATGCAGTATAACTACCTTGTGTCTTGTTGCTGTGCTCAGTCTTGCCATGGTGTATGACTTTTGACAGTAAACTGTCTTCAGCAACCTCACCTTGTTAGCTGAGTTTGGCTGTTCCTCACCAGTTTTATTCCTCCTACACAGCTGTTTCTGTTTCAGTTAATGATTGTGTTTCAACCTACATATTGAATTGATGATCATTAGCACCTGTTTGGTATAATTGTTTAATCATACACCTAACTATATGCCTACAAAATCCCTGACTTTGTGCAAGTGTACCTTGAAGAATTGATGCTGTTTTGAAGGTAAAGGGTGGTCACACCAAATATGGATTTGATTTAGATTTTTCTTCTGTTCACTCACTTTGCATTTTGTTAATTGATAAATATAATCTATTACCAAGTTTATTTTTGAAAGCATTCTTACTTTACAGCATTTTTTCACACCTGCCTAAAACTTTTGCACAGTACTGTATATATATATATATATATATGTGTGTGTGAGTGTATATATATAAACTCACAATTCTGACTTTAACTCGCAATTGAGATATTGATAAACTCATATATTCTGACTTACACCCCCGGTTTCACAGACAAAGCTTAAGCTAGTCCTGACTAAATTTCATGAGTCATTCTTTTGTCTCAAATTGCACATCAGTAATGTTTTTTTTCTAGGTTACTTTTATAAAAGCTACTTAAACACCCTATAATTGAACTAAGGCCTAATCCTGGCTTAGACTAAGCCCTGTCTGTGAAATCAGTTATATATCTCGCAATTCTGACTTTATATCTCGCGATTCTGACTTTATATCTCGCGATTCTGACTTTATAACTGGTAATTCTGACTTTATAGCTCACAATTCTGACTTTATATCTCGCGATTCTGACTTTATATCTCGCGATTATGCCTTTATATCTCGCGATTCTGACTTTATATCTCACAATTCTGCCTTTATATCTCGCGATTCTGCCTTTATATCTCGCGATTCTGCCTTTATATCTCGCGATTCTGACTTTATATCTCGCGATTCTGACTTTATATCTCGCGATTATGCCTTTATATCTCACAATTCTGACTTTATATCTCACAATTCTGACTTTATATCTCGCGATTCTGCCTTTATATCTCACAATTCTGACTTTATATCTCACAATTCTGACTTTATATCTCGCGATTATGACTTTATATCTCACAATTCTGACTTTATATCTCACAATTCTGACTTTATATATCACAATTCTGACTTTATATCTCGCGATTCTGCCTTTATATCTCACAATTCTGACTTTATATCTCACAACTCTGACTTTATAACTGGTAATTCTGACTTTATATCTCACAATTCTGACTTTATATCTCACGATTCTGACTTTATATCTCGCGATTCTGACTTTACATCTCACGATTCTGACTTTATATCTCGCGATTCTGACTTTATATCTCGCGATTCTGACTTTATATCTCGCAATTCTGACTTTATAACTCGCAATTCTGACTTTATATCTCGCAATTCTGACTTTATAACTCGCAATTCTGACTTTATATCTCGCAATTCTGACTTTATATCTCACAATTCTGACTTTATATCTCGCAATTCTGACTTTATATCTCGCAATTCTGACTTTATATTTTGCAGTTGTTTATAACTCGTAATTTTTGACTCTGGCTCGTGAAGCGATCATCTCTTCATACTAGTTCATTTATAGCATCAAATAAACATGAATGAACATCAGAAGGAATGTTGTTTCAAGCGCAGATAGACGTGAGGACACACAATTTATCAAGTTCACTAACGTTAATCTACTAACTCCCCTGACTGCTTTGACAGACAAAATGGCGGATTCTGGGTTATGATTGGTCAGATCACCTGTCAATCAAACTGTTTGCGAAGGGTCAATTGCGTCAACAAGTCAGGATTCCAAGAAATAAACTCACAATTGTGAGATAAAAAGTTGCAATTACCTTGTTTTTATTTAGTGGAAACAAGCTTCCATACAGTTTTGGTCATAAACACATTAAAATCCCATATATTCAATCTAAAAAGAACACTGTGGCTCTTTTAAGTCCAGTACAAATATTTAAACACAGGAAGACATCCAGACACACAGATCTCTGGACAAACTGACCACACAACACACATGTGGAGTTACTCAGAGACTGAAAACAAGCTACACAAATATTCTTAAGGATGTCAAGCACTAACTTGTATGTTTTCTCAAAAAAATTAAATGGAAATATAATACCTTTACACTGTTACAGTGCATTTAAGGTGCTGAATTTATCTCATTCCTGGCCATTTAGACTCATTTGAGCTCTAAGGAACCAAAAAACCCTTTCAATCATCTTTCAAAACCATCTGAATATTTCACATTAGCGAATCAAAAACAGAAATCCTGTAATAAATGGCTCACACTCACACATGTAACTGACCTATATAAGCTCTGCAGATCAGAGAGTGATTAAAAGCACATAATAACTGTAAACAAAGGTCTGGACATCATCATCCTCCTCCTCCTCACCTTGACACCTGAGGAACACGCATTGTTGGTGGATATGAACTGCAGACAGACAGGTGATCAGAAGGCCGCTGGCACCCGAACAATCGGCGATACATTCGTTATCTAAACGCTACTTCCGTGTTGTGTGGCGATGAGCCAGACCTGAATAATCGAACACTGATTGTGACGTAAAATACGTGTGACGTTTTTATTCGCATGTAAGGGGACCCGCGGTGTTTGTAGATAGAAATTGCTCGTTCTAAGGTAATAAAAACATAACGGTTCATTATGTAAGGTCATTATCCACCCCTGAAAACATAGTAAAGCTATTGTGTTGCATTTCTGTCAACAGATCCTCATAAATATTACACAATGGAGCTTTAATTAACTTTGGCTACTGGATACTGAGTACATGTAGCATAGATTGGCTAATTTTGGGATGGTATGATAGCTAGCTAGCACACTTGTTAGTATTATTTTATTAATGTTTCTTTGCATAGTTCACAAAGAAAGAACAGTTAGCACTGCAGGAAACAAAAACACAAAACAAGAGCGTAATACTTATTCTTTTCGAGTTTAAGAGGTTTGTTGTATTTAGAATTTCAGTTTGACGGAATTCAAATCTGAGCAAGAAATGTGTTCTTGTGAATTAAGAATTTACAAAGCAAAACAAAGAAATTAAAACACGTTAGCCTACCACCTGGAAAAAGAAGTATGAAAGGACAAAAAGATATGTTTAAATATGTTTCTAGGTTATAGAACTGGGAGAGTTCGATTTACCAGAATAATTCATGTTTTTTTTTGTTTTGTTTTGATATATTGCACATATTTTCGTCATGCATTTCAAATCAAATTTAAATAAATTCGTAGGTATTGACTTTAGGGGATATGTTAAATGCTGCTTTTAAGGTTCAAAGAAGAGACTGCAAGTTTTATAACACACAGACACACACACACACACACACACACACGTGTGGGGTTTTCATGTTTTATGGAGACTTTACTTAGACATAATGCTTGTCATACTGTACACCTACCCATCAACTTTCTGCACTTTTACATAAAAAAAAAAACAACAACACTTAGTATGACTTACAAGCTGTTTTCCTCATGAGGACCGAACAATTTCCCCACAAGGACAAGAATTTCAGATATTTTCATCTTTGCGGGGACATTTTGTCCCCATAAAGTAGGGTATGCATGAAACACACACACACACACACACACACATGTCTGTATTGCTATCTTAGTGAGGACAATACATAGACTTACATTGATTTTGCATCAGGTCAATGATATTTTCTATCACCTAACCTAAAACTACCATCACAGAAACATGTGCAAAACATTACATTTAAATAAAAACCTATTTTGGCTGATTTATAAGCCTTTTTATCTAGTGAGGACCAGTCACATGTCCTCACTAGTGGGTTGAGAAAGTATTTCACAGTATATTTGAGGACATTTGGTCCTCACAAGTATAGCTAAAACGAGCACACACACACACACACACACACTCCCTCAGAGTCTGCGCGAGAACAGAAGACGGCCTTTGCTGCCATCTGCCGGTCAGATATGGTTATTACCATTCTTAATGTACGTGATTAAATCTTAAATAACTGCTTCTAATCACTCGGAATGCTTATCTCGTGATTTGTCTATATTAATTTTATAAAATAAAATACTGGACTATAAAACTCACTTTCCTCGTTGAACTTCAATTGACAGGGAAAGAACAATGAGGGTCGAATTTTTCAGAATCTTAATTTGGGGGAATTAAGAAGAAATTATAATTTATTCCGATTCTAATGGAAAACATTTAGTCAACAAACGGGAACTGTTTATCACGGCTTCACGGCACATGGTAATAATATCAATGTTACACTTAATTCCTCCTGCGTTTACAGCAGAAACTGAATAAGAAGATAGAAAAGCCGTTGTAAATTTAAAAATTTATAACGGTCGCAAAATCGCGCCACTGTCACGTGATGTTACGGTTTGAATGAATGAGGCGTTTATAATCATCCTTCACATATATTTAATCTTAACGATTATACTCCTTGCGTGTTTGTTCCAACAGAATGAAAAAGATATTTAAATAAGTACTTTTCAAAGGAGTATTGGGATTTTGAGCCATCGCGCGCCCTCTGCAGACTGAATCCCTCTGAGGAAACCGTTATTTACGCACACGTCAGTTTTCGGTGTTGTTTGCCGTTTAAAATCGATATTGAAAAATGTCTAATTCTGTGATTTCAGTCATTTCCAGGTTTTTGGAGGAATATGCGTCCAGCACGCCGAATAAACTGAAAGTGGTCGACGCGTATCTTCTCTATATCATGATGACTGGAGCTCTGCAGTTTCTCTATTGTTTATTAGTCGGAACGTTTCCGTTCAACAGCTTTCTATCGGGTTTCATATCGTGCGTTGGGTCGTTTATTCTCGCAGGTAGGACTATTTGAGGTACTGTTGTTATTTGTTTATGGGCACTATCAGTTTTGCCATTACAATACGGTTTGTTTATCTTTCTGTTAGCCAAATTTGAAATAAGTTCTTTAAAAAATAGCATTTTAATGATTTTCAATGACATGACTCCATCTCTTCTGCAGGTAATTTATTCATTCTTGTTATTTATTTATGTGCGCAACAATTTGTGTTGCTGTTTTTATTTAGAAATTATTCATTTATCTAAAAATTCATCATGTTTATTTGTACTGCATTTCAATGATTTTCAATAACATGTCTCCATCTCTTCTTCAGTGTGTCTGAGAATCCAGATTAATCCTCAGAATAAAGGCGAGTTCTTATCCATCTCTCCTGAGAGAGCCTTTGCTGACTTCCTGTTCGCCCACACTGTGCTACATTTGGTTGTTATTAATTTCATTGGTTAAGTGTCTACGTGTGCTGATAAAAAGGTAAAGGAAAATAGTATTCGACCGTTTGCTGTGTCTGGCCTTAGGAATAGGGTGCACTATTTGTGTCATTTGCAAGTGTTTAAAGTACATATCGTATTTTGTTACGGCAATGAAATCGTTAAAACAATACAGTAATGTTTACTAGATAATCTCTAGTTTTTGCATTGTATGCCTCATTTTGAAATGTTTATTAATGAATGTCCTTCTCTTCATGCAGATTGGCTGTTGATGAATGACCAAACCTCAAATGCATTTACAGAGAAGAAAATTCACGTATTTTCTCCCATCCGCTGACATGCAGCACTTGCAAACATGGTCAAATTTTCCAACACTGCATGCGACAAATCCTGAAGCTACTCTTCAAATAAATAATATTTTTTTGCCCTGTTGCCTCCCAATAATCAGTGATGATTGAAGAGTATTCAGTAACATCAAATATACATGTTTGTACATGTTTCATTATCAGTATTATATAGATATATATATATATAGATATATTTTCTGTTTTATTAAAAAATAAGTGATAATAAACCATGTTGGCTTATGTTGTCTGTGACCAGAACATGCAAAAATATACAAAGAATTGCTAACTGTTACATGGATACAACTACTTAGCTATCGGACACACAAAATAATAATAATAATCCTCATTAAATTGTGAAAAAGCATTCCTGTAGCTCATAGGTCATGGGCTTGATTGATAAAAATGTCTAATGTAAGTTGCTTTGTGTAAATGCGTAAATGGAAAAAGGTGAAAAGTAAAATAAATTTAGTCAAACAAAAGTACTATGCTAATTAGAATTAAGTTTTGTTTTTATTTATTTAGGCTATTTAGCCTACTGTTTAAAGTGAGACCAACTTACTATGAACTTTCCACAAGGGGGCGCATGGAGGCCCATTAAAGCCAAATCCTCAGAAAAGTAACTGTCTTTGGCGCTGGACAATGCATTAAAAGCGCATAATAACATTAAGAAGGTTTAATAGCTATTGAATTCAATACGAAGTAGCTATTTGACCTAAAGGAATTATCATCTAAACTAATCCCGCCCATTTTATCACTCCGGTTTCCAGCGAACTGCTTTCTATCTACTTCAAGTTCTATTGTTTTCCACGCCCATGACGTCTTCAGAGAGCATGCGCAGTAGAGTCTGTCAGCCCAGCGCTTCCTAAACACGAACGGATTCAAACTCTTGCGGGTAACGTTTCAGTTTATACACTGTTATTTCGGGGTGTTATTTGAATTGGCTTAGCTTTAGGGTTCGGGTTCATTTTTCTCCTCATACTTACGTACTTATCGCTGTTTTTACGTATTTCATTAGGTCAATTTTGGCGAAGCGTAAACATTCAGCGGTAAACCTCGAAACACATATAATCTGTTAGATTAAGACCGTTAAAGGATAATAATATTTAATTATTATTACTGAATCCAATTACTGATTACACTAACAAAAAATACCATGGTATTACCATTTACCATGGTGTGTCTAAAGCTCATTTGAATACAAATATAGTACTAATCATTCAAGTAATATCAAAGTACTATGGTTAAACCATCATTTTACTATGGCACTAATTGAAAAGCCCCCACCCATCAGATGCTGATTGACAGCTGTCAGATGCTGATGACCTCATGGCATCGTCCTCTGAGGTGAACGTACACATGGAGGAGGTGGTGGTGGTTACGACCCCTGACACCGTGGGTCAGACTTCATCCAGCGATGAGGAGAAGAATATACTGGTGGCCACAGACCTGGAACAGTCTGGGTGAGCATTCAGTTCTGTTGTGACTCCCATCATGCACCTCTTTCCGACTTACAGCAGCCTTTGTCTTTTCCTGCTCAGGGAGAACATTATGGAGCAATCCATGGAGTCCGAGGCTGAGACGAGCGCCACTATCTCTCTGCCCAAGGACACTGTGTTGGGTATGAAAAGAAGATTCTAATAAAGCAATAATCCACTCGAGGACGTACATTACAGTGATTTTACCACAGTAACAGTTTAGTAGTACACACGATCATTGTTTCTTTTCTTTCATTGTCATATTTTTAATTAGATTTTATTTTATATATACTGTCAAAGTTAATAACATTGCTTTAGTTATTATTAGTAGTAGTAGTTTTATATTTAAATATAGTTTATTATTAAAGTTATGCAATTTTAAAGGTTCCTAATTTTCTTCGACAACAGGTTTACATGCATCATAGGTCTAAAAACATAATAATAATTCTCAAAATATAAATTGCACATCACCTCAGTTCTCAAAGAGTCCTAAAATGTTTCGTTCAAAGATTCGGTCTCTCTAAACCCCGCCTTTCCGAGAGTCTTCTCTGCTCTGATTGGTCAGATGGCTCAGTCAGCCGTGATTGGTTGATCGCTTACAGTGCGTGTCAGAAACCAAACGCTCGTTACCATATTTGAACCTTGTTCACATGCAGCCAATGAAGACCATAGACTGGCGTTATGCAAATTTGTTACATTATTAACAGGAAGTGAGGCTGGAATTATTTATGAATTTTTTCAGCAGTTTTTGTTTGTTTGCTAATTTTTATTTGTTGTGCACTTTGAGCTTTAAAACTTTCCTAAACTTTTACACACTATATGAAAGGTAATATTTGAAAAAGCATAAAAGGGGTACTTAAAGATTTCGTTTGTTTTTTTTTACTTAAAACGAAAATGAGAAATGTTTTGTAGCTGCAATCAGCTGAAGTAAATAAAGTTTTACTTTATTTAAAGTAATTAAATGCTTTTGTATGGTTTAGTTAAGGATATAGACATGCCACGTAACAATATCATGTCACGTTCATATTTACGCAGTGAAAATATCCGACGATACAGATGTGGAGGGTGATATTCTCTACCCAATAACCTGTGGGGACAGCAAAGCCAACCTCGTGTGGAAGAAGTTTGTGTGTCCCGGGATCAACATCAAATGTGTGCAGGTAAATACGGGATGCAGTGTGATTCAAAACACTACAACACAGTTTTACAGATTATTTTAATCGAAAGTTTGGACACACTTGAATGAACTTCTCATTATCTCTTTTATTTAAAAGTTAAATTAAGGATGTCTGTCTATCCAAATAATAAAACACATTTTTTTTTAGCTAATGCATTAATATCCTTCAAATATAAAAAAAGTAAAGTAAATAATGCTATTAATATGTTTAGATTATTACATCTATTATATTGTTATGTTTGCAGTGTTCGGGTTATTATAGTCAACTAAAATCAAAACCGTAAAAAGTATTTTCATTACTTTGAAATAAAATAAACGTTAATTAAAAATCAAATAAAATATAGGCTAGTTGCCAAAGCAAGATTTCTTATTTTCATTTATCTTAATTTGATTTACTAAAATAACTGAAATATTGCAATAGAATATTTCGAATAAAAACCGACATAGACTTATTTTAAATAATAATAATGTCAAAAACATACAAGAGAATTTCTAATAATTGAATGAAAATTATAATATAAATATAATATATAAATAAGAATTAAAAGCGAATTCAAAATAGTAATAGAATCTATATTAGTATCTCAATGATACTGAAGTAACACTGGTGTTAATTACTATCTTACAAAAAAACAGCGTTTTATATTTTTCAAACGCATTAAAACACATGAAAATGCTTTTTTTTTTTTATTCTTATTAAAAAAATGGAAATAACACAATTATTAAGATCAATTAAGTCCCCTCCTTCATAAGAACAACAGATTTTGTGTTTCTCAAACTGCTAATGTAAGATCTTAATGAAATTGGCTTTCCAAATGTGGGAAACAGTTTTATTTAAAGAATGAGCAGATGTGAATAATAATGATCATAAATAAACCTCATCTTGCAATGCAAATTAAGAAAATAATTCATTCCTCATATCATGAATAATATCAGAACTCTCTGTAAGCAATGATGATTTGTTTTGACTCTAAATGTGCCGCTTTGAGCAATGGACTGTCCTTATATCTTCCCCACATAGTCCATTTTATATGTGCTTGGTTTAATGAAGCTACTGAACGACACCTCATAACGCTCTGTGTTCCAGCTGAACGAGCATCTCATCAGTCCCAAGGAGTTTGTCTATATAGCGGGAAAGTCCACCCTGAAGGACTGGAAGAGAGCCATTCGCCTCAATGGAACCATGTTGAGGTTTGTGGCTCTGAGCAGAAAAAGAATATCAACTAGAAATACATGTTTTTATATTAGTATATGATGGAATATAAAGCACAAACAATGAACCCGGTTTGATTGACAGGCGAGCTGACCAATCATAACCTTCAATCTGCCATTTTGACCGTCAAAGCAGTCGGGGGAGTTAGTCGATTAACGTTGGTGAACTTGAACTTGAAAAATTGTGTGTCCTCACGTCTTTCCGCGGTCTTTGCGAAGGGTCAATTGTCACTCATTTTTTATTTTATTTTTTTGCAAGGATGCATTAAATTTATCAAAAGTGACTTTTTACGTCGTAAAAAGTCAAAGTTTTTTCTATTCGTCTCCACAAAAACGACTGCTTTCAACGTTGATAATAATCAGAAATGTTTCTTGAGCAGCAAATCAGCATATTATCATGATTTCTGAAGGATCATGTGACACTGAAGACTGGAGTAATGTTGCTGAAAATTCAGATTTGATCACTGGATATAAATTACATTTTAACATATATTCACACAGAAAATAGTTGTTTTAAATTGTAATAATATTTCATAATGTTACAGTTTTTTAATCAAATAAATGCAGCCTCGATGAGCAGAAAAGACTTCTTATAAAAGCATTTAAAAGACCCCAAACTTTTTAAAATAGTGTATATAGAACCATAAATTCGAAACATTCTTTGGAATACTGAGGAATTGTTCACAATAAGACATTAAATAGTGATCTTTTGATAATCATGCAGTCTTCATTATATTGTTCAAGATGAACGAACTACTCTTCAGCTGTAGCTCCTGGTTCTTCCCACAGGAAGATCATGGATTCAGGTGAGCTGGACTTTTATCAGCACTCCAGACTGTGTTCAAACACCTGCCGCAGTACCAAGATCGACCTGGTGGGGTCACGGGTGTCTCTCAGCAGCCAGCAGTCCACGGAAACGGCTCCTGCGACCCCCGTCTCCGTGGACGGTACGAGCGCACAAAGCGAACAGTTCATGCGTAGACTTTCATATATACGTTTACACATTATTGTTTGAGCAACGATAACAAAGTTATCAAAGTTATTTGGGTTAACACATAATGCAGGGCATCACATGACTGCATTTAAGCCTATTAGAATGCAGTTAAAATTCAAGATATGATTGTTTTTGTCTTTTGTTTATATCACATGATATAGTTTAGCAATATCACACGAGTAAGAGTGTCGTGTTTCGCCGAACATCTGCACTATTGCAAATGTCATATTGATTTTATGCGAGCTTAATAAACAGGAAGTTAATATTGTTACAATTTAGACACACTATCGTCAGTTTCACCATTGAAAATAGTGTTGAAAGTAGCGTCCTGAATGAATCTCTGGTTTTTAATGAATCAAGTGAGATGTTGATTCAATGACTCGTTCATAAAAATGGCCTCTTGCTTCGTTTCAGTGAACGAATCGTTTGACTCAATGACTCATTCATTAACCCTTATGTGCTGTTCGGGATGTTTTCATCCACTATGGGGAATTTTTGAGTCTTAATTTGGCCGTAACTTTCTCCGTGTTTCAGCAAATGGAATGATTTTTGGTGACAAATCTTACTTTGACACATATTTTGGGAAAATGCTTTGAAAATGTTCAAAAACTCAACAGTGCTCTGTGGGCAAATTCACGACCCTGAAAACAGCCACGACTTTTAACTGCTTGAAAAATGTATCGGATAAATATTTTTTTCACATTTTTTTGCTTAAATCTATTAATCAACCTCAGTCCTGATCAAAACTACTAAATTTATTTAAAAAAAAAAAAAAAAAAAATCAGGATTTTAACTCTTTAATTGCCAAATTCATAAATGATGTCACTGATTTGTGAAAAAACGTGTCAAAGATTAGAAACAACATTGGCTTTGATGCGTTTTTAGTTTTTGTGCAGCATCAGATTTTAACGTTTTAAAGAGTTAAAATCATAAATTTGATCAGGACTGAGGTTGATTAATAGATTTAAGCAAAAAAAATTGAAAAAAATATTTATCTGATACATTTTTAAAGCAGTTAAAATCGTGGCTGTTTTCAGCCATGAACATAACGAAAGGGTAGTGAATTTGAACAATGCACAAGGGTTAATAAACAGGAAGGTAATATTGTTACAATTTAGACACACTATCGTCAGTTTCACCATTGAAAATAGTGTTGAAAGTAGCGTCCTGAATGAATCTCTGGTTTTTAATGAATCAAGTGAGATGTTGATTCAATGACTCGTTCATAAAAATGGCCTCTTGCTTCGTTTCAGCGAACGAATCGTTTGACTCAATGACTCATTCATTAACCCTTATGTGCTGTTCGGGATGTTTTCATCCACTATGGGGAATTTTTGAGTCTTAATTTGGCCGTAACTTTCTCCGTGTTTCAGCAAATGGAATGATTTTTGGTGACAAATCTTACTTTGACACTTATTTTGGGAAAATGCTTTGAAAATGTTCAAAAACTCAACAGTGCTCTGTGGGCAAATTCACGACCCTGAAAACAGCCACGACTTTTAACTGCTTGAAAAATGTATCGGATAAATATTTTTTTCACATTTTTTTGCTTAAATCTATTAATCAACCTCAGTCCTGATCAAAACTACTAAATTTATTAAAAAAAAAAAAAAAAATCAGGATTTTAACTCTTTAATTGCCAAATTCATAAATGATGTCACTGATTTGTGAAAAAACGTGTCAAAGATTAGAAACAACATTGGCTTTGATGCGTTTTTAGTTTTTGTGCAGCATCAGATTTTAACGTTTTAAAGAGTTAAAATCCTGAATTTTTTTTTTTTTTTAATTTAGTAGTTTTGATCAGGACTGAGGTTGATTAATAGATTTAAGCAAAAAAATTGAAAAAAATATTTATCTGATACATTTCTAAAGCAGTTAAAACATAACAAAGAAAGGTCGTGAATTTGAACAATGCACAAGGGTTAATAAACAGGAAGTTAATATTGTTACAATTTAGACACACTATCGTCTGATTTCACCATTGAAAATAGTGTTGAAAGTAGCGTCCTGAATGAATCTCTGGTTTTTAATGAATCAAGTGAGATGTTGATTCAATGACTCGTTCATAAAAATGGCCTCGTTTCAGCGAACGAATCGTTTGACTCAATGACTCATTCTTTAAGACAGTGATTTGCTGCCACCTACTGGCGGTTTTAGTTTCATATTTAGATTATCATTTCATTTTTTATTCAAAAAGTCTGTATAAATATACCAAAATGGTGTTTTGCAATTTCTGTTCAATATATTTATCATTTAACACAATAATGACTTTAACTGATGGGGTAATATCGCAGCAAAATTCAAGTGCGGTTAGTCTGTGATTCATTTAAATATCGAATTGGCACATCGTGTATTTTGAATCGCTTATATTGCTGTTTCAGTGAATGGATCTTCAGCTTCGTTTTCCACGGATGGTGACGACAGCACGGAATGGGTCACGGCTATCGGAGGTGAGAGGCCTCGCTGATGTTTCTGACGTTTCGCACTGTCTTTGTAGTTAACCGATTAACTCTTTCACTGGACGCTCTTTTCCGTGTCAGAGGACACCATGACGTTCTGGAGAGGACTGAGGGATGCTGGGCTGTTGGAGGAAGTCATGGAGGACCTGGAGAGACAGATCCAGGAGATTCTCAAGGGCCTGGAGGAGAGAATTCAAGACCCACCACTGCAGGTCAAAGGTCAGAGTTATGCCGCTAAACCTGTTCGTATTAAGCAATCTGATGTTTATGAATAAGTTTGAGCCTACTTGCATTGAGTTCCTTACGTATAATTACAATATTAAATGTTATTATGAACTGTGTAACATTAATATGATGTTACTATTGTATAATTAAATAATATCTATAAGTAATAATATTATGTATAATAAGAATATAATATTTTGTATTCTGAATATTTCAGAATATATTACATTATATTCTTGTTGTTGTTTAATGTTCAGTTTGTATCATTTATTAGATTAGAATATATTTTTATATTTTTTTGTTTTCATTTTAGTTAAATATTTAGTAATTATGTTGTGTGTTTTTGTCATTTTTTTTCAATATGTCTAAATAGCTTTTATTAAGTTTTAGTTTATTATTTTAAATGAGAAACTAGCTGAAATAACAAGGTTATGCTTTTTATATATTTTATTTCTGGTAATGTAATTTAAATTTTTACTTCAAGTAATAAAAATGTTTTTTAGTTAATGATAATTGAACCCATATATATATATATATATATATATATATATATATATTTATTAAGTTTTAGTTTATTATTTTAAATGAGAAACTAGCTGAAATAACAAGGTTATGCTTTTTATATATTTTATTTCTGGTAATGTAATTTAAATTTTTACTTCAAGTAATAAAAATGTTTTTTAGTTAATGATAATTGAACCCATATATATATATATATATATATATATATATATGTATGTATGCCAGGGTTATTATTGAAAAATAAGTGCTATTAATATTTTATTAATTATTTTAGATAATATAAATAAATATAGATTATACTCTTTTTTTAATGTTCTGTTTGTAGTATGAAAGAACAGATTACATTTATAAATATGCATTTCTATATAATCTTTTAACTGAAGCACAACATTTATGTAAATATATTCTACGTCAGTTTTTTGTGATTCGGTTTGCTGCAAATGGGCACAAATATTGTATGACACATCAGACTGATTCCATATTGTTCATGACTTGAATCCGTCACTAGATGCCGCTCTGCTCAACAATATAGTCCAGAACTTTGGGATGTTGGACCTGGTGAAGAAAGTTCTTTCCAGTCACAAAAGCCAGATGGACCGCTGTCGGGAGCAGTACACCCGCAGCTTAGTGGGTCAGTCCTGTGTGTGTCTCCTTATCCTGCCACAGGTTTTTGGTTTATTTTGTGTGGTGGCAGCATCAGGTTTGTAAAAGTACTTGGGCTGCGTGATTCATCAAAGTGATTTAAAATCGCAGTATGGCTCTGCAGTTATCAAATCGTGAAGGCTGCAACCTAAAATAAATATAAATATATGCATATGTTTTGTGAACGCAACATGTGCCGACCATCTTCCCAAACTTGTACTGAGAAGCTTTAAGGGCTCCCTGCATTGTTGTCAAAATACATTTTATTTATTTAATAAAAGTTAATTAGTTCACTTCAGAATTAAAATTAATGGTCATTTTCTCACCTCCATGTCATCCAGTCGAACAGAAATGAAGGTTTTTGAGGAAAACATTCCAGGATTTTTCTGCACATAGTGGACTTCACTGGGGTTCAACAGGTCTAGATGTCAGTTTCAGTGCGTCTGGGATCATGTAGAGTCTTTGAACCCCAGTGAAGTCCACTATATGGAGAAAAATCCTGGAATGTTTTCCTTAAAAACCTTCATTTCTGTTCGACTGGATGACATGGAGGTGAGAAAATAATCAGGAATTTAAATTCTGAAGTGAACTCGGTTATTATTGTAATTTTACAATTGTAATGTAAATTATTATTATTTAATAAGTGGGAAAAATGTTACAATTGTTTTTGTTTAGTAATAATAATTAAAGTTGTGATAATAATTATATAAATGATTCATTTTTGATTGTCCAAATTGTGAAGCCCTATAAATAAGAAACGCAAAATTGCTTTTTTTTTTTTTTTTTAAATCTCAATTTTTTCCATGAAAAGTTTTTTTTTTTTTTTTTTTTTAGGAAGTGACTTTTAATGTTTTGCACTTCTAGCCCTAGAGCAACAGTGTGACGAGCACCGCAAACGCGCCAAAGAACTGAAGAGCAAATCGCAGCACCTCAACAACGTCCTGATGACATTGACCCCCGTGACCTCGCCTCCCACTGCCAAGCGTCCACGTCTGACTCGTGCCGTTTCGGGCCCCGCCACGGTGGCCGCGACTCCCGCCCAGTCCGCACACTTCACCCTGCCCATCACCCAGCTCACCGGCATCCCGCTGGACAAAGTGCTGTCGGCTCAGACTCAGTCTCCACTGATCGGCGGATACACGGTGCTGACGTCACCGGGGGGGACCGAACTCCATCCCGAAGGCTCTAATCTGACCATGCTGAGCACCGGCGTTCCACAGGGGTCCACGGGACCCACCTTCGTCAAAGTGGTCAGTCCGTTTCAGCTGGTCACCTTGCCCTCGGTGGGAGCTGGAGCCACGTTGCAGAACCTGGCAGCGCCTGTAGGGGGCGCCGCGGGCAACACTGTAGTCGCGGTGCCTGTAAGCACGGTTAGTGCTGTCAGTAACATAAACACTGCCGTCGTTGAGACCGTCGGGCCGCAAGCAGAAGCAGCTACAGAACAGAGAGATGACCAGAAGGAGTGAAATTCTCCTGAAACCCTGGCGAAACGTCAATGCATCATCATATACTTTATATACGGAGGATGAACTTTTTTGCGGTTTCATGGGGAATTTGCATCATTTTTGCAAAAAAAACGGCCATGGAAATGGAATTTTGATGTTTAGCATTTGATTTGACTGTAATCTAATTACAATGTGGCGAAATAGAGGCTAAACTGCTTACAGATATTTTATACAAAACATGAGGCACATTTTGTCCTTGAAATATTGTGGTTGACCAGAGTGTATAATTTGTAGTTATAATGTGTTTTGAATGTAACACTCACTTCGTTATTTATACTGCTCACATCATTTTTCCATATTGATGTCTTCCATATTAGCTATGACTCATCAGTGATTACTATTTAATATCGATTAACTCAGACCATCTTGTCTTTCATAATAAATATACATTGTACAATACAAGCAAACTTACTTTATAATCAACAATCTGATATCCGAGATTGGGGGGATCGAATCTACATTTTTAGAATAGGCGGTCGATATATAATATTCCTGTTTGTTCCACTGTTTCCCAGTCTTTCAACCACTTACCGTAGTAAAATAATGTGTTTTCACACAATAATCAGCATAGAGTCATCCGCTCTGGTGCATTTTTGAGCGTTTCTTCAAGCTTGTAATTGTGACCAACAGATGGCGCTGTTTACCTAAACATTCATCCTGTTCACGGGACTAAAAGGACTTAAGTTGGGGGAAAAAAAGTCACACAAAGCATTTCTCGAACAATTTT
The DNA here is from genome assembly GCA_037194245.1 of Opsariichthys bidens. NCBI lineage: Eukaryota > Metazoa > Chordata > Actinopteri > Cypriniformes > Xenocyprididae > Opsariichthys > Opsariichthys bidens. The sequence continues at coordinate 25,792,219 of CM074285.1, read as the reverse complement.
AGCAGGTAATGTTCTTGCCCTTTATTGGTCATCTTAAACAAGCATTATTTGCAGTAGCTATGTATTGATTGCTTACATGGGGTAAAGTTCATGGGAAAACAAGAAGTTGTCGAGTCACTTAAACGTCCTGAGGGCGTGATTGACAGGTTGATGGTAGATGATTGACGGCGTTCAGAAGTCAGCGGCCATTTTGGGATAGTAAAACAGCATCAACAAGTGTAATATGACGGGGGGGGGCTGCAATGCGTTGGCAAAATGAGTTCTAATTGAGTTATATATTATACAACAGCCTATAAAGCATAGTCCTCGTACGATGAGGGCTCTTCGTCAGAACGCACGGAGATTTTAAAATGGCGCCGTAAAAACCCGCCATATCGCTTTTGGTTGTCCCACCTCAACTTCGGGCGAATTCTTCGCATAAAACCACCATATCGCTTCTGCAACACCTGCTGGCTGGGTTTGTCCACCAAGACGCTTCTTTTTGGACCGAATTTGCGAAGAAACCCGCCGTAACGTTTGGCTTCGTTTAAAGGAACTTCGTTGTCGTAAACTCCCGTTTCGTTTTCCGCCGTAACGTCTTCGCCCTCGTCGTCTTCCGTTATCGACGGGATGTCTCGCTCGCCCAGTTTAGAGATTGACTCTCCGTATTTCTTCGCGAACAATCCTTTTAGTATGGCGTTCTCCTTCCAGGGTGAGGCAAAATATTTATTTTTATTCTTGTCGATCCTCTTGATGAATCCCCCGTATCGTTTGACCAGGTTGGATCCCTTGTCTTGGAGATCCTCCGCGTTCAGGGCGCTTCGTTCGTCCGCTATTTCATCTGAAAGCTCCTGTAGAGCTTTCTCGCATCTGTCTAGTGTACTAGAAGATGGGACTACTCCTTCACATTCTAAAGTACAAGTCTGTAAAAAGAAAAGTAGGTTAAACTTGACTGTGCTCTATTGAAGTTCAGTTTGAAGCTCAAAGAGCGTTTATTTTTTTTAGTTCTTAAAAAAAAAACCCAATACACGGTCAGTGGAGCCATACATTTACTTTTCGATCTCAGTTTTTTTAATATAGCAAACTATCCTTTCAGTAATTTTTATTTCCGAAAACAAAATCTATATTTTTCCCCTCAGCATCAATATTGGCGCGCGATTTGCCGCGCTCTCCATGGTGCTGAACGCGCGCGCGCGCCCCAAATGAGCGTTTAAATGCGATTTTTAAATGTTTCCATTGCAGATAGACATTTCTATTGTTCATTTAATAAATACTTGACTTTGTTTAAAACTCATCGCATCTCATTTTTCACTCATTTACATACATTTCATAATTGTTTTAACGCTATACATTACACTTCTGATTAGATGTTAACTTTACTTTCTGGACATAGTACAAGTACAAAGCCAAACACGATCGATTTCCCTCGGTTTTGCCCTGCTCGTGCATCACATTTATCACAAAATTAGAAGAATCTCACCATGCGGTTCACTGCCGTGTCCAGGTCGGAGATCTGTTGCGCGCATCTCAGGCACTGCGCTGAACAATCTGCCTGACTCAAGGTTGGCAAGCTCAGCATCAACACCAAAACATACCACTCCATCATGTACAGGGATTCCTGAGGTGCGAGAGAAGAAAACATCAAATAAGTGCAGGCTTATCTCCTTCTCACAGGATCCACTTGCTCTTCTCTGCTGGGAGGTTTTTCAAGAATTCATCACTGATGTTTGAGATCAGTAAGTGCCTTCCTGAAGTCTTATTCAAAACATGTGCCAACACTAAATCTACTGCGTTACCTTGAGTACCTGCAGAGCTTCTTGTTGTCCAAGCGTCTCGGCGATCACTTGGGGAAGCTGGTTGAAACTTCTTTGTTCTGTCCTTTAATACTCACTCTTTATCCATCCACGGCTCTTGTTTGGACTCAGCCCGGTCTCCATACTTTTATTCAGGCAGCCCACACAGACAACCGAATGAACGTTTAACTGACCAATGGGAGCAACCAGCCAGTTGATTGACAGGCCCCACCCACGTGATGCCTGACATCAATAATAATAACGATAATAATGAAAATGAAATTGCTATGAAGTGCTTTTAACGTTATATGGATATTCCCAAATGGTTTTAATTATCCACTTTACTGTATTTTACATATTAAATGTTAAACACACCGACTTTGAGGAGAATGAAGTACATTTTTGAATATAATTACACACAAGGCCTTGTGGTTCCACGAATTAAGTCTTTATCCTCCATTAACCAGATCATCCTGGACATAATGGAGGCTGTTCCGGTTGGGATTGCGTTCCGTTCATCGGTTTCTGGAAGCCTAAAATTAATTGGGCAATTGGGCGATTCAAGGAAGACGTCCAGCTGCCGTGAATCTTGATTTCTAATGAATCTGCCCTCGTGCGATCTCAAACGTTCTTGAACAAAACAGTTTTGTGATATGCAAATCGATAATAACATAATAATGAATGGCATTTTTTCTGAATCGTCCCGTAACGTAAAGTAGTTGCTATGGTTACCTCCTCACTCACTCGCTTTGTTCATGATAATCGCGTCGATTTAAAAACAGGTGAAAATCGCGCTCTAATTAACTTTTGGTGTTTCGCGAAAGAAATATTAGTGATAGCGAGCTGTAAAATTGGTCTGTTCACGTAACCAAAACTGTTTTTTGCTAATGCTATCTTACAGATAAAAAACTAAAATGTATTATTTTTGTGTTATGTAAGTTATCCCCCCCCCATATCAAATTTTCAGTAGGGATTTCACAAAAAACACCGAAAATATAGGATACAAGGTGAACTTCGTGCGAGTGGGCGGGGCTAATGAGAACTTTTGCCGCGTTTTGCTTGTTTCGACACTCTGATTGGTGGAATTTTCTACAGCATCATGGGTAATGTAGTTTCTTCCACCACAAATTCAACTGTTAAACACAATTATTTTAAAATGAAGTTGAAATAATGTTGAATTTAATTAACAACATCTTTAACGGGTTAACGTTAGAAATAAATTTTGTTCAAACGTTTTTGCTTGCCGTTTGTGAGCAAGCCAGTGCATTCTGACTAGTTTGTGATTACTTAAGTGTTTTAATGAAGAATTCTCTATTAATTATTATTTTTTTATCATAAAAATCGTAAACTCTACACTCACACACACACAAAACTGAGGCTAAAATTGTACTAAACAAAAATGAAATGTATGCAAAAGCTGAACCAGTTTGTGAATCTTGCGTGTGTAAAAAAAACTTGGCCGCTCAGATCTGTATACCTCACCCCCCAAAACAACAGCCCAGTAAGAAGCAGAGCTATGTGATGTGTTGTGTCGTAGTACAGTGAGACACTGTTGTCAGTGATGCTCAATCAATAAATGGCAGTTTCTAAGCAACCTCACCTAACAGTATAATGTGCGTTAGTCTCCTTTGGACATGTTGATCTTCCTGCTTGTTGCCAAAGAACCAAAGAAGAAAAAAAAAAAATTAATTTAGGTTGTCACGGAGGACGCACAAAGTGATCTTCTCTCTTCCCACGAGAAGTTCAATGACGTGTATGAGCCAAAAATGAAATGTTAGATCTGTGCGTCTTCACAAATGATAAACGTGAGGTTTTATTAATAATAATAATAATGGAGAAAATAATAAAACTGGAGAAGAAAATGCAGTTTACAAAGACATGTGACAACATGCCCCTATGGTTTTCACACTGTATGAGGTAAGCAACCTGCTGTAGTGTCACCAACACACACACACACACACACACATATATATATATATATATATATATATATATATATATATATATATATATATATATATATACATTGTTCTTATTTTAACAGGTAATACCTGGGACTGAAAGCTGGAACATTCTTCCACACAATCCTGGAGGAGGCGGTCCGGACAGAAGTGTGTTGTGTACCCGCTCTGTTGTAAGTCCTGAATAAATCATTAATCTAATGCTGGGGCCTGTTCAAACACAATACTCAATTATCTATGTGGGCCCGGTGAACACTGTTTTTATATACTCTACTGTTCTACCGTCAGTGTTTATCCTTCCCAGTAACCTGGAAACAAAAGCACGTCAATCCTGAGTCATTACAAACGGAAACGTCCTCTTTCACATCTAAAACTGACTTATGAAAATGCTTTTAAATTTTTGTGTACGTGAGACACGAACAGTGCCCGCGAATTAGCCTCAATATGAAATACGATATGAAAACAGTATGTTAATGGCCCTTTTTCCAATCCAGAGCACAAATTGATGTTCTTTAAGTCGGCCCACCTATCAAAAACATGTTCTAAAAATGTTTTACATTGTGTTATGAGCGTTCAAAATGATTTTAAATGTGCAAAAGTTAAGGACACATTCCATTTGATCATTTTGTATTTGTATTATGATTTGATTTTGTCTTCCCATGGCTTTATAATATCAATGTAGTCACATGACCTGTTTTAAATATGTTTTAGTGCATCTGAAAGCGTTCATTATCTGTCAATAGAGACTCACTGAACCATCGGATTTCATCAAAAATATCAGAAGATGAACGAAGGTCTTACGGGTGTAGAACGACACGAGGGAGAGGAATTAATGACAGAAATGTCATTTTTTGGGGTGAACTTATAACAATAATTCACTACATGTTCTATAGGGTTCGGATTAGTTGCATGTAATTATGTCTAATTTATAGTTATTACTAAACTAAGTACATATAACGTGTAACAACACTGTAAAGAATTACTGTAAAAATCACAGCATTATTTTACAGCCGCTGACTGTTTTTAATAATACAGCATATTGCTGTAAACTGCAATGCATTCTGGGGTCACGTGTTGGTTTGACTCAAATTTACAGAATATTGCTGTAAACTGACCCTTCGTAATTAAAAAAATACAGTTATTTACTGTAATCAGTGAATACAGGGAAATTCTGTAAATTAAATTACAGTAACACTACTGTAAATTTTACAGTAACTGGCTGGCAACCCTGCGGCCAGTATTATACTGTAAAATTTACAGTAATTTTTTTAACAGTGAAGGCTAAGTATATAACAATTAAAGGATATATTTGTCCCAAAAACAATTAGGTTAAAAGCACTGAACACACATTTAAACTAAATACAACTAAAAAAAAAACATTCTTCCTGCCTGCGGTTACTGTGATTGCAGGCAAACATTTCCTTCTGTCCTTCTCATCTGATTAGGCTGTAATGAGTTTTGAAAGTCGGTGACGTAAAGACAGTGAGGGAGAAACATTTATCTCATTTCGACTGAATTGCACCTGAACTTTTTCCCTGCGTGTGGTGTGACCGTAACCATAGCAGCAGAGACAATTGTGTTGTTGCCATAAATAATTACTGTGGGAGTTGCAACTTTTAACTTCTCATTACATCCCATAACCCCCGACTCATCCTCAAGCAACTTGCAGGCCTGGAGAAGCATTAACCGGTGAAACGAGATGCATGCATGCGAGTAATTTCACAGCTTCGGTCAATGGAAAGATGGCATCGTGTCACGTAGTGCATTAGGTAAATACGATGTCTTTCGAGAGCTCAGGGACGTGTTGACAATGTTCATTCGGTGATTCATTTTTATAAAAATACATCTCGGAGAAGGACTTGAAATATAAAAGCTGTTGCAAACACCTAATGCCTTGTTAATAAATCATGCTCTGCCTTTGAATACGCAAATAAATGGAGCTATTTTAGTCCTATTCGTACTTCGTGTCCTAATGTGCGTAATATGCTTTATTTTTGTGCACCAAATTCAACAGAAATGTGGTGAAGTGCTCTATATGATACATATAAGCCCAATGCATACATGCAAGAAATATTGTTAAAGTCTTTTTAATCAAAATAACTTGCCCTCCTTCTTGCAGCGACGTGGCAACCTGTCACTCACATGAGATCGACCAATAGCAAATCACCATCCAATCAAGCCCCGCCCTACATTTGTTCTTGTTCGGGAGGAGTTTCACTTTAGAAATACGTCACAATATAGAAGAAGAAAAGCCTAATTTCATTCCTCCACATATGAAGAGTGTCAACAACATTAGAGATGCTGCAAACAAAGGCTGGATATTTGCCGATTAAAACATGCAAAGCTCACATTAACGGAAAGATATGGAAGTGCAAAGAGGTAAAGTGAAGCAAATGACGCAAAGAACTCCTGATAAACGTGCTTTATCGGCTTGTCCTTTAGTCCTTAAACTTATCCTTCAATGAGTGCGGCAACACTGAAAAAAAATCATAAATATAAAGATGTATGACGTGTTTCTGTGTCTGAATAGCTCTTATTTTCACACTTGGAATTAGTAGCCTACAGTAGAAAATGACCTTGGTCTCCAAAGATACGGCAGGAAAAAAAACCCAAGCGTGTTAGTGACTAAGACGGATTGACTTCGAGTCATTTAATCAGAACTTGAAACAGAGATTCAAAGCCTCTGCTTCTGACTGATCTGCTTGGTCTCACTAAATATCATTCAGCGCTGGAGAAAATACTCTATTACACTGTAAAAAATATATTGGCTGCTTATTCAATGCTTAATAAAGTGAGCTTAAACAACTCAATTGTTGAACATTTTATCATAAATTTTTTAAAATATGTACACTCTGGGTTAAAACAACCCAAGTTGGGTTGAAAAAAGACCAATCCAGCAGTTGCACTGTTAAAAAATTACTGTAAATTTTACAGTATAATACTGGCAGCAGGGTTGCCAGCCAGTTACTGTAAAATATACAGTAGTGTTACTGTCATTTAATTTACAGAATTTCCCTGTATTCTCTGATTACAGTAAATAACTGTTTTTTTTAATTACGAAGGGTCAATTTACAGCAATATTCTGTAAATTTGAGTCAAACCAACACGTGACCGCAGAATGCATTGCAGTTTACAGCAATATGCTGTATTATTAAACAACAGCCAGCGGCTGTAAAATAATGCTGTAATTTGTACAGTAATTCATTACAGTGCACTGTTAAAAAATTACTGTAAATTTAACAGTATAATACTGGCAGCAGGGTTGCCAGCCAGTAACTGTAAAATTTACAGTAGTATTACTGTAATTTAATTTACAGAATTTCCCTCTATTCTCTGATTACAAACCAACATGTGACCCCAGAATGCATTGCAGTTTACAGCAATATGCTGTATTATTAAAAAACAGCCAGCGGCTGTAAAATAATGCTGTAATTTTTACAGTAATTCATTACAGTGTGGGTTAAATGTTTGAGCAGTTTTATTTAACCCAACTATTGTTTAAAAATGACAGTATGGTTGGCTTAAAATGAACCCAAAACAGGTTGGAAATTAAAAATCAGACACACTAGAGGCAAAAATAACAATCAAAAGGTGAACATTTATTAATAAGCAAGTTTAATTATTATACATTAAACATATTGATACAATTTATATGTATTTCTAACATATTTTGGGTTCATTTTAAAAAAGAAATACAGAACTTTTTAAACAATAGTTGAGTTAAATAAACATTGGGCAAACATTTAACTGGGTTAAAACAACTCAATCACTGGGTTTGTCCATTTTCAACCCAACTTGGGTTATTTTTAACCCAGCATTTTCAGAGTGTATGTGTAGAAACCTTAATAAAGAGCAGCATTTTGCTTAATTATTCATATAAATAAGAAGAGGTAAAATCATAGGGATGGATCTGTGAATCTTTTATTTTTTGTAATAATGACTGTCCACGGAAACTAACGAATGGCGGGAAACTAGAACAAAGGAAACAGGAAACTGACATTAAACTAAGTGTACGTTTACAACTATACTAAAAGCCACTTTGTAAAAAAAACGACTACATTTAACCCAACTGCTGGGTTAAAACAACTCAATCGCTGAGTTTGTCCATTTTCAACCCAACTTGGGTTATTTTTAACCCAGCATTTTCAGAGTGTATATGTAGAATCCTTAATAAACAGCAGCATTTTGCTTAATTTTTCATATAAATAAGAAGAGGTAAAATCATAGGGATGAATCTGTGAATCTTTTATTGGCGATGTCACTTTGTAAAAAAACGACTACATTTAACCCAACTGCTGGGTTATAACAACTCAATCACTGGGTTTGTCCATTTTCAACCCAACTTGGGTTATTTTTAACCCAGCATTTTCAGAGTGTATATGTAGAAACCTTAATAAAGAGCAGCATTTTGCTTAATTTTTCATATAAATAAGAAGAGGTAAAATCATAGGGATGGATCTGTGAATCTTTTATTTTTTGTGCATCATGTGACCACAATTTTTTCCCACTGTTGTTTACAAAATGTAGGAAATCTTTGCGATTTGGCTAAATCCCTTTTAATGTCATTCAAATAGTCGCCAAGTTTGGACAAGATATACGGGGGCACATGATGTGCACGGATTAATAATTTAATAAATACTCCAATATTCCATAAAAACAAGAATTGTCCATTTTGATTTCATAGCGACTTTAAATAAACAGCAGCTCTTTCCTTTCTGTTTGATCGCTGAGAAATAATTCAGATCGGGGTCCGTTGCTTCTCCTCCTGCGGTTCTGATCTGAGATCAGATTCTGAGACCCCTGTTGGCATGATACTCCACACAGCGGTTCTGATCTCAGAACAGAGTTTACGACGGGCAGAGCTCTGTGCGTCTCGTGAGCAGCGTGAAGCCCTTGTTCGTGTGTGGAGGCTAAAAGCTTTCCGGCGTTTCCGGACGGTGGACAAAAGCCTTCCGCTCAGACTCAGCGGGACTACGTGCCCACGGTTCAAGGAGAACATGACAGGGACAATGACTAGCACACATCTTTTGGTTCCTGAGAATTGGAAATGAAATTACTCAGGTGTAAAGCCAATCCTGCAAGGCTTTGAAACACGAACGCAGTCAAAGACACTGATTGTGTCGCTGGTTGAATCTGCTATGCGTCCTGTATCATAACCTTGTGCAACATTAAAAGAGAAAATCTGTTTGTCTTATATACAGATACAGCCTATTTGTGTGTAACGCTTTGTCCAAAGATGAAGATAAAATAAGGTTTATTAAATAACTCAACACAAAGTAACCCAATAAACTCATGAAACAGCGTGCAAGCACAAACAACACCAGACAATAAGGCAGAGGAAGTGAGGAACTTAAATACACAATGGTGATGAACGAATAACAAACAACTGTAATAATGAGTGTCCATGGAAACGAACGAATGGCGGGAAACTAGAACAAACGAAACAGGAATCTGACGACAAACTAAGTGTGTGTCGTTTACGCGACAACGATGTACTAAAAACGGACGTTTTTTCTTTATACATATGACAACACTGTTAAAAAATTACTGTAAATTTTACGGTATAATACTGGCAGCAGGGTTGCCAGCCAGTTACTGTAAAATTTACAGTAGTGTTACTGTAATTTAATTGACAGAATTTCCCTGTATTCTCTGATTACAGTAAATAACTGTATTTTTTTAAATTACGAAGGGTCAATTTACAGCAATATTCTGTAAATTTGAGTCAAACCAACATGTGACCCCAGAATGCATTGCAGTTTACAGCAATATGCTGTATTATTAAAAAACAGCCAGCGGCTGTAAAATAATGCTGTAATTTTTACAGTAATTCATTACAGTGAACTTTATCAAAACTATCTCCGTTCATATGGACGCACGCAAATGACTGAAAGCGCTGCGTGCCAGACAAGTTGTTGGCGATGTCACGTTGTAAAGAAAGACTTCACACATACGCATTCTTTTACAGAGCACTCGCACATCTCATTATTTCCCTGTAGTTTCTAATAAATAGGCAGTCTCGCACGTTCACAGAAAAACAAAACAAAACGAACGAAATATTTCCGCTTTGAAAAATAAGGTCGATGGACTAAACACGTCTGTCAGCGTTTTCACAGATTTGCGTTTTTGCAGTTTACACAAGGATGATAATTACTATTTATAAAAAAATAGCAGGCTAAAACGTACGCATGATTTACTATTTCGTTCCCTCGATTTATAAACCATGCGAGCGATTTCATTTTTTTCTTACATGTTATGTGCAGGGCTCCGTAGAAAACAGTATCATTTTAAACTTTCGTTTTCAAAACGGCGTTGTCGTGTAAATAACGGCCAAAACGCATAAAAAGTTTCTCGTTTTTAGTTGAAAACGGTGTCGTGTAAACAGCCCCTAAAAGTCCATGAAAGTGAAACTAACAGGAACATATAATTGTGACAGCGTGTGTGTTTAAACACGAATGAAGCGCGGAAAGACGCGAGTACACACAATTTATCAAGTTCAACTCTGTTAACAATTTTCCTGTATTTTTACAGTACTGGCAGCATGGTTGCCGACAAGTTACTGTATTTTCATATACAGTAAACGTACTGTCATTTAATTTACAGTACACAAGAAGATTGAAACAGTATTTGACTGTATTTTTTACAGCATTTTCTAACTTTAGTCTGCTTCTGCTGTAATTCAAAATACAGTATTGTACTGTATTATAAAATACAGTATTGTACTGTTGGTTTTTACAGTAATGTGCTGCTAAATCTACAGCGACATTTAACAGTGAAGTTCACCAACGTTAATCTACTAACTCCCCTGACTGCTTTGTCGGACAAATTATGATTGGTCAGATCTCCTGTCAATCAAACTGTTTGCGAAGGATCAATCGGACAATTACATGTTTTAGATGACTTATATTTTACATTTGACCGCCTCTTCAAAGCCCCGCCCTCAAAAAGCCAGAAAGCGTTTCTGATTGGCTAATGATTTTCAAATTCACTGTTGTTGTTTACAGATAGCGCTGTCAACAAAGACAAACGAGTATGACGTCTCAAGATGCGTTTGTTTTCTGTCAGCCATGAAGGACACTTTATGTGAGTTATAAAACATCAAAAATAGATGCAAAAAAGAGCCGTGCACATATACACTGTAATTGTTTTTTTTTTTCCAACTAGAAAGTGAAGCTCTGGATACAGACACTTTTGTGGTGTGAAAAAAAAATATCTGACGTCATTTATAAAAATATCTTGAATGCTGAGTGCTTTTCTATAGATGTTTCTTTCTACACATCATCACATCTCTGGAAGCTCTTGCTCGTCTCGCAAAGCTCTGTTCTGTGTCCAGACAGAAGGGGGCGCCAGGCACCAGTCACCGTCACAGATGTTCTGCCTCCCAGGACAATACGGTCACGACCACCCACACAGCCAGATAATCATATAAATATGTAAATTAGCTTGGAATTTAATCTGAAATTTTATCAATAGCCTGATAGTTTCATAATTGCTTTTATTAACGCAGAGAGTTTTTATGATTTGAAACTGGAGGTGTTGCATCCCTGACTAACACTTTCCACTGCCTCCTTCTCTTTTCATCCACTTCAAGTGTTGTTCAGAACCAAGAGAGCTTTAAAGTAGTACAAAAAGGGTGCAAAAAGACTCGACTAGAAGAAGCCTTCTAAAATTAACATACCATACTTTTCAATAAACACTATTAATTTAAAAAAAAAAAAAATCAAGTACACTGTTAAAAAATTACTGTAAATTTTACAGTATAATACTGGCAGCAGGGTTGCCAGCCAGTAACTGTAAAATTTACAGTAGTGTTACTGTAATTTAATTTACAGAATTTCCCTGTATTCTCTGATTACAGTAAATAACTGTATTTTTTTTAATTATGAAGGGTCAATTTACAGCAATAATTGGCTAACTAATGTAATTTGGGTTAATTTGTGGTAGTAGGTTACAGGTTACTTAGGGGCTGTTTACATGACAGCATTTTCAACTAAAAATGCGAATTTATGGATTTTGGAGGCCTGAAATCACAAACCCATTGTAAACTACGAAACTGTGAATTTGTGAAAACCGTGACATCACGTACATGCGTTTTACATGTTCAGTCTATGGGTGCGTTGTGTTTTATTACAAAGTGACATCGCCACCTACTGGCCTGGCATGAATAATGCAGTTTTTTTTTTTTGTCGTTTTTGAAGATCCATGTGAACTGGGATCGTTTTGACAACATTTTTTTTGTTTTTTAGTACATTGTTGACGTGTAAACGTACTCGAGTCTTGAAAAAAAAAAGTAAGTGAGTCTCTAATGAAGGAGAAATGATTGATTGGTTGCGAAGGCATGACTTGAGCTGGCGGTTATAATGATCTTAATGTATTTCAGAATGTATGTGGTTACTGAGAAAGTGATTTGTGGAGGTTATTTTTTTCTCTTTTTTGAATCCAATGGGCAAGTGCTTGAAGAAGAAGAAGAGCTTCCTCTTTATTAGTGTTCATATGAAGACCTCGGCTCTCCTCACACCACATCTCAAGGGTTTTCTGTCTGAAAGTCCCTCAGTTAGTCCTTCAACACTCTCACATTCTGCCCTATTAGAGGCTCTGCTACTATATTGATTTATTTTTATACCCGAACAACATCATGTCATACATTCATGACCCTGCCCATCTCCATCTTAACGGGCAGTAAAAGTGACCAGTGACTAATTATTTATATCTTTGTTCACTATTATTTTGTATGGTTATGTTTGGTTTGTGGACTCTTATGTTGTGTTTTCCAAAATAACGACTTTTCAACAATATCTACTGATGGCTGATTTCAAAACACTGCTTCATGAAGCTTGGTTTGGAGCGGCAAAGTCACGTGATTTCAGTAAAGGAGGCTTCGTTACGCAAAAGATTCGTAAAGCTTCAAATCAATGTTTTGAAATCGTCCATCACTAGAAATTGTTGAAAAATCGTTATTTTGGGGGCTTTTGTGGCGTACAAAAAGTATTCTCGTCACTCTATAATATTAATGTTGAACCACTGTACTCACATGAACTGTTTTAAATATGTTTTAGTGTCTTTCTGGGCATCTGAAAGTGTTCATTATCTTGCTGTCAATAGAGACTCACTGAATCATTTCATCAAAAATATCTTCATTTGTGTTCTGAAGATGAACGAAGGTCTTATGGGTGTAAAACGACATGATTGAGAGGAATTAATGACAGAAATTTCATTTTTGGGTGGACTTGTTATGAAGGCAGGCTTTATCAGCAGAGGTAGTCAAACAGGTAATGATCAAGGTAACAGCAAACAGGAATGGCAGAGGATAGGAAGAATCGTGGTTGTTAGGCAGGCAATAGGTCGAGACAGGCAGCAAGTAAACACAGTCCACACTGTAATGAATTGCTGTAAAAATTACAGCAATATTTTACAGCAGATGGCTGTATTCTTAATAATACAGCATATTGCCGTAAACTGCAATGCATTCTGGGGGGCGTGGCGGCTTGACTCAAAATTACAGGATGTTACCGTAAATTTCAAGCATAAAGACGCTTTGTAGGATTTTCAATGGTTGAGATTCTGGTAGCAGCAAGAGAGAGTGGTCTACAACTGTGGTAAGTGACTTATTTAATTAAAAACAACACAGCAAATTTAAAAAGAATACAGTAAAATTCTGTAAATTAAATTATAGTAATGGTACTGTAAAAATTACAGCAATATTTTACAGCAGATGGCTGTATTCTTAATAATACAGCATATTGCTGTAAACTGCAATGCATTCTGGGGGGCGTGGCGGTTTGACTCAAAATTACAGGATATTACCGTAAATTTCAAGCATAAAGAGGCTTTGTAGGATTTTCAATGGTTGAGATTCTGGTAGCAGCAAGAGAGAGAGTGGTCTACAACTGTGGTAAGTGACTTATTTAATTAAAAACAATTAATCAAAGAATACAGTAAAATTCTGTAAATTAAATTATAGTAATGGTACTGTAAAAATTACAGTAACTGGCTGGCAACCCTGCTGCCAGTATTATACTGTAAAATTTACAGGTAATTTTTAACAGTGCAGTAAAACAAAACCAATAATCCAAAGGCAAAAAGAGAGCAATCATCAATGCTAGGAAACAGGCAGGATAATCGACAGGAAGACAAGACAGGTGTAAACGCTCAGAAATGTTACCATGGGAAAACAAGACCTCGCAATGTGTACTGGGCAGAGTGTCTCTTAAATAGTCCAGGTGATGAGTTACAGTTGGTAGAGGTGATCAGCGCCAAGGTACGGGGCTGCTGGGAAATGTAGTGTGCATGTGTGAGAGTGAGTGTGTGATGTATTATGGGAAATGGAGTCCTGATGGTGAGACGATAGTTCGAAGTGGAGTGCCCTCTGGTGGCTGTTAAAGGGCACTCCAGCGGATAACCCTGGCAGAACTAATTCTTTAATAAATAGAAATAGGCTGTACTTAATTACGAATGCAGTTTTTAATTATGCCTAAGTTTTTCTATTCATGTACATTCCACCATAAAGTCTTTTTTAAAGTGTAATTATATTTGTTTGCATTACCCCACATGTTCTCATTTAGGTTTTCACAAGCTAGCACTATTAATCGTAAAAAGATCGCGATCGCGATTTTCCCAAATGACAACGATTCACCGATCTATTAAACCTTTGACAAAATCACACTTAAACGTTCAAATCTGTGTTCGCGCTGCCGCTGATCTAGAGAAAGCAGTTGTCATGTAGCATATATGAAACAGCTAAACAATCTGAGACAATATTTTCAACAACACAATATCGTTATTATTCGTTATATCGTTATTTCTGTATTATAAATACTATTATCACAGAAGTACTGGAATAAAATATTATCAGATGTAAACACTGATCAGATCCTTCACGTGTTCTCGGAATTATCGGGAAAAAAAAAACAAAAATTGGACACGAACGCCCTTTCAAAAGATGAACTCGTAATCACGACTTCAGATGTGGGAACTATCCAGTTTCCGATAGTTTGTGAAGGGAGCATGAATCACCCGCGTTTACATGCACCCTCATAATGCGAATATAATGGGATTGCGCCAATATTGTGATTGAACTTTATCTCATGTAAACGCAATACTTCAATTAAAATAAGGCGATTCATTTCACAATCGTACAGCATAATGTGTACGCCAATTGTAATTGCAATAAACAGGCATGTAAACATCTCAATCGCGTTATTCCCGCTCTGACCTAAGTGCGCATGCTCGTTTCTACACGGATGCAGTGTGTTCACACAAGTTCAGGAATGTGCGCAGACTAAAGAGTTGTTAAAGTCTTTTATTGGAGATGCAATCAGGAGAACTCAAGTCTTTACACCAACGAGAACGGACAAGGACTGAGGGAAAACACAGGGAGTAACGAGGTAATAAACAAGACACAGCTGATGATAATGATGAAACAAATGAGTGGCGGGAAAAAACCAAAACAAAGAGCACAGGTGAGACACGACAACAAAACAATCCGAAACAGAAACACATGTAACAGTGACATGATTCTGAAGTTTTTAATTCTCCGAATCGCTAAACTCTGGCATCACAACTCAGACAAGAAACCGTTTAAAAAATATATTTGTCATTGAATCATTCATTCAAGAGATTCGTTCAAATACGCCTATTCATCCAGTAATGAAACAAGTGAAGTATTCTGAGTGAGTCATTGAATCATTCATTTAAACTTGAGTTTTTTGTGTCCCAATAAATCATATTAATTAAACATTGTAAATACTCTGCAGCAATTAACATGTTGTTCCAGTAGAAGTCAATCAGTTGCCTGTTCAGAATCGTGGGAGAATCGTGACCTCTGTTTGAAAGAAAATAAATTCTCAATTTATCCAGAATCGTGCAGCACTAGTTTCCACTAATTAATATCAGATGCTGCTTTTCACCTCTCCGCAGATGATTAACACAAGCATGCTATTGTGAAGCTGTTTATGAGCTTTTTCATTTATCTTTTATGAAAAAAAATGTATGCTGGCCTTCAAGGTTGCCGTGGCAACGCAAGTGACATGATGCAGGGTGTAAAAATAAGAGAGTGACAGACAAAGAGGAGAAAGAGATTATGTGAAAGACAGGCATATGTGAGTCATAAAATACTGTGACCCTGAAACTTGAGCAACAGAATCTGCCTACAGTTAGAATGAATGATATGGAAGGTCAAGAGAATTATGAATGTTGCAGCCAGAATGACCTAAAAACAGTCGTTCTGCGGCAAATCGTCTCTTTTGAGAGGCCGCAATGGTTAGTTGGTGAGTCACTCACTATATTGCCTGAGAAATGTAATCAAATGGTTGAAGTGCCTGAAGAATAATGGAAGAGAGTGATGGAAAGCACACCGCTGGGATTTCTGAACGTGAGGAGGAGTCTTGCAGAATTTAATGATGTGAATCCAGCGCCGTTCTGATCTTCGTGCTTCTTCTAGTAACGTCTCAAAGAGCCATTTTAGCCTGGAACTATCACTGACTTCGAGTGGGCAGCAATTAAAGCTGTAAACTCTTGAGCTCGGCCCCCGTGCTGTCATGAATTCAACGGTGTGGAAGGCATTATATTCTTTCTGAAGGTTTCATGTCCATTCTCCAGGTTTGTGCCTCGGAGTATAATGGCGATATCAATGGAGCTGATGCAAAAGATGCTGCTGTTTGACTTTTTGCACCAAATTAAAGAGAAAAAGAGCTACTGATGTGGGTGTAAATGACCTGAAATCATATTTCAGTCTGTCTTAAAGTAAGCATTTTTTTGTTAGGACAGGACACCCATTTGGCACCATTAATAATTATATATATGCATATTTACATTTAAAACAAGATAAAAAATAAAACACAATTTTGTTGTATTATGCTTTTTTAGTGCTTTGGAAAAGATTATAAAATAAACAAATACACATAAACACACACACATATATATATATATATATATTGGATTAATATTGATATTACTATGTTATTAATTTACTGATAATACTATGTTATTACAAAAACATTTTAAAAAGCTTGTGCTTGATTAAAAGAAAACCTATCCGAAACATTGTAAGAAAGTAAAACATTTATTTGGCATGTATTTTTGTATTTATAGTATTTTATTATTATTTCTATTTATAGTATTACACCCATTTGGCACCATTAATCATATATTTTTAATATATATTTATAGGATAAGAAAACACGAAATTGCGGCGACATACATTTAAGACAAGATAAAATAAAACTTGCTTAAAAATGTTGTATTGTGCTTATTATAAAATAAATAAATTATAATAAATGTGTGGCTAAGATTTAATCATTGATCTCCTGGGAGAATGTGGCGTTAAAAATAAATAAATTGGAAAATAATCGATTAATTACTAAACGAGGTGGAGTCACGTGATCTGCCTCGCACGCATGCGCAATATGCAGTTAATCGAGTCATACATATGCATGTAAGGATATGAAATAAAAATATTGTTGAATAAATCAATGAGCAGCCTACTTAAGATGATGAATCTGCACATCATCACTCTTTAAGAGAACCGCCTCGTAAAAAACAAAGGAGAAAAACAAAACAACATTGGCTAAGCGGGGCTTCTGACAGGAACGCATCTCTTCGATTACGTCATGGTCGGTCAGTCCGCGCGCGCGAGGCTGTGAGGTAACGTGTGTTGGAACATGCTGAACCGCACGTGCCCTCCTCACCCTCCCTTCACGTGCAAGACCACCACCGCGCATCAACTCCCACGGTCCCGCCTCACCGACCAACTCCGAAAAGACGCGGCAATTTCATATGAACAACATCTAATTTTTTTTTTTATCAGTTGATTGAATTTTAGTCCCACTCTCATCAATATCAAATTCAGCGCAATTATGCATTCACTCAGCTACCCCCCACCCCCCCATGGAGAAATGGGATTCCCCTACTTTGCATATTACTGATGACGTTTAACCACGTGAATACATAATGATTGTACATTAATTAAATATATAATAACACAGAAGAGATAAATTAGTGGACAAAATCGCGCGAAAAGGATGCTTTTTGTGTCCCATATGTGAAGTAATTCTGATTAATTAAATTCAATTAAAAATGTAGTAGGATTACAGGCATTGTTCTTAGCACAGACTTTGTTTTTGTATTCTCTTTCTCTCTCTGTATCTTTCTTTTTCTTTTTCTGTTTTTTTTTTTAGCAAGAATTATATTATATTTTAGTATAATTTATTTTGTCTCCAAGTTATGTCTGCTTACAATCACATATGATATCAAGTATATATATAAATTCTATCTATATATATATATATCACTTTCTTATATTATTTTGTAAGGTTTGCCAGTAAACACACACCTAATCTTGGGAATGATGCAATTATTAAATTCTTAAAGAATTTTACTTTTTATAAAAACACCCTTCAATGTTTACTAATTTTTTAATCTTTGTGTTTAAATAAACACTGGGCGAATAAATCGCTTAAATATTGTCAATTATATTATATTTTAGTATTATTTATTTTGTCTCCAGGTTATGTCCGCTTACAATCACATATGATATCAAGTATGTATGTATATATATATATATATATTAATCACGTTCTTATATTATTTTGTAAGGTTTGCCAGTAAACACACACCTAATCTTGGGAATGATGCAATTATTAATTATTTCTTAAAGAATTTTACTTTATATAAATTATGCATTTAAATGTTTACTCATTTTTTAATTTTCGTGTTTAAATAAAAACTGGACGAATAAATATTGTTTTAACTAAAAAAAAAAAAACCGTTGAAATATGTCGTATTTGCCCCCCCCCCCCGTCTTTTGAATGAAATGGAACAGTCCGCCGAGGCCACGCCCCCTCCGCGCTCTACTGTTGATGTTGTTATTGTTTATGTCAGTCAGACGTTTGATGGAAGAAGTGAGAAAAAAAAAATCCAAACAAACGTGTCGAGTTTCCCCAAAAATGTCAACTAGATGGGAACGTTATGAAAAATAGGATTATTGCCCCGAAACATATGTTAACAAAGGGGGTAATAAACACATGGAGCTGCGCAACGGCATACAGGGAAGAATAACGAACCTCCGGCGGGGCTGTAAGAGAGTCGAGCCGCCCAGCGCGAGCATGAGACGGGATGTCAGTAAAGTTCTGCGCCCGCTGCCTGTGGAGACCAACGACGACGGTGAGCCCATGGAAGAAGAGGACTGCTTCTCCATAGGCTTCCTCAAGAATGCCAACCTCGAGCCCGCGATGCTGTTCACGGCTCCCCGTTACAGCTTGATTCGGGAGGTGGGTCGCGGGAGCTACGGTGTGGTGTACGAAGCCATCGCCCGCAGGTCCGGAGCCCGGGTAGCCGTGAAGAAGCTCCGCTGCGACGCGCCCGAGAAAGTGGAACTGGCTCTGGCGGAGTTCTGGGCCCTGGCGAGCCTGGAGAAGAAGCACGAGAATGTGGTGCAGCTGGAGGAGTGCGTGCTGCAGAGAAACGGGATGGCACAGAAAATGAGCCACGGGAACAAGAGAAACAAGCAGTATTTGAGACTAGTGGAAACTTCACTGAAAGGTAAAGAAAGTTTGACTGAGCTTTTTTTTTGAAAGCATTGCCACTGAATGAATCATTGATAACGTGGACTAAATGCTTGATTTATTTATTTAATTGACCAAGACTAAGAAAGTCGCACACTTTTAATAACATGAATGCATGACCACTAAAAACCCTTGTTATGAAAGGCATAAAGCGTGCACACATGAGGAAGAGAAGCTATAGGGAACATCATGTTCTAGTACCCATGATGCATTAACCCTTTCACTCCCTTACAGGCCAGATTGCATGCACACCTCAAATCTGTGTGCAATTCAGCCCTTTACTTCCCCAGTTGGTTTAATAATGTTGTGTTGTTTTTATTGCCAGGACTTTAAGGATAAAGATGAATTTTTTTAAGGCATTGCAATCACAAACAACAATTTCTTGAGTGGTTCATAAGCTGTTCATAATGGTTTTCTTCAACCATTTAGATGCTTGAAAATATCATTTTTGTTAAATTTCCTGATGGCTATGGCAACCCTGATTAAATTTGGACTTTAATTAGTCTCTGTAAAACAATATTACACATCCTATGGTTTACTCCGAATGGGATTTTTTCAATTGGTATACACAAAATGGCCATTATTAATGTCACGTTGGTGTTTTTGCGGCGTCCGGTGACGGTGAGTTGTGTGTTCGTGGTGTCGTGTGAGTGCTATATTTGTGTTTGTGCTCAGCAGTTGCAGGATCTGTTTTGTGCTGACTGGTCTTGTTATGTAAGTGCCACCATTTAGTGGCCTCGTCTACAATGGAAAAACTAATCCTGATGTCACCGGCTTGTTTAGAAATAATCCGAATATAAATGTTTTTTGCTGATGGATTTTGGGTTATGTAATGGATTTTTCACAAATATATGTTTTTATGAGGCAGAATTGTGTTGGTGACCTGTAATCAGTCAACGTGAATAATTCTACTTTACATCAGGTATTCTCAAACTGATCTTAAGTATTTACTTGAAAACCCTCAATCAATAATTGAACAACACATTCACATGTTAACGCAAAAGTGCACCTTTTATGTTATTTTGAAGGCTCGTAATTTTCTCCTACAATGGGTTTACATGCATCAAAAGAGTCTGAAAACGGTTCATTCAAATATTCGGTCTCTCTTAAACCCCGCCTCTCAGAGAGTCTTCTCTGCTCTGATTGGTCAGGTGACCCAGTCTGTTGTGATTGGAAACCAAACACCCATTACCATATCTGAATTTCAACTCTTGATCTTCCTCGGCTTCCCCTGATACGCAGTGATACCGTATCAATTCCAGCATGAGTCCTCGTCCTTTTGAAGTGCGGCGACCTACAACGGGTTTACGTGCATCTAAGGTCAAAAAACACTTTCATTTTCTCATAATATACATTGCACATCACCTCATTTCTCAAAGAGTCTGAAAACGGTTTCAGTCTCTCTAAACCCCGCCTTTCCGAGTGTCTTCGATTGGTCAGATGCTCAGTCTGCTCTGATTGGTCAAGTGTGTTGTGATTGGTTACTATATCTGAATTTCAGCTCACCACTCGATACACAGTGATACAAACGGTAATGATGGCGTCGGTTTTACCGTATCAATTCCAGTTCGAGTCCTTTTGAAGCGCATCTAAGTGGATTCGCAGCACTGAAAAAGTCGACAACATGAACCAAACTTTTCCAGTCTCATCTACAACTACAGTGTCAAAGTAGACGTTGTTAATTCGCGGCCTATGAAAATATGTGAATTCGTTCGTCGCACTTTGGCAGATCCTGCTTCACGAGATGACTTACATTTGTTGCTTTTTTTAGGATTACGGGAGACACGCGTTCTCAAGTGTTTGTTAGTTGCTATATCACTTCCA
Organism: Opsariichthys bidens; assembly: GCA_037194245.1. NCBI lineage: Eukaryota > Metazoa > Chordata > Actinopteri > Cypriniformes > Xenocyprididae > Opsariichthys > Opsariichthys bidens. The sequence goes on along the minus strand of CM074285.1, from coordinate 25,771,102 downwards.
CAGGTCATAGTCCACCTGTTCTCCTTGCATTTCCCAACCCTTGTTTCCTGAAGTTAAGCTATGTTAGTTATCACAGAACACAGACAGATTATCAGCGCTTAGTCTCACACATCGCTCTTTGGAAGGGCTCCAAACGTGCCGCTCAGCGGAAATCTGTGCTCAGCTAAAGTCTGATTGGTGTTTTGCTAGCCCGTCTGCGCTAGCTAAAGCAGCACTTTAGTTCTAGCTGGCGTAACACTCTTTGTTGAAGGCTTGGGGTTTAAACAGTAAAGCCGCTGTAGTTTGAACAGGACTGGGTGTGATCAAACACAACCGTCTCTGTTTGCTAATGAGTCTGACACAATGGCTTATCGGTTAGAGACCAGAAACATTCAATGAACAGTTTGGCCTTACTCAGCAGAAATAGTTCAGTGAAGCACATGAGTAGATTATATGGAGTGGGTTTGATTTGCCAACATCCTGATGTGTGAATGCTGGTTAAAAAGAGGCCACTTGGAGAACATTGTTGTCCGATGGTTTCTTTGAATCTCTTGCTTGAGCTCTTAAAAAGGCAAAAGAAATTGTTAGCGGCTGAATTTTCATTTTTGGGTGAACTAACGCTTTATATCTGTGGCCTTCCGCAGTTTTCAAATCAGTTCTACCAGAAAGACTCGGGAGGTAAATTAACTTGCAATAAAATTTATTAGCAATCAGCAAGCAAACATTGTAAGATGAAGTTCTTTGGCGTAGGCCCCGTCCGTAGCTTAGATCCTGAGGGTTGCGGACTCTGCCTGAAGATGAAGGCAGGGGCGTAGCCGACCCCCCGGGAGGAATGGACAGGGACCATCCTGGTGGTGGTGGGGAGGATGAAGGTTAGGTTTCGCGTCAGCATCTGCGAACTCAGACAAGTGTGAGTACCGATCTTATAAACTACAGGTGTTGGATAATGATTGGTTAGATCTAAATTAGTAGTAACGTAACATTTGAGTCAGAACTTGCGCTAGAGCTTTCATTTCAGATTTGAAAATCATCTAGTGTGTGGCCAGCTAACATAGTTTTACTTTTCAATGCACAACAACTGACTGCAAATCTTAGTACGGAAGGTCCATTTATGAAGTTGCTTTGTATAATTCCCACGTTCTACTCTCATTCCAGGTGAGCGTATCTTGGGTTACCCAGAGGAACCATGTTATCTTTGGTTTGTGATGGAGTTCTGCGACGGCGGCGACCTCAACCAGTACATCCTCTCCCGACGACCTGATCCACGGACCAACCATAGATTCATGAAGCAGTTGACCAGTGCTGTGGCCTTCCTCCATAAGAACAATATTGTCCACCGGGACCTCAAACCAGACAACATTCTCATCTCGCAGAAATCGGATGGTCCCGTGATCAAGGTCGCCGACTTCGGCCTCAGCAAGGTGTGCGCGGGACTGAGCTGCATTGGGAACGAAGGCGACAACCAGGTTAACAAGAACATGGTGAACATTAACAAATTCTGGCTGTCATCGGCGTGCGGCTCAGACTTCTACATGGCGCCGGAGGTGTGGGAGGGCCACTACACCGCCAAGGCGGACATTTTCGCGCTCGGCATCATCATTTGGGCCATGATAGAACGGATCACGTTTATCGACGCCGAATCCAAGCGAGAGCTCCTCGGCACGTACATTCGCCAGGGAACCGAGATCGTCCCGGTGGGCGAGGCCTTGCTGGAGAACCCGAAGATGGTCCTGCACATCCCGCAGAGGACACGAAGCATCATGTCGGAGGGCGTCAAACGGCTTCTGCAGGACATGTTGGCGGTCAACCCACAGGACCGGCCCGACGCATTTCAGTTGGAAGTTAGAATGGACCAAGTCACATGTGCGGCATAAGCTTACTCGATTGGCCAAAACAAGCATGCTTGCTCTGTCAGGTGGGTTGAAATTTCTTGATATCATTTTAAACCTATTGTATTTGCCTCTTTTGTTCACCTCAGACCAAAAATCAGTTATAATGCACAAAACAAGGTTGTGAAAAAAGTGCTGGAGTGGTGATGTATTTTTGTAGTTCGCATCGTACTTGTTCCCTCGACAAAAACTCAATGGGATTTTCCATTTCCTTTTGGATTATTGCAGAAAATAAACTCTGTGACCATCAAAAGTTTATGATTCTTATTAGTGCTATCAAATCGATTAATTGCAACTGACATAAAAGTTTGTAAATATATAAAATGTGTGTGGGCATACTTACCCCACTATATATATTTAAACTTTTATGTTAGGTGCAGTTAATCGTGATTAATCGATTTGGCATCACTGGTAAGAACAATATATTCTAACTTTTACGTTAGATGTGATTAATCAGGATTAATCGATTTGGCATCACAGTAGGAATAATATATATTCTAACTTTCATTTTTTTTCATTTTTCATCATTTAGCAGACGCTTTTATCCAAAGCGACTTACAAGGGGAGCAATTAGGGGTTAGGTGTCTTGCTCAAGGGCACTTTAGTCATGGTATCGAAGGTGGAGAGAGTGCTGTTCATTCACAATCCCCACTTTCAATTCCTGCCGGCGTGGGAATCGAACCAGCAACCTTCAGATTACAAGCCCGACTCCCTCACCACTAGGCCACGACTAACTTTTATGTTAGATGTGATTACTCCCGATTAATCGATTTGACAACTAGTAAGAATAGTATATATTCTAACTTTTATGTTAAATGCTATTAATCACGATTAATCGATTTGACAGAACTAGTAAGAAGATTATATATTCTAACTTTTACGTTAGATGTGATTACTCCCGACTAATCGATTTGACAACTAGTAAGAAGATTATATATTCTAACTTTTATGTTAAATGCTATTAATCACGATTAATCGATTTGACAGAACTAGTAAGAAGATTATATATTCTAACTTTTACGTTAGATGCTATTAATCACGATTAATCGATTTGACAACTAGTAAGAAGATTATATATTCTAACTTTTACGTTAGATGTGATTACTCCCGACTAATCGATTTGACAACTAGTAAGAAGATTATATATTCTAACTTTTATGTTAAATGCTATTAATCACGATTAATCGATTTGACAGAACTAGTAAGAAGATTATATATTCTAACTTTTACGTTAGATGGTATTAATCACGATTAATCGATTTGACAGAACTAGTAAGAAGATTATATATTCTAACTTTTACGTTAGATGGTATTAATCACGATTAATCGATTTGACAGAACAAGTAAGAAGATTATATATTCTAACTTTTACGTTAGATGCTATTAATCATGATTAATCGATTTGACAACTAGTAAGATTATATATTCTAACTTTTACGTTAGATGCTATTAATCATGATTAATCGATTTGACAACTAGTAAGATTATATATTCTAACTTTTATGTTAGATGCTATTAATCACGATTAATCGATTTGACAACTAGTAAGAAGATTATATATTCTAACTTTTACGTTAGATGCTATTAATCACGATTAATCGATTTGACAGAACTAGTAAGAAGATTATATATTCTAACTTTTATGTTAGATGCTATTAATCATGATTAATCGATTTGACAGAAACTAGTAAGAAGATTATATATTCTAACTTTTATGTTAGATGCTATTAATCACGATTAATCGATTTGACAGAACTAGTAAGAAGATTATATATTCTAACTTTTACGTTAGATGCTATTAATCACGATTAATCGATTTGACAGAACTAGTAAGAAGATTATATATTCTAACTTTTATGTTAAATGCTATTAATCACGATTAATCGATTTGACAGAACTAGTAAGAAGATTATATATTCTAACTTTTATGTTAGATGCTATTAATCACGATTAATCGATTTGACAGAACTAGTAAGAAGATTATATATTCTAACTTTTACGTTAGATGCTATTAATCACGATTAATCGATTTGACAGAACTAGTAAGAAGATTATATATTCTAACTTTTATGTTAGATGCTATTAATCACGATTAATCGATTTGACAGAACTAGTAAGAAGATTATATATTCTAACTTTTATGTTAGATGCTATTAATCACGATTAATCGATTTGACAGAACTAGTAAGAAGATTATATATTCTAACTTTTATGTTAGATGCTATTAATCATGATTAATCGATTTGACAGAACTAGTAAGAAGATTATATATTCTAACTTTTATGTTAAATGCTATTAATCACGATTAATCGATTTGACAGAACTAGTAAGAAGATTATATATTCTAACTTTTATGTTAGATGCTATTAATCACGATTAATCGATTTGACAGAACTAGTAAGAAGATTATATATTCTAACTTTTACGTTAGATGCTATTAATCACGATTAATCGATTTGACAGAACTAGTAAGAAGATTATATATTCTAACTTTTATGTTAAATGCTATTAATCACGATTAATCGATTTGACAGAACTAGTAAGAAGATTATATATTCTAACTTTTATGTTAGATGCTATTAATCACGATTAATCGATTTGACAGAACTAGTAAGAAGATTATATATTCTAACTTTTACGTTAGATGCTATTAATCACGATTAATCGATTTGACAGAACTAGTAAGAAGATTATATATTCTAACTTTTATGTTAGATGCTATTAATCACGATTAATCGATTTGACAGAACTAGTAAGAAGATTATATATTCTAACTTTTATGTTAGATGCTATTAATCACGATTAATCGATTTGACAGAACTAGTAAGAAGATTATATATTCTAACTTTTACGTTAGATGCTATTAATCACGATTAATCGATTTGACAGAACTAGTAAGAAGATTATATATTCTAACTTTTATGTTAGATGCTATTAATCACGATTAATCGATTTGACAGAACTAGTAAGAAGATTATATATTCTAACTTTTACGTTAGATGCTATTAATCACGATTAATCGATTTGACAGAACTAGTAAGAAGATTATATATTCTAACTTTTACGTTAGATGCTATTAATCACGATTAATCGATTTGACAACTAGTAAGAAGATTATATATTCTAACTTTTACGTTAGATGCTATTAATCACGATTAATCGATTTGACAACTAGTAAGAAGATTATATATTCTAACTTTTACGTTAGATGCTATTAATCACGATTAATCGATTTGACAACTAGTAAGAAGATTATATATTCTAACTTTTACGTTAGATGCTATTAATCACGATTAATCGATTTGACAGAACTAGTAAGAAGATTATATATTCTAACTTTTATGTTAGATGCTATTAATCATGATTAATCGATTTGACAGAACTAGTAAGAAGATTATATATTCTAACTTTTATGTTAAATGCTATTAATCACGATTAATCGATTTGACAGAACTAGTAAGAAGATTATATATTCTAACTTTTATGTTAGATGCTATTAATCACGATTAATCGATTTGACAGAACTAGTAAGAAGATTATATATTCTAACTTTTACGTTAGATGCTATTAATCACGATTAATCGATTTGACAGAACTAGTAAGAAGATTATATATTCTAACTTTTATGTTAAATGCTATTAATCACGATTAATCGATTTGACAGAACTAGTAAGAAGATTATATATTCTAACTTTTATGTTAGATGCTATTAATCACGATTAATCGATTTGACAGAACTAGTAAGAAGATTATATATTCTAACTTTTACGTTAGATGCTATTAATCACGATTAATCGATTTGACAGAACTAGTAAGAAGATTATATATTCTAACTTTTATGTTAGATGCTATTAATCACGATTAATCGATTTGACAGAACTAGTAAGAAGATTATATATTCTAACTTTTATGTTAGATGCTATTAATCACGATTAATCGATTTGACAGAACTAGTAAGAAGATTATATATTCTAACTTTTACGTTAGATGCTATTAATCACGATTAATCGATTTGACAGAACTAGTAAGAAGATTATATATTCTAACTTTTACGTTAGACGCTATTAATCACGATTAATCGATTTGACAGAACTAGTAAGATTATATATTCTAACTTTTATGTTAGATGCTATTAATCACGATTAATCGATTTGACAGAACTAGTAAGAAGATTATATATTCTAACTTTTACGTTAGATGCTATTAATCACGATTAATCGATTTGACAGAACTAGTAAGAAGATTATATATTCTAACTTTTACGTTAGACGCTATTAATCACGATTAATCGATTTGACAGAACTAGTAAGAAGATTATGTATAATATATAGATTTTCAAACTTGAGTTAGATGTGATTAGTCGCGATTAATCGATTTGTATATATCGATATATATATAATATTCAGACTTTTCAGCTAGATGTAATTAATCACGATTAATCGATTTGACAGCACTAATTCTTACACGTATTGTTCATCATGATGAATCTTCACAAATAAACAACTTGAATTTTTAAATTAAATGGAGTCTAGCTACACCGTGACTTCATTGTCACCACCATCAACCTTCAACAACTCTTTCAGTCTTTATTTAAAACCATTTTCCCTGAAAGTTTGAGTTATAATAGTTTGCAAGAGTGCGATTACAAACACAAAGAGACTAGTGAGTAGATGAATTTACATGTTCGGTTGATGATGTTGAATGTCCAACAACCTCTGTTGTTCTATTTAGACACTTGTTAGCAACCGCATTTTTCAAGACAAGCAAAAGCTTTAAACAAACGGGTGTTACTGACATATTTTATGTCGTAGAATAAAACGTGAATACATCTTGAACTTGTGTTACCGACAGACTTTTTTTTATGGGAATTTAACCAAAAACCCATTATAAAAATACATTGACTTCAGAACTAGGTGTGCTAAAATACTTGTTTCCTGGTTTCGGTCTACAAAAATACACCATCCGAGCAGCATAAGTGACAGTTACATACATTTATTTCCGTGTTAAAGTCCTCTCAGGTGCCATATTGATTTTAAACCAAGCTAGGCCGATCTTGAGTTCGCTTCAGAGAGTTCCTCGCCTACTCTGGAATTTCTCGTCCTTCCTACTGCTTTGTATTTCTCTAATCAAACCCACTTATATGGCCTCAGGGGCAACATGTACCCTGCGAGGCTGTCAAGCTGTACCCATCGCACATCTCGCAAGCCTGTTTGGTTTTCAGACGCCACGCCCTGAACTCCTATGAACATTTTCACTAACAAGATCTGACACCTTTTTAGCAGCAGAATGCATGCTGCCGGAGGCGATCGTGTCAATGTGTAATGCGCAGCATACGCCCAACCAGGTGCGTTTTGTTTTTGGTAGAAACAAAGTGCTATACAACGTCATTAATACCGCAATGTTCTTCCCGCAGTTTATTGCATTCTTTTATGGATTTTGCATTGGAACGAGGTTCAACTGAAAAGGCCAAATGAAATGAAATGCATTTGAAGTCATTCAATAACCGTAGCTATATTTATGCTTTTTAATTTGACAAATTATACTAGTGCTGCTTTTTTAAATGAAAAATAGTCACACTTTCTGTAATTCATGTTACGGTTAACAATGCAAATGTTTTGTGCAACAGTGTAAATTTTATTTATTGAATTTCAGTGTTTTCTTAATGTTTATTACTTTTAATTAATATTTAATAATTTTATCTAACTGTATAACTCTATAAATATTTATTGGTTTGTTGTTCTTGTTGGAAGATTACTAATTTGCTGAATCAGTATTATATTTTTCCTCTAACTTCCTTTTTATTAAAATCTAATTTAATATTCAATTAATAATTATTATCAAATGAAAAAATATGTGGATTAATTATATGATGATAATTATATGACCTATAAAAATATTCAGCAATTCACTGCACAGTAATGTGTAACATTAATAATATTCAAAATCAATGTGTGTTTATATAATGTTTATTATTGTTAATTAATAATACTTTTTTCATTTATATTTATTTATTTATATGTAATTTTATTTAAAAAATATTTATTTTCTTATTTATGATAATTAAAAAATTTGGTGAATCAGTAATAATTATTCAGTAATAAATCCTCTAACTTTCTTTTTATTAAAATTAAATAAAAAAAAATCATCAAATGCTGAATAATATAAATTACCACAATTAATAAATTGTTGAAAAAAAAAATATTAATGTATATTAAAATTTAACATATTTTAAATATATTGTGTTCTTGTAAAAAAGTATTCTATTAACTTAAAATTTACTCTTAATAAAACCAGGTGCTTCATGTTTTGAGTAGGAACCAATTGTTATTCAACGTCAGTAATTCCGGAACGCCGTTCCCGTGGAGTTTATTGAATTCTTTTATGGATTTGGCATTGGATGAGGTTCAACTGAAAAAAGCCAGAGGAAATTAAATGCATTTTGAAGCCACTTTATTGCACAATTTTAATCAAAACTCGTCGTCCCGAGGCTAGAACATGCGGCAGCCGGGTTGACTTTATTCACACTAGCACGCATCTCCCACGAAATGCAATGAAGACGGCTTATTTGGTGTTAAATCGGAGGGTCTGTGGTGTGCATGGACCGAGTGGACGTGTACGTGACTCGTCCGTCAGGGGTTTATGGCCTCGTTCTTTCAGTGAGCATATAGAGCAGTTACGCAACATGCCAGGGCCCAAACCCTCCTTCCTCCTCCCGGCGGCCTGAATGGAAGCAGCCATCCGTCAAAACAAGCAGGCCTGGGAGTGAGCCGTGAGTCTGCCTGTTTGTCTTAGTGGGGTAAGAGGGGGTACTTCTGCATATTGACACCAGCAGGGACAAGGAGATCACTGCAGCTGCACACTGAAGGCCCCGCTCCACCCTCCCGTCCCGAAGCACACGCCCATTTCTGCAGCCCGCGAGACACCGAGGGGTCTATGGTCTCGCCGCTACACTCACATTCAGAACATTTTGTTCTTTGCCTGCCAGCCTGTACGAGTCTCCATTGCTGCTGCGTATGTTCTGTCAGGTACATTATTCACGTCGGAGGAACGCATATGTGCAGAATCGTTAAGATTTGAAATATAGCGATCTCGTTTTTAATAAAAAAATTAAAACACTTTCAGTAATTCACACCACGAGAATGTAATGAACATTTCATGTGTAACAACAGTATGTAAATTATATTCATTCATATCAATAATAATGTTCTAGAATCATAATGTTTTATGGTTCATATTTTTATAATTACGTTTATTTAGTTTTAATTTTATTATGTTTAATGTTTTATTTTAATTTAAATTTCATTTTAATTTAATATTTTAATACGATTTAATCAGTATAATAATAATCTTTTATAATGTTTCAAAATTCTTTTTAATACTTTTTATTTTTAATATATTTAATAATAATATTAATAATATTATTATTATCATATTATATTATTATATTGTTTATTTTGTTATTTTTATTTATTATTTTAGTTTTTAATATTTGTATTGATTTATATTTACATTTTATTAATTATTATTAACATTAAATATTATGGGTTTGTTTATTGTTTTAATAATTTTAGTTTTTAATATTTGTATTCATTTATATTTACATTTTATTAATTATTATTAACATTAATTATTATGGGTTTGTTTATTGTTTTAATACTTTTTGTTTTTAATATTCATTTATATTTTTTATTTTATTAATTATTATTAATATAATATATTATTATCATATATTATTATATTATCATGTTTATTTTGTTATTTTTATTTATTATTTTAGTTTTTAATATTTGTATTGATTTATATTTGCATTGTATTAATTAATATTTTATTATGGGTTTGTTTATTGTTTTAATACTTTTTGTTTTTAATATTCATTAATATTTTTTATTTTATTAATTAATATTTGATTAAACATATTAATCAATTAAAATTAGTTGTCTATATGTCAATATTTGTTGAGAAACGCCTAAAATGAAGATCATTCAAATGCATTACATTATTGTGGGAAGTTTGTAAAGTAAAGTCTTCTGCCTCGAGCCAGTTTGCAAGTTTTATTTGTTACTTTTTATAAGTATTATAATTACTCCTACTATTTTGACCAGTGCACGACTATTTCTGTGCTCAAATCATTCGCAGACGCAAAACCATCGCTTCTGCACAGACTGAGCTGCGCTAATCTAGTTGTGGCCGTGTTGTGTATGTGATTATAGTCATTATATAAGGGGGTTGATGGGAGCAGAACGGCTGTAATGTAATGTATAGTACAGTGTGTTCTCTCTGGTGCCCGTGGGCATGTGTCTGTTCACGTGTTGATCAACACTACAGCTTTTGTGTTGACATTCTCAATGCGCTTAGGTGAGCAGAAAATGAGTGTTTATGTGAAAGTTTGAGAGTTGTCCCGTTACTCCCAAAATGCATTAGAAAGCAACAATGCCAATCAGATTTGCAAGGTAACAAAGCATTTGTCTCGTAAGATTGCAAAACTACCATTTTTGTGGGAGTGTCAGACTCCTTTGGGAAAGGTGGGGGTGGTTTCGGGGTGTTGGGGAGGTAATGACGGAGTGTTTACAGACTCTTATGTAAGCTGGAATAACTTTCAGCTAATAACTTGCTGTTTTTCCATGTTCACTTTTTCAATCAGAGGTTGCTTTTTTTCTTTTGTTAAAACTGTTTTGGTAAGTTGAGATGAAAAATCTTCCTGGAACTAAAGAAGAAAAACCCTTTGCAAGTTAATATCAAGTTAATGTAAGATGTGACATTGAAGTCGTTTGAAAGTTGTAATTAAAACAAATGTTATTGGACTACGTTTTACAAGAAGATACTATTGCTGTGTTTCTAAATTTAAAAGTGTTTTGTAATTATTTGTAAAATTTACTAGTGATTTCTGATTGAAAAATAGTTTCAAAGTAAATCCTGCACCATTTTTTGTTCCGTGTCTCATTATAACCCTATGGAAGCTTGTTTTCACCTCTGAATAAGAAATGAAAAAGGTTTTTGACTTTTTTTCTCAGAATTGTGTAATATAAAATCGCAGTTGCAAGTTATAAAGTAGAGAAAAAGGAATTATGAGAAAAAAAGGCAGAGTTGTGAGTTTATATCTCTTAATTCTGACTTTATTTCTTGTAATTGTGAATTTATATCCCACCATTCTGACTTTATTTCTTGTAATTGTGAGTTTTATTTCCCGCAATTCTGACTTTATTTCTTGCAATTGTGAGTTAATATCCCACAATTGTGAGTTTATATCCCGCAATTCTGATTTTTTTCTTGCAATTTGCGAGTTTATATCCCACAATTGTGAGTTTATATCCCACAATTGTGAGTTTATATCCCGCAATTGTGAGTTTATATCCCGCAATTGTGAGTTTATATCTCTTAACTCTGACTATATTTCTTGCAATTGCGAGTTTATGTCCCACAATTGTGAGTTTATATCCCGCAATTGTGAGTTTATATCCCGCAATTGAGTTTATATCCCGCAATTGAGTTTATATCCCGCAATTGTGAGTTTATATCCCGCAATTGAGTTTATATCCCGCAATTGTGAGTTTATATCCCACAACTGTGAGTTTATATCCCGCAATTGTGAGTTTATATCACGCAATTGAGTTTATATCCCGCAATTGTGAGTTTATATCCCACAATTGAGTTTATATCCCACAATTCTGACTTTATTTCTTGCAATTGTGAATTTATATCCCACAATTGAGAGTTTATATCCCAAAATTGAGTTTATATCCCACAATTCTGACTTTATTTCTTGCAATTGTGAGTTTATATCCCGCAATTGAGTTTATATCCCGCAATTGTGAGTTTATATCTCTTAACTCTGACTATATTTCTTGCAATTGCGAGTTTATGTCCCGCAATTGTGAGTTTATATCCCGCAATTGAGTTTATATCCCGCAATTGTGAGTTTATATCCCGCAATTGAGTTTATATCCCGCAATTGTGAGTTTATATCCCACAATTGTGAGTTTATATCCCGCAATTGTGAGTTTATATCACGCAATTGAGTTTATATCCCGCAATTGTGAGTTTATATCCCACAATTGAGTTTATATCCCACAATTCTGACTTTATTTCTTGCAATTGAGTTTATATCCCGCAATTGTTAGTTTATATCCCGCAATTGTGAGTTTATATCCTACAATTCTGACTTTATTTCTTGCAATTGTGAGTTTATATCCCACAATTGAGAGTTTATATCCCAAAATTTAGTTTATATCCCACAATTCTGACTTTATTTCTTGCAGTTGTGAGTTTATATCCCGCAATTGAGAGTTTACATCCCACAATTGTGAGTTTATATCCCGCAATTGAGTTTATATCTCTTAATTCTGACTATATTTCTTGCAATTGCGAGTTTATATCCCGCAATTGTGAGTTTATATCCTCTTAATTCTGACTATATTTCTTGCAATTGCGAGTTTATATCCCACAATTGTGAGTTTATATCCCGCAATTGAGTTTATATCCCGCAATTGAGTTTATATCTCTTAATTCTGACTATATTTCTTGCAATTGCGAGTTTATATCCCACAATTGTGAGTTTATATCCCGCAATTGAGTTTATATCCCGCAATTGAGTTTATATCCCGCAATTGAGTTTATATCCCGCAATTGTGAGTTTATATCTCACAATTGAGTTTATATCCCACAATTCTCACTTTATTTCTTGCAATTGAGTTTATATCCTGCAATTGTTAGTTTATATCCTACAATTGAGAGTTTATATCCCGCAATTGTGAGTTTATATCCCGCAATTGTGAGTTTATATCCCGCAATTGTGAGTTAATATCCCACAATTGAGTTTATATCCCACAATTCTGACTTTATTTCTTGCAGTTGTGAGTTTATATCCCGCAATTGAGAGTTTACATCCCGCAATTGTGAGTTTATATCCTACAATTCTGACTTTATTTCTTGCAAATGTGAGTTTATATCCCACAATTGAGAGTTTATATCCCAAAATTGAGTTTATATCCCACAATTCTGACTTTATTTCTTGCAGTTGTGAGTTTACATCCCGCAATTGAGAGTTTACATCCCGCAATTGTGAGTTTATATCCCGCAATTGTGAGTTTATATCCCGCAATTGTGAGTTTATATCTGTTAATTCTGACTATATTTCTTGCAATTGCGAGTTTATATCCCACAATTGTGAGTTTATATCCTACAATTGAGAGTTTATATCCCGCAATTGTGAGTTTATATCCCACAATTGTGAGTTTATATCCTACAATTGAGAGTTTATATCCCGCAATTGTGAGTTTATATCCTACAATTGAGAGTTTATATCCCGCAATTGTGAGTTTATATCCTTCAATTGAGAGTTTATGTCCCGCAATTGTGAGTTTATATCCCGTAATTGTGAGTTTATATCCTACAATTGAGAGTTTATATCCCGCAATTGTGAGTTTATATCCTACAATTGAGAGTTTATATCCCGCAATTGTGAGTTTATATCCTACAATTGAGAGTTTATATCCCGCAATTGTGAGTTTATATCCCGTAATTGTGAGTTTATATCCTACAATTGAGAGTTTATGTCCCGCAATTGTGAGTTTATATCCCATAATTGTGAGTTTATATCCTACAATTGAGAGTTTATATCCCATAATTGTGAGTTTATATCCTACAATTGAGAGTTTATATCCCGCAATTGTGAGTTTATATCCTACAATTGAGAGTTTATATCCCGCAATTGTGAGTTTATATCCCGTAATTGTGAGTTAATATCCCACAATTGAGTTTATATCCCACAATTCTGACTTTATTTCTTGCAGTTGTGAGTTTATATCCCGCAATTGAGAGTTTATATCCTGCAATCGCAAGTTTATGTCCCGCAAATCTGACTTTATTTCTTGCAATTGTGAGTTTATATCCCAGAATTCTGAGATAAAAAGTTGCAATTAAGTTTTTTATTTTTTTATTGTCGGAAACGAGCTTTATAACCCAATATTTACCCAATTTTCTTTGTAATCTTTTTTATGGAAAATATTTTCACTCCATGTCTGGGGTAGTCGTGGCCTAGTGGTGAGGGAGTCGGGCTTGTAATCTGAAGGTTGCAGGTTCGATTCCCACGCCGGCAGGAATTGAAAGTGGGGATTGTGAATGAACAGCACTCTCTCCACCTTCAATATCATGACTAAAGTGCCCTTGAGCAAGACACCTAACCCCTAATTGCTCCCCTTGTAAGTCGCTTTGGATAAAAGCGTCTGCTAAATGATGAAAAAATAAAATAAAATAAAAAATGTCTGTGAAGTAAATTCAGTCAGGTCAAACTAAGAAAAACAATTAGACAGCCAGCATTATTGGATTACCGTACAGCCATAGTTGGCCGAGGATGAAATCGGATCTGATGCAGAAACAGCTTGGATGACAGACACCATGTTGCATCAGTGAATCATTCACATGCCAACCATCCGACACATGGGCCTCGGATTAGAAATACTCGGAGAACAACAACAAGGCCTGTAATTGTTGTGCTCTTGAGTAGAATATATCCGTGAAAGTTCTTGTCAAACACTCTGTGGTGAAGGAGAACACGTTTGCACGTGATGTATGGAAGGAAGCCCACATGTAGTTGCACAACAGCTTTCAGCTCTGCTTTTAACAAAGCGTGGTTAAATTCACCTCTGTGGGTTTGTGCTGACTCACATCCGTCAACATCCAGATGTTATTGGGTTCAGGACCGGTATCAGCTGTCTGCGGAGCTGCTGCGATCAATAACCAGCTGATGTGTGTAGGTTTTGCTTTTAGCCTATCACATGCTGATTGGCTGGATTATTGTTTTAAATCAGTTATTAGTGTTGTTTGCTAACATCAATAACTACTGCTTGCTTAGTGTGGATTACATAAAAAGCCGATATTATGACCAAAAAAAGTCATAACTGTGAGATTATCTAAAAACAATTGATATGAAAAAGTCATGATTATGATGACAAAACATATTGTGAGTTTATGTCCCACAATTGCGAGTTTATATCCCACAATTGAGTTTATATCCCGCAATTCTGAATTTATTTCTTGCAATTGAGTTTATATCCCGCAATTCTGAATTTATTTCTTGCAATTGAATTTATATCCCACAATTCTGAATTTATTTCTTGCAATTGAATTTATATCCTGCAATTCTGAATTTATTTCTTGCAATTGAATTTATATCCTGCAATTCTGAATTTATTTCTTGAAATTGAATTTATATACCGCAATTGCGAGTTTATATCCTGCAATTCTGACTTTATTTCTTGCAGTTGCGAGTTTATATCCCACAATCACCTAATTTCTAACTATTATGTCATTATGACTTTCCAATCACCTAATATCTCCTAATTTCTGTCTTTTTATCTGATGATTATGATTTAGCATGTCATAATTTCTTCTTTTTGTGTCTTAAGGATATCTCTTAATCTTCTAATTTCTACCATTTTGAATTGAGTAATAATAATGACTTTTATGTAATAATTTTGACTATCTTATAATCATGACTGTCATAATTTTGTCAGTTTATCTCCTGATTTCTACCATTTATCTATCTGATAATTGTCCTAAAATTTATAATATCTTTTTTTTATCATTTTAAATTATGTAATAATTATTTTTATGATAATTTAGACTTTTATCTCTTTGACTTGTGACTGTCAATTTTATATTTTTATCTCCCGATTTCTACTTTTTGTTGTAATTTTGACTTTTTTTGTAAATACTTTTGAGTTTTTATCACATTTCTTTTCGTCATAAGTGTCTTAACAATAACTTAATCTCCTAATTTCTACTTTTTTTTCATTTTTGAATAATAATTCAGATTTTTTTTATGTAAAAATGTACTTTTTATCTGATGATGGTCATAATTTTGATTGTTTATCTCCTAAAAATCTGTTATAAATAATTTATACTTTCTCATATTGATGATTTTTATCTCCTAGTTCCTACTTTTTGTCATAATTTGTACTATTTGTGTCATAACAATGACTTTTTATCTCCTAATTTTCTACTTTTTGCCATCATTTTGAATTTTTAAAGACTTTTTATAATAATTTAGATGTTTTAGCTCATAGGTGTGACTGTCAATTTTCTTTTTATCTCCTAGTTTCTACTTTTCTTTCATAATTTCAACTTTTTTTTCGTCCTAATTATGATTGACCAAATCATGTTTTTTCCTCTAATGTGTTAGAAATGGGCTTTCTTAGGATGCGTTTGCTTGAGTAACGCTTTTGTTTTGCTCTCTCCACAGGTTTGCAGAGTGGATTCGCTCACCGATGGAAATGAAAAAGGAATCAACGCATCCTGGAACTGTGAATTTTGTTTTGTGCTCGCTTCCAGAAAGCAGAAGTGAAAAGAAAAGTCTCGATATCTATATTAAAGACCCGTCACGTGGAAATGCTATGCAGGTATCTTTCTCAACACGCTCTTTTTGTACTTTGATGCATCGGATTCCTCTTACAAGTCTTCCGAATTGATGAAAATTGAAGTTTTTTCTGCTCAAATCTCACCAGCAATGATTTCACGTCCCTCTCGTTCTCTCCTGTGACCAGATTTAGACACACATGTTGCACTATGTCCTCAAACAAGCATATCCAGTCTCTGTGAAACCAGACAGTATAGATGTAAATACTTAGTTGTAGATAACGCACCACTAGGATTGATCTAATGTTGTTGAATGCTCTAAAATATTCACGGGACAACAGAGAAGTTATTATAAAGCTCACAACCATGAAGACACACTGTGAACGATATAATGTGAATAACTGGGTACATAGTGACCCCGTCTCTCCTGTAGGTGTGAATGATTCTCACCCGAATAACAGCATCTCTTCAAAAAAAAAAAAAAAAAAAAAAATCACCATTGTGCCTTATTATTATTTTTTATTTTATTATTTTTTTTTATAGAAAGTGTTTGGATGGCTCTCGTTATTTTGTTTAGAATTTTTTTTCTTTAGAATATTATCTGAAATGCCACCTTGTTATTTTACAGGTTAATAATATTAGTTTCAAATGTTTTAATAGTTCTTTTAAACACACACAAAAAATGTGAGAGGTGTTAAACTTTTATTTGATTTGAATTCATTTGACAGCAGTTGCAATTTCTGTCAAAAATTTTTTTATTTCTTTTAGTCATTTATCCTCTGCTAAATTGCAGATCAGGTGTAAACAAAATGATGAGACTTTTTTTTGTACTAACGCCGTTGAAAAGGAGATTATTTCACTTTCTATGCAGACTCGACAGTTGACGCTGTGTAAATAACGAGTTGGTGAGGGATCAAATATTGTGGTTGTTAATCTTGGTTTTCGTCTTCACATTTTTGTAGCAAAATGTCTAATTTCCTTTTGGCTCAAAAGGCCTGACATCGTCTGGAATGTTTTAGTTCCGTTGGAATGGAGCAGGTTGAATTCTGCCATGTGATTTTATACGGAACGTTGCAAGATTCTGTTTCTGTGGGAACCATTGAGTCAATGTAGCTTGATTCTCCTCAGTACTGTTTGACACAAACACACTAACACATCAGGACCTTTGTGATAAAAAAAAAATGTCAAAAACTTTGTTTGAATTATACAAAGGGATGTTAATTGTAATTTTGATCACGTTCAAGGTTAAAGTACACACATTTGAGGTCACAATAGTCGATATTTCTCTTGTGAAATTGACATTTGTACCAGCTAAAGCCAGTGAGAAGTAGTTTTCCTTCTGTTTTTTAGCAATGATTTCTGTTCAGTGTTCTTGTTTACATAGACAGTGTTTCTACCTCACTTTCATGACATCTTTAACCTCACTTTTCCTCGCTGTGGTTCAGTCTTTTGAGGTTTGCATCTTTTCAGCGGAAGTACTTTTATTCGTAGCGTATTAAACGTCTCGAACAGGCTTTGCATTTCACTGGTGATGTTGTTATTTTATTGCGCTATGAGTTGCCGAGCAAGATGAATCTTAATTTGTTACAGTAAAACAAAACGGTCTTACATTTAGTGTAGGTTCTGTATGGAGTCCCTATAGGGACATGGTGATGGAAAAAATATGGGATGGGAGGAGAAAATATATTTCAATGTTTTTGTGTTCGCTCGCAAAAGCTTTGTGCAAAGATGCAAATTGTAAATAGGAACGCAAATAATTTGCGAGCGAACACAAAGTTTCTCGGGAGAACGCTAACATTTTTCGAGTGCGTTCACTCGATAAAAATTTAGCGTTCCTCAAAGTTTTTCGAGGAATGAAAAATGTTTTGCGAGCGAACGCAAAGTTTATAGAGGAACGCAAAATGTTTAGCGAGCGAACAGTTTCTCGGCGGAACGCAAATGCAAACATTTTGCGAGCGAACGCAAAGTTTCTCGAGGAACACTAAATGTTTAGCGAGCGAACGTAAAGTTTCTTGACAGAACGCAAACAATTTGTCAGCGAATTCACAGATTTTCGGCAGAAGACAAAGATTTTGAGCGAACGCAAAGTTTCTCGGAAAAATGCTAAATATTTTGCGAGCGAACGCAAAGTTTCTTGGGAGAATGCAAAATGTTTTAACGAGCGAGCGTAAAGTTTCTCTGCAGAACGCAAATAACTTGCAAGCAATTTGCGAGCGAATTCAAACATTTTGCGAGCGAGCGCAAAGTTTTTCGACGGAACGCAAATTATTAGTGATCGAATGCAAATGTTTTGTGAGTGAATGCAAATCTTCTTGAGGAATGCAAAATGTTTCGCAAGCAAACGCAAAGTTTCCTGATGGAGCGCAAACATTTTGTGAACTAATTCAAAGTTTCTCGGTGAAACACAAATAATTCACGAGCGAACGCAAACATTTTGCTAGCAAATAGAAAATTTCTTGGGAGAATACAAAATGTTTTAGCGAGCGAGCACAAAGTTTCTCCGCAGAACACAAACAATTTGCGAGCGAGCGCAAAGTTTCTCGAATGAACGCAAATTATTAGCGATCGAATGCAAATGTTTTTTGAGTGAACGCACAGTTTCTCGAGGAATGCAAAATGTTTAGCAATCGAACGCAAAATTTCTTGACGTAACGCAAACATTTTGCGAGCGAACACCAAGTCTATCGGTGGAATGCAAAGTTTCCTGACAGAACACAAAAAATTCGCCAGCGGATGCAAAGCTTTTTGGCGGAACGCAAATAATTTGAGCGAACACAAACATTTTGCGAGCGAGCGCAAAGTTTCTCGACGGAACGCAAATTATTAGTGATCGAATGCAAATGTTTTGTGAGCGAGAGAAAAGCTTATCGAGGACTGCAAAATGTTTCGCATGCAAACGCAAAGTTTCTTGACAGAACCCTAACAATTTGTCAGCGAATTCACAGATTTTCGGCAGAACGCAAACATTTTGAGTGAACGCAAAGTTTCTCGGAAAAACGCAAAATGTTTAGCGAGCGAACGCAAAGTTTCTTGATGAGCGCAAACATTTTGTGAACTAATTAAAAGTTTCTCGGTGAAACACAAATAATTTGCGAGCGAACGCAAACATTTTGTGAGCAAATGCAAAGTTTCTTGGGAGAATACAAAATGTTTTAGCGAGCGAGCACAAAGTTTCTCCGCAGAACGCAAACAATTTGCGAGCGAGCGCAAAGTTTCTCGACGGAACGCAAATTATTAGTGATCGAATGCAAATGTTTTGTGAGCGAGAGAAAAGCTTATCGAGGACTGCAAAATGTTTCGCAAACAAACGCAAAGTTTCTTGACAGAACCCTAACAATTTGTCAGCGAATCACAGATTTTCGGCAGAACGCAAACATTTTGAGTGAACGCAAAGTTTCTCGGAAAAACGCAAAATGTTTAGCGAGCGAACGCAAAGTTTCTTAATGAGCGCAAACATTTTGTGAACTAATTAAAAGTTTCTCGGTGAAACACAAATAATTTGCGAGCGAACTCAAACATTTTGCGAGTTTCTTGGGAGAATACAAAATGTTTTAGCGAGCGAGCACAAAGTTTCTCCGCAGAACGGAAACGATTTGCGAGCGAGCGCAAAGCTTCTCGAATGAACGCAAATTATTAGCGATCGAATGCAAATGTTTAGCGAGCGAACGCAAAATTTCTTGACGTAACGCAAACATTTTGCGAGCGAACACCAAGTCTATCGGTGGAATGCAAAGTTTCCTGACAGAACACAAAAAATTCGCCAGCGGATGCAAAGCTTTTTGGCGGAGAATACAAAATGTTTTAGCAAGCGAGCACAAAGTTTCTCCGCAGAACACAAACAATTTGCGAGCGAGCGCAAAGTTTCTCGAATGAACGCAAATTATTAGCGATCGAATGCAAATGTTTTTTGAGTGAACGCACAGTTTCTCGAGGAATGCAAAATGTTTAGCAAGCGAACGCAAAATTTCTTGACGTAACGCAAACATTTTGCGAGCGAACACCAAGTCTATCGGTGGAATGCAAAGTTTCCTGACGGAACACAAAAAATTCGCCAGCGGATGCAAAGCTTTTTGGCGGAGAATACAAAATGTTTTAGCAAGCGAGCACAAAGTTTCTCCGCAGAACACAAACAATTTGCGAGCGAGCGCAAAGTTTCTCGAATGAACGCAAATTATTAGCGATCGAATGCAAATGTTTTTTGAGTGAACGCACAGTTTCTCGAGGAATGCAAAATGTTTAGCAAGCGAACGCAAAATTTCTTGACGTAACGCAAACATTTTGCGAGCGAACACCAAGTCTATCGGTGGAATGCAAAGTTTCCTGACGGAACACAAAAAATTCGCCAGCGGATGCAAAGCTTTTTGGCGGAACGCAAATAATTTGAGCGAACGCAGACATTTTGCGAGCGAACTCAAAGGTTCTCTGGAAAATGCAAAACATTTATGAGAGAATAAATAATTAATAAACAAATTGTATTCCTTTACCATGTCCCTTTAGGCACTCTGTAGCTCTCTTTATGGATCAATATAGTTAAAGATTCCTGATACTCCTCCTCCGCCAGTGTTCCTTTCTTCAGACTTCTTATCTCTTAGGGAACTTCTAGCCGTTCTTTTATCAAGTCAGAATCCACAGGAAAGTTGATGTCTTTCACCAGTGAATCATATTACAGGATGTTTCAGGTCTGAAAATCGTACATTTAGTGTAACTCACCTTGAAATACCAAAAACCTCATTGACTCACAGTAAGGTCATGTTTCTTGTCCCTCAGGTGTTTACTATAAAATGTTTGCAGGTCAAACAAGCACGACGACCATTTCACAGTCTAGAGGAATGCTAACGCACATTGACTGATCACTACAAACACGGAAACCAAACTGTTATCTTTCTACTGAATCGTTTTCTTTCTATCCTTTGGTGATTTGTTAGTAAGTTTCACCAGTTTTTTTGAGATTACAGATATTTTATATTGTACAAATGTCTTCTCATAGTTAATATTGAACTGGGTTTGGTTTGTGATGCTATGAGCCATTTGATGTTTTTGCAAAGCAATCTTTCTTAAATGTATGTAGCCTCATGTTTTCTTGAAATAAAGAAATAGAAATAAATATTTGTGTCTTGATTATTATGTATTATCAAGTTTAATTTGTATGTCTTAATTTTGGCTCTTTTTTTGTCATACTTGCACCTAATTTTTACTGTTATAATTTAGATTTTTTTTGTATCATAAATTTCACCATTATTGTCTATTTCTATGTTTTATTTAACTTTTTATATAAAATTGACGAGAAATATGACTTGTCATAATTTCAACTTTTTCTGTCATAATAATTAATTTCTACTTTTGACATCATTTTGAATTTTTAAGTCATAATTATGACTTAAAGTGATCATTTCTACTTTTTATCTCATAATTATGGCATAGTATTTCATAATTTAGACTTTCTCTCAATTTTGACTTTTTTATGCCATAATTATGATTCCTAAGCATACTGGTAATTTCTTATATGCCGAAAATAGGCTTTTGTAACTATGAATAGTACATCATACTTTTGACTCTTTTATTTCCCAAATTATACTATTTATATTAGAATGAACATTTTTTCATAATTTTGAAGTATGTAATAATTAAAATTTTATCTCCAGATTTGTACTTTATATCATAATTTCTACTTCTCATGTCATAATTTTACTTTTAATCTCATAATTATGATTTAGGAGGAAAAAAGTAGAAACTACGACATACTAATTTCTGCTTGCTATGTAAAAATTATGACTCAATATCTCATAATTTCAATTTTTTGACTTATTATTTAAGACTTGACTTTTAGTCTCTTGTTTTATCGAAATAGAAATAAATATTTCTTTATTATGTATTATCAGGTTATCAGATTATTATATTTATATTATATTATATGAGCCATGATTATCATTACCATCTTGGTCACATTTGGCACATTGGAAAATATAATCGATTTTAGAATTGCCTTTGGATTTAAGGTTCACTTGACTTCTCGTAAACATGTCACAGGAGATGTCTGTCAAACTTTCTAGCCTTTGTTTTTCACCATTGGCCTGTATAAACACGTCTAATTAACTACGCAAATATTTGCACAGCATGACGTGACTTT